>KV017149.1:315239-363140 GCA_001598015.1 Dorcoceras hygrometricum
ATATATATATATATATATATGAAGAAGTTAAAAATGGTAAAACAAAAAAAGACAAATGGGACTTTTATATATAAGATAGGAAGAATTGTAATGGTTCTACAGAGTTGCTTGTTAATGTAGATCGTATAATTGTGCCCTATAGCTTTATATATATATATATATATATATATATATATGAAGAAGTTAAAAATGGTAAAACAAAAAAAGCAAATGGGACTTTTATATATAAGATAGGAAGAATTGTAATGGTTCTACAGAGTTGCTTGTTAATGTAGATCGTATAATTGTGCCCTATAGCTTTGACATATCCCTCACCTGCAAGTTGACATATCCCTTGTTTCATGGAAATCACAGATATTGAATTCGAACACTGATGATTAGAATTCTGACTTTTTCTTTTCTTTTTTTTTTTGTTTCTTTATCGCAATTTCCGACACGGTCTTTGCTGGAAAATTTTGTAACTTTCTTAGTGATAATGAGAACCTTTTTTAACGTCGTGGTTCATTATTACACGACTATCTAAACATCGAAAGGTGTTTTTTTTTAAAAAAATTAATTAAATATAGTGTTCAAGGCAATTCCAATCAAAGATAATACAATATTAGTGATTATGGTTTAAAACAGGGGGAGAGTCGGGACTAGATATTGATGGGGCCAAATGGTATGTAAGAAATCGAATATTTATTTTATATAACAATAAATTTTAGTGCATATAATATGTTTGTTTTCAATCCTCTTTTGTGTACCCATAAATCACTGTCCAAGAATTTGAATAATACATACAATGTCCAATTCGTAACTCAAAAGTTAGACCAATTACAATAGGATTCAACCCTTAAGCTAACCTCAAGGCAATAAGGTGAGTGTGTCACATCAAATTTTTTTCTTAAATTTCCTGTATAATATTTTTAAAAAAAAATAAAAAAGGCTTTGCATGTGTTATATTCTATAATCAATATTCTACCAAATGCCCTTTTCATGCATTCATTCTTATCAGAATTCTGATCTCGTAAAAGACTGCAAAGAAGAGCAAACTTGTGCACGACACAGACGACATGAAAATGAATCAAGTTCTTTTAACTATATATACTATCCTGTATTTAGTATATTGTATTAAATTCAAAATTATCCGATCCTACATCATAAAATACAAAGCAAAAAAGCATGCACAAAATTGTTCTCTCGCGAGAATTTACCAAGGGCCGTCGATGTTGTCTTGTTGAGGCAATGTCGTCGGTATCGAATTTTGAGAGAAAGACAAAGGAAAAGAAGGATCGTTCGACACAAAAGGTTGAGGCATCATATTTGTGGAGCCATACACATTATTATACGCCACATTTGGCTTTTGGTCATGTTGTTCCAAACGTTGTTGTTTAGGCACGTTAAGCTTCTCTCCTTCGATCTCCCTATACTTTGTGAGATATAGCTTTAGAGGGTTTACATAGTCTTCGAATCCGAGGGTCATAATGGCCCAAAGAATATCGTCCCCGTTGATCGTCTTTCGCTTCTCACGTTGGCATTTCTCGGATGCCTCCCCCGTGACGAAGCTAATGAACTCGGAGACACATTCTTGGACCGTCTCTTTGGCATCCTTAGAGATCTTGCCGTTTCCGGGGATTACTTTCTTCATGATGCGCCCTACGTTGGCTATTGGGAGGAATCGATCCTGTTCTTTGTTGATGTTGTTGTTGTCGTTGTTGTTACCGATGCTGGTATCTTTAGGCGATTTGTTGGCGTTTTCAACATTGCTAATGTTGATATTGGTAGGAAAAGTGGTGATATTTTGGGTGTTGGAACTTGTGGTTTCTTGGTTGATTCTAAAGGGTCTATTTGGAGGGCTCTCGTATTCATTGTCCCTAGCTCGTTTCATCTCTTAGAGTAGGGTTAAAGATAAATTTACCTAGTTTTGGTTTTTTTAATTACAAGGGTTGAGATAAATGGCATGAGAAGCGTGAAAAATTGCACAATAATAGCAAGGAATGGCTTGTATCATTTCTAACAATGAGCCCCCTTGACTCGCTCTCATCCATGAAAGGTATTTAAGTAAAATTGGTGAACATGCCCGATTGACGTGCAAATTTTATATAAAAAATTGTGATATTCTATGCTTTATCTAGCAATTTTATAAAGAATGATCATGAAATTTCTAATAACAATGCATTTGGATTAGGCACTAATTAAGAATAACATTTTAAAACAAGATTGGAAACGGGTTATTCTTGTATCAATCATTCGTAGCTCGTTTTTTTTTATTTTTTATTTTTTATTCTAGCGATAATACTGCATCATTCGTAGCTCGTTTAGTATTAAAGGTTTCAATATTTAGCTAATACTAACATTTCAAATTTTGGAAGAAATCTCATATATATTTGATCCAAACTGTAACAAAAAATTCTCCTCTCCAACTAAAAAAAGGTTTGTTGATGCCCTCAGGGTCAAAGGCGAGTTGGTAAGACCTGGGGTGATGTGGGAATAACTTCCCCGACTTCACGGGTTCGATTCTCGTGTGGAGCATCTGCCTCACTGAAATATTGTTGGCTATGCTCTGGGAATCCGTCCGTTATATGGGTCTTCTCCCCCGAGCTCCTGCCTATTCGTGCATATCTCTCGATTTACCAACATGTATGGGCCAAGGGGCCTCTGCCCTATACAGGGGTTAGCCCATTAATGGTAACTTAAAAAAAAAAAAAAGTTTTGTTGATGATTGGGAGAGCCACTTGATAGGTAAGAATTTAGACATCGTGGGCTGTAAAAGTCTTCCAATATGTATAGCTTATTTTGTTGCTTTTCAAAGTTATCTTCAAAAATTTTAAAAACCTTTTGTTTTCCCAACAAATATAATACAGTTAAATTTTCAATTTCCTTTTTCTAGTTTTCAGATATTACAATAGGTACTGTGTATATTATTTGATTATTCTGGCAAAAGACTAATTTTATCCTTTTTTTTTCAGTTTGGTAGTACGTAGATTCTCTATTACAGATACATTGAAGTTTAAGGTAAAGGGAAGACAAATCTACAAAGAAGAATCTCAGCAGCTTTGATATGGAGTTTTTACACTTTGAAGTGAGTGTGTAAACAGCTATAGTGATCTACTAGTAATACAACATCACGATGAAGCAAAGCTCGAAAAACGAATGCAGAGTGCCACTACACTAATTTGCTCAAAAACATTAGGGAAAATACAGTTACTACGCATCTATATGTTGTCCATACGAAACAATACCAAAAAATCTGTGGCTGGAGGCTCATAAGATTCAAGAATTTCACCCCATGTATTTTTCTAGTTCTTTAAGCAATGGCGTATTGGACCGTCTCCGATTCTTTAGGACGCCACGTGGTCTTCTCGGCACACAATAATCCTTCTTTGTCTTTAGAATACGTCATACGAATGTTCCACTTCATGGACTTGAAGATGTTCTCAAGTTCGGAAATGATCTCAACTGTATCTCGGACTATAATCTTACCTTCGGGTCTCAAGATCCGATCGACCTCGGCCACCAATGCCATGAAGTTACACCTGGTGGATCCAAGATGAAGAAACGTAAGGAAAAAATTGCAGAGGACAAAAGTGTTCAAATTATATCGATGGAAATAAGGGACATACCTTGCTTTGATCTTGGAGAAGAGATGATCTGCATGGAGAAGATCGTACGATCTTGGATAAGTGCTGAATGATTCACACCAATTGTGATAGATTCCAAATAGTCCTCGTTCGTAAATAACTGGTAGCGTATCAGGAGCATCTACTGAGACAACGTTCATGACCCACAGATTCATTTCTCTCATAGCAGCAGCAAATCTGAGAATAGGGTTAACTATCAGTACAAGGCACGGCTACTTTCAAGAAAATGGTAAGTGGTGAAACAAATGAGCTTATACGTTTGAAGAGATTACAAGGAGGAGGGGGTAGATTATGATCCCTCAACAAAACGAGAAGAACTGGTTGCTTACCCTCCATAGACGGATCGCATGTCCATGGCATTCCTGACTGTAGACCAGTTTATCCCAAGTCCACTTTGATATGATTTGCTCACGACACGTTTCCAATGTTCAAAATCTGCAGCAAAGTCTTCTGGAGCCGGTTTTCCATAAACTCCAACTTGTGAACTCAACAACCAGTAAGGTGGTTTTTCCACCCTAGCAGGCCACTGCTCCGGCCATTGAGACCCACGTTCGGATGAACCAACAGGCACTTTGTGCATGCAAGCTTGTAAAGGCACATTCCTGAACATATCAAGGTAATCCAAAATTAAACTTGCCATATACAATCCAACCACTATTTTGTAATATCTTCTCCTTATATCATATAGTAGGAATAGTGTATATAGGTGCTTATAAATAAATATATGACTGGACTCTGTTAGCAACTTTGATTTATCATTTTGTAAAGCAAGAAAGATTACGAAATAGTTGCTACCAAAGTATATTTTGTATATTCACTTTTGCACGAAAGCCAGGATTTGCCTGTGCCATAATGGTGATCGATAATTAACCATTTACAAAGGAAAGCCAGATGGGTTGTAATACTCATGCCACATCAAATTGCGGGAAGTGCATAAAGGGTTTATAAATCTATACAGAGGAGCTTGGTAGTGAAACACATCTGGTAGTGTATGAGCCAGGGCTTGAATAATTTTGAAGTTTGCACGGCAATGAACTTCTACAAGTCTATGTAGTATTGTAAAATTTTCTTATCATGGCTTTGTATTTTCGATTTTCAGCAGCAGGCTTTATGGTTAAGAACCTTTCAAGAAGAATTAAGAGCTTCGAGGATACCAGGCAGCATTTGCATCATCTGAGTCTTTGCACAGTGGAGGATCATTGGATGGCCTTTGTTCATAGCACTCGTTAGAAATTGGCTTCCTATACACGGCAACTCCGACTCCATTCACTGTATCTTTGGTGATTGAAACTTCTTCCCAGCACATTGCTTTGTCAGCTTCTTCATGGCTGTCAATATCACCATGAAAATGTACAATCTATAAGAATAAAGGTATCAATGAGCATCAAGGGACAGGAGATATAGACTGTACCTTCCCAAATCTCCACATCTTCAGGAAGTTTCTGGTAAATGGGAGTTGCAGACCAAACAAAGTAGCCACCAGGCCTTAATAAACGATTCAGCTCCAAGAGAAGTTTACCACCTAAACATGTAATATGTCCATGAAAAAGTTAATGTATCTATGTAGATATCAAAAAGATACTTAATTTCAAAGCAACGCTTCTCTTACAAGCTTTAATTTGAAAACTTATCAGCATAGTACAATCTTTTTAAACTAAAGTAGCAAGAATATCTGAAGTACCTTCAATATGCCAAGGGACCCGACAGCGTGCGCAGTGGACAATGTCAAAAACTCTCCCCGGGTATGGAAGCCTCTTTGTACCCATAACAGCAGAGATAGCCGGTATTCCTCTTTCAAGTGCAAATTGAACCTGAGCTTCATGCTCATCTTTTGGAGCCAATGACATGGTCAGGGCACCCCTATCGAAGAGAAATCCCCCAAAGCTAGCAACTCCACATCCGACATCCAATATCACTCGGGAGCGGTTTCCCCATGCGATGTCCGGAACAGACTACACAACAATCAATAATCAAGACAAAGACTACCTCTTTATACAAATTGCACCTCATTTATCATACTGTGACTAATCTTATAGAACTCGACGACTCATAGCAAGTGAAGAGGCTACAATGTCGTTGAATTACCAATTCACATACCACAGAACGCATAAATACATGCCACAGAGATATATTTAGTCTATTAAAAACTTCACAAAACGGACAAATAAAAGGCCATGAATAAAATAAACCATCTAACAGCCCCAAAGTTTCAGACAAAAGCCACGTCTAGCATCTTACCTGTTGTATAAAGTCGATGTAATGGAGAGCACCATGCTTGAACTGAGTGCCACCACCAGGGAAGGTGAGGTATTCACCACTAACTTTAACCCAATTCTGGTGTCCTTTAATTTCTGCAAGCTTGGTATGAGGAACATTATGGTACCAAATCTGTCAAACGAAGTACTGACGCATGATTAAGAATGACAGGAACCTAAACAATGATACAAGAACAAATGCTTTGCAACTTTACCCTTTCTCGACTAGTTGGCCACTCAATAGGGCGTTGGTATCCTTCAGGAAGTGGAACGAGGCAGGTTGGAGGGTTTTCAGGGCAGTGCCTCTCCCTGTGTTCATAGTGCTTGGTTGATGGAAGTTTCCTTATGGCTACCAAATTATCGAGGCATGGAATGTAATCCGTCCCAGCAGTTGTGTTGCACACTTTCCAACTGTAACCATTTTGATTCTCCGGCTGAGATGAATTTTGAGCTTCTTTCTCATTCCTTGACTCGGTTGACTGAGTTGAAAATGAACCATTTTGGGTTGCTGATTCACTCAAAAGCTCTGACTGAGCTCCTGATGGGAACACCTCACTTGGTTTATCCTTCTTCTCAATGGAAGTTTGACCTGATTCATCTTTCTTTTGATCATCTCCATTTTCCTTATCATTGTTCTCACTTGAATTTTCTTCAGAATTTTTCTCATTATCATCTGAATTACTTTCATTGGTCTCTCCCGCTTCAGAGTCTATATTCTCAGTCTGAGATTCCTTACTTTCTTGATTATCCTCTCCACTATCCGACACCTTATTCGGTTCATCATCCTTATTATCTTCTCGACCATCTTCTTTGGTTTCTTCGGCAGGCTTTTCTTCCGGTTTGTCTTCCTTCTTCTCCTCGAACACCTTTTCGCTATCTTTCGACTGATTGTTATTCGTTTCCTCGTTATTTGAACTACCACTGGTGTCGCCTTTAGTTGCATCTTCAGGTAAATCACCAGGGTTGTCCTCAAACTGCTTCGACTTGCCTGCATCAGTTGTCCCACTGTCATCACCTGAACTATTACTACTCTCATTGCTAGTATCAATGTTGCTTTCAATATTGCTTTCAATATCATTCGTCTTCACCTCAAAATTGCTCTCCTTCGAAACATCAGTGTTCTGAACAGGGACGACAGATGAAGATGTCATCATCCATACCCCAACTAAGCAAAGGGCAACAAAAACTATTATCGTGACGGTCGAACAGTAGCCTGATGATGATTTTCGACCATCAACTCTAGAATATTTTCCTAAAGCCATTCTTGAGCTTGTCCGTATCAGTCAGCGGGATTTTTTTTATCTATCTACACCTGTATGTATCATAAACAAATTATGAGATCGGATCTCATCTAGTTTTCATAATAATTCCAAGATTAGTCATCACTAGGCGCATCAAGCAAGGCAAATATCCTTGAAAAGATCGAGTCTATAAAGTTTTGCTAGCCGAAATGAAAAGCATTAAAAACCATCGCCAGAAAACCGTGTAACATTTTTTTAAGATCAGAACATATCACCAGCGGCAGATCACACTTGAGACGGAACATTACCAATCTAAGTGAGATTAGCATAACTAAAATGCTCCATAAAATGAGTCTACAACTCCTGACAGAAAGTATGATCTTATTGAGGCAAGTCGGTATAAATCACATCATACTAATAGACAAGACAAACAAAAAAGGACATAATTCCAGATCATCACCATTGGGAGAAAATGAAAAACGACAAGCAAAGGTTGTTCGGAATCAGACTGCATTTACTTTTTTAATCTTGCCGCCTAAAGATCCCAGAGCGGAATTTACATTTTTCTCCCATGAGCATCTGAAAATCAATCTAATCTTGTTCAAAGAACAGCTAACTGATCAATAACCCAGATCCGGGACACACATCACATTTGAATCAAGAAAACCAGAACACAACCCAAACAACAAGATCTAATCAAATATCCAACAAACATGGGGAAAAAATAACGATCACAGTTTCAAGATTCACGCTAATCAGAACTAGCCACAAAGGATCAGCTGCAGCAGCTGGGATTTTAGTTACCTTTCTATTTATCCTCGATACAAATCAGATTCAGCTACAAGAACTTGTATTACTGACCCACTTTCTGCTTGCAACACGCGATGCCCTCACTAAGATTAACAGATTCGCTTCCAAGAAATGTGTGCATTCATTAAACAAACAAATATAAAAGAAATGCGCAACATACAGCAATAAAGGTTGGATCTTTTCGTGGGTTTCCTTTATTTCATTCAATATAAAGCCATAGAAAATTTTTTCTTCACTTTTCTATTTTGTTGAGAGAATGGTGAAATGGGGGATTCGAGTAAACCACAAGAATGCCGTGAAATGCTCACACAGTGAGAGCGTGTGCATATGTAGGCATTTGCTTGGAATAAACAAATGAGAGGTGAAGCAGAGTGATGGCGCAGATGAAGGGGGTAAACTGAAGAATAGATTAAAAAAAATCGTAAATAATAATTAAATGATTGAACTCCAGTACTGCATAATGATTATTTTTATAATTAGCTAGTTCCTATTTTCAGTGTCATAGTTATAACATTGAGTCATATATTGGGTTATATATAATTTTGAAATATAAAACTATTTTATTCAGTTTTTAATGTAAGACACTTTTATATATAAAAATAATGCGTAACCCTTATATGATCTCTAATTACTTATAGCAATTAATTAACTTGCCTCTTCGCACCTGGTTTTACTAATACCGATTGTATCCTTATCTAACTAAATAATTCTTATCTAACTCAATAATTATAGTTTTTAAATTACGATACAAAGACAACGAATACATCACCATTTAAAAGAAATATATCACCGTTGAGTGAGGTAAATTAAATATTTAATAACTTGATTGATATGAAATAAATAATACTTCAATCGAATATAAATAATATTATAATAGTATTATAATATTATTATGATATGAATGCTGTCTAATTTTACAGATTAGAAAAAATAATCACAAATATTTTAGATACAAGGATTAGTTATGTAAGAAATAATATGTTTATAATTGTAATCTGATTTTAAAATAGTTAATTGTACACATTGATTATTTGAAATATGATCGGAATTAGGGGATGTAGCTTACTTTAATGACCTATTTTGCCCCTACTCCTAATATAGTAAGCTATTTATTTCATTGTGTTGTACATTAAATGTTTTCATACCTAGATTTATTTTTTGTACCAGCTGTATGATTAGGTTGAACCCAGTCAAAAGGGCAAAAATGATTCCATTTTAAGATTTGAAATCAAATTTATATTAAGCTGTTTCTCCCTGGATATTCGATTTACTTGAATTTCTAATCTTGCCCGCCCCTATCTCAAAATGTTGTTACTGAATATAAGTTTTATCAGATTCTAGATCTACCAAGATTCATATCTTTTAATCAAATTGAAAATCATTTGCCCCTCTAAAAATGTTGTTACTGATGGATATTCATATTTTTTTAATCAAATTAAAATCATTGTGTTTGTGCCAAAGGAAAAATATATAAGCCCAGTGGAAAGCCCAAACGTGGCTCAAATCGGTAAAAGGCCCAGACCCATTGGTAATTAACTCGGTTCATAAGTGAATCAAAATAAGCGCCAAGACGTTTAAAAGAACGTGACTCATGGCCAGGGGCATGCGAACGTGGGATCGAGAGAACTCCACATAACGAGATAAAAAGAAAGCATCCAGAGATCATTATCAATCTGCACAAAAAGCTCTGCTCAAAATTCCTTGCAAGAACTCATCAATTAAATTTTTCAATTTCTATCAGAATTATCCACATTTAGTTATCAATCTTTAGTTTTTATTACTTTCTGAATTATTGTAAATTTTCTATATTTTGTTGAAATCACAAATCATATCAGGGAATTATTCATGTCAATTTCAGTTTATGTCTTTCGTTTCTAGCGTCATATTAGTTTAGGATATTAGAACTAACGATCAAATTTAGTCCTCATTTTCGTTTTGATTTATTAGAAGTTAGATTTTTTACAAATTTTACACAAATTGGTGCTTGAGCACCTGGTACGCCCAGCAATTTGCGAAAAAACACAAACACATTTGATACCACTATAATTTCCCCCCTCGGGACCCGAGGAAAGAGCTCCTCTTAAAAAACAAAAACTCCACTGATGATCTTTCATCTTAGACCCGAGCTCTTCCAGGAAGACCTCGGGCAGGAAGAGCTCTGCCAGAAAGACCTCAGCTCTGCCAGAAAGACCTCGGGCAGGAAGACCTCGGGCAGGAAGACCTCGGGCAGGAAGACCTCGGGCAGGAAGACCTCGGGCAGGAAGACCTCGGGCAGGAAGACCTCGGGCAGGAAGACCTCGGGCAGGAAGACCTCGGGCAGGAAGACCTCGGGCAGGAAGACCTCGGGCAAGAAGAGCTCTGCCAGGAAGACCTCAGCTCTTCCAGAAAGACCTCGGGCAGGAAGACCTCGGGCAAGAAGAGCTCTGCCAGGAAGACCTCAGCTCTTCCAGGAAGACCTCGGGCAGGAAGACCTCAGCCAGGAAGAGCTCTGCCAGGAAGACCTCAGCTCTTCCAGAAAGACCTCGGGCAGGAAGACCTCAGCCAGGAAGAGCTCTGCCAGGAAGACCTCAGCTCTTCCAGGAAGACCTCGGGCAAGAAGACCTCAGCCAGGAAGAGCTCTGCCAGGAAGACCTCAGCTCTTCCAGGAAGACCTCGGGCAAGAAGACCTCAGCCAGGAAGAGCTCTGCCAGGAAGACCTCAGCTCTTCCAGGAAGACCTCGGGCAAGAAGACCTCAGCCAGGAAGAGCTCTGCCAGGAAGACCTCAGCTCTTCCAGGAAGACCTCGGGCAAGAAGACCTCAGCCAGGAAGAGCTCTGCCAGGAAGACCTCAGCTCTTCCAGGAAGACCTCGGGCAATAAGAGCTCTGTCAGGAAGACCTCAGCTCTTCCAGAAAGACCTCGGGCAGGAAGACCTCAGCCAGGAAGACCTCATGCAGGATGAGCTCTGCCAGGTATCTCCCGAGGAGCTCCCGACCTCCAGATCTCCAGAGCTCCCGAACTCCAGATCTCCAGAGCTCCCGACTTCCAGGTCTCTAGAGCTCCCGACCTCCAACTTCCAGAGCTCCCGACCTCCAACTTCCAGAGCTCCCGACCTCCAGGTCTCAGAGCTCCCGACCTCCAACTTCCAGATCTCCCGACCTCCCGACCTTACATCCCGAGGTGGTATCCGCTCGTCGGCTGAGATAATTTGGCTATATCAACATTGATTCAGAATAATTATCGTGTGAGACCGTATCGAAAAATTAAATACTATCGAGATTCACTCGTATGTATAATTTTCTGATATAATGATTTACTGTATCTAAGCTAGACAGAGTGGTTAACTTTCGTTGGAAGGAACAAATTTGTTGTGAAACATATGGTGCACTTGCAATGATTTATTTTAGATTTTAATCTAAGAAAGCTCTATTTTTTAAACAGATTTAAACAAGTCTGAGATTGCTTGAATATGGTCAATATGGTCACCAAACATGTGATATCACCGAGCATTGAATTGATGAGATCAAATATTAAGTGAAAATCGGTTAATTATAAATCGTTTGATATGTTAAATACTATTAGATAAATAGTAAATATTTCGACTTAATTGACTAGATTTGAGAATTGCAGATATATTGTTGCATATTAATATATGAAAATTGATATATGACATGATATTAAAATTATATTAATGAGTTGATTTATATGTGATGTAGCCAAATTTTGTCAGCCGAAGAGCCACCACCTCGGGAGAAGGAGCTCGGGCGTCGGGCACTAGAAGATGGAAAGTGCTTCTCCTTGGTTCCTGCAGCCACAAACACGGGTCAGAGGGCGCCGGAGGTGAGTCCGGCGAAGCCCCTCCGATGCCTAAGTCAGGCGGTGTGCCAGAGAGAAAGGAGGGTGAATTATGTGCTGTGAAAGCAAAAGCATGTGAGAATGAGAGAATGAATCTGAAAGAGCAAACCTGGGGGTATTTATAGAGGGGCTAGGCAGATGAATCGTCTCATTGGCACGTTCTGTCGAGACGTGGGTGAGATCGTGCGCACGTCTCCCGCATAATACGACCCACGTTCTCCGCTTTTTGCGGAAGTGTTTAACACATCGGGTTGGGGTCCTCGGGAGATACCCCGAGCTCACACTGCTTCCTCGATCCCCCAGCTCCTCTTTATGATGCGGATGCTCGGGCATTTCCCGAGGTATGACACCCGAGGAGGTCCCAAGGCCTCGGCCGGGACTCCCGAGGTGTATGCGTTCCTTGATTGCTCTTGCCTTAGACGACGCGGGTAATGCTGATGGTGGAGTGCTCGGTCCTCGGGCGAACGACTCGGTCCTCGGGTCCCGAGGTGGTTATGGGGGGCATCAATATGAAATATATAATCAGTGGTTTAAATTAATACATGGATAAAAAAAAATCGCTCATCCATGTAAAAGCCACCGCCCACCTGGTTTGAGATGAGCAAACAAAAATATATGCATATTATATATATTAAATTTAATTTAATATTTTTGAAATTAGTATATTTAAATTTCAAAGATATATATTTAGATTTTTTTTAATTTTAATGCTGTATAGGTCAGGTGCCCTTTAGTCCATACAGGTGATAAATCGAGGGATATGCACGAGTAGGCAGGAGTCCGGGGGAGAGGACCCATATAACGGACTAATTCCCAGAACATACTCTCATAATATTTCAGTGGAAAATGCTCCACACGAGAATCGAATCCGTGAAGTCGGGGAAGTTATTTTCACATCACCTTAAATCTTACCAACTCGTCTATGCTCCTATGAACGTATGTTTAGATTTTGGGTTTGAACTAAAGAAGAAGAAAGAGACAGAGGTCGACATCAGGGCAAGATCTACGGTCCCTGTCGATTGACACAGATTGATTGCCATATTTTTTGTATACTTGTGATTATTAATAATTCGGTCAGTGTTAACGTGTTTTTCAATTTCCACCGTCCTCATTCACAAAATCATCATCATCATCATCATCATCATCATCATCATCATCATCATCATTATTATTATTATTATTTTGTATTTTTTAAACGAAATATGTTCATTAAAAAGAAAACTTTACTAAATCAAGATCTAAACCATGCCATGGCTCTGATACCACTTTAACTGATTCTGATATTTCTGAAGATTGTGACAATTGTATTCAAGATCAATCTTTAGATTGTTGCAATAACATTAGTGATAATGATGAATTTTATAAATTAAAATCTCAGTTCACATAATTAAATATTAATGTCCCATCAGGCGATAAAATAATTGAATTTTTAAAATTAATAAAAGACCCAAATTTACGGGCTTCTATAATAGATAATATTGAAAATCAAGCTTCTACTAGTTACGCTAATCTTTTGAAAAATGATCAGGTTTATTCTTTAAAAGAAGTTAAAAATCTTTTAAAAGAAAAACATAAAACAAAAACTCCTGTTACTATAGAAACCTTAAAAATCGAAATAGATAATTTAAAACAACAGGTTGATATTCTTCGGAATGATAACATTAATATCAATAAAAGAATTTTTTATTTAGAAAATTCTAGTACCAAAGAATCAGAAAATCGATTACATATAGAAACAGAACAAGAACAGTATTTATCTGTTCTTAATACTATCAAGACACAAAAATGATATATAAAAATTACTTTATTGATAAATAATACTTTAAAAAAGAATTTATTGCTTTAATAGATAGCGGAGCTGGTCTAAATGTTATACAAGAAGGATTAATACCTTCAAAATATTTTCATAAAACTTCTCACTCTTTATCTCATGCAGGAGGAGAAAAATTACAGGTAAATTACAAATTACCAAAAGCATATATTTGCAAAAAAAAAATTTGCATTCAGACTAGTTTTTTCTTAATTAAGAATCTTTCTGATCAATTAATTCTAGGATTACCTTTTTTTTATAATATATATCCTATCACATCTATAGATTCAACAGGTATTACTGGCACTTATGATGGTGCTCCTATTCATTTTGAATTTATTACTAAACCATATTTAAAAATTTTAAATTCTATACAGGATCAGATTGATAGAAAAATGTTTCATATAAATTCTTTAAAAACCGAGATAAATCTTTTAAATGAAAAAAATATTCCTACTAAGGCTAGGCCTTGTCAAATGAATTCTGAATATTTAGAATTATGCAAAAAAGAAATACAATCTCTATTAGATAAAAAAATAATTATTCCTTCCCAATCTCCTTGGTCTTGTACTGCTTTTTATGTTAATAAACATTCTGAAATCGAAAGAGGAACTCCTAGATTAGTTATAAATTATAAACCATTAAATAAAATTTTAAAATGGATTAGGCATCCTATTCCTAACAAAAAAGATCTTCTTGACACATTATTAAATGCTATAATCTTTTCTAAATTTGATTTAAAATCAGGATTCTGGCAAATCCAAATTAATGAAACAGATAGATATAAAACTGCTTTTAATGTTCCTATAGGACATTATGAATGGAATGTTATGCCCTTTGGTTTGAAAAACGCTCCTTCTGAATTTCAACAAATAATGAATGATATTTTCATTCCCTATTCTGATTTTATATTGGTTTACATTGATGATATTTTAGTATTTTCTAATAATATTGAAAGTCATTTTAAACATTTAAAGATTTTTAAATCTTTAATTATACAAAATGGCCTAGTAATTTCTAAACCAAAAATGGTTTTATTTCAAACTAACATAAAATTCTTAGGACATAACATAGACAAATGACAAATTATTCCTATTCATAGAAGTATTGAGTTTGGAAATAAATTCCCAGATATTATTACTGATAAAACCCAATTACAAAGATTTTTAGGCAGCTTAAATTATATATCTGCTTATATTAAAAATTTGTCACAATATACTGCTATTTTATATGACAGGCTTAAAGAGAACCCTATCCCTTGGTCTGAACAGCATACTCAAGCTGTTAGGAAAATCAAAGAAAATTAAAATTTATTCCTTGTTTAACCATAACAAATCTCAATTGGGAAAAAATTGTTGAAACAGATGTTTCGGATATAGGATTTGGTGGTATTTTAAAACAGATAAAACCACAAAGTAAGGAAGAATATCTTATTAGATTTCATTCCGGTAAATGGAACCCTGCTCAGAAAAATTACTCTACTGTTGCAAAAGAAATTCTTTCTATTGTTAAATGTATTTTGAAATTTCAGGATGATCTTTATAACCAGAAATTTATTATAAAAACTGATTGTAAATCTGCCAAATATATGTTTCACAAAGATTTCAAACATGATGTTTCCAAACAAATGTTTGCAAGATGGGAGGCAAATTTGGCACCTTTTGATTTTGAAATTATTTATAAAAAAGGAGAAGAGAATTCTCTTCCTGATTTTTTAACTCGTGAATATTTACAGAAATGATCAGAGGAAGAGGTGACACTTCCTCTTATAGAGGAAGAGGTTCTCGAGGAAGACCTCCGAATCAGAGATTAGTTGCCCAAATGGGTAGCCAACATCAAACTAATTCTGGCGATTCTATTTACCAAGAGGATCCATTATATGGAGAGTTTCAAGAATTTTTGAAACAGAAGAATAAAGATAAGGTAATATACGAATCGGAAGACTCTTATGCAAATATTGCAAAAGAGCATGACACTGATTCAGTATTATAAACTACCATAAACATAAAGAAATTATTCTTCTTATAGAAGAAAAAGATAAGCAATAAAATAATGATCCATGGGTCATTATGGACAGGTATTTATCACAGACATCATATGTCCATGGGGCCTATAAGCCAAGAGATATTATGAAAATCTTCTGATTTCTACAAAAACAGTAGAAATAACTCATTTCCAGAGTAATACTCAACAAACTGAAAATTTCAGTTTTTCAAAATTTATAATCAAGAAAATTATTTCCATTGAAGAATGGGGCATATCTCCACTCTCAGAAAAAGAATTCTTTTTCCCCCAAAAACAAGTAAATATCAAATACAATTTCTGGGATTATGTTGATAGTTTTCAAAAAACTTTATTTTATGAAAATTCCAAAAAGAAACATTCTTGGTTTCTAAAAATTTGTGAAAATAATTTCCATAACCAAATACCAAATTGGTTTATTCAATGGTATCAATTCTTTGGTCCATCATCTTCCATTCTCCCTGGTGAATATAAAAATTATATGGAAAAATGGATCAAGTTTTCTACTAAAAATAACAATTTATCTTGTAATTTCTTTATTGAGTTTGGCATCTCTTGGATCTGGAAATGGCAGCCAGAGTTTGGTTACACTGACCACAATATCCCTTGCTTATGGAGGAAAAGTTTATCTAAATTTTGGGATAAACTACTCAGAATTGATCCTGATACTGGAACGCCTTATGGTATGGAAATCTTACTTAAAATGGAAGAAACCATTTCTCAATACCAGAAAAATTCCGAAGATAAAGAACAGCAAAAGGAGACTATTAGTCCATTCAAAATCATCACCTAGAAATATCAAGAAATTTATACAAAAAATCAGATGATTGATCTATATGTTGAAGAAATGAAGAAAGACCTCTTCAAAAATTTTGGACATTCTGATTCAAAATCGGATCACTCAATGACATCTGAGGATAGCCAAAATCAGTTTGTAAAATTGATGAATATGGAAAATGCTCAATCACCAGAAGATGAACAGCTGGAAGAAAGTCAGATTGACACGACCTTTGAAAAGTTAAAGACATCTCTTAAAACACAAATCAATAATTAATTATTATTGTTATTATTGTCATAAACTATTTGTCGTTTTTACGTTTATAAAGTAGTATGAGGTGAAATAGCATCTTATCTTTTATTTTTAGTTTTGGAATCCGGGGTTTGATGTACGGCTCTTCCTATATATTTGTGTCTCTTTCTTTGTAAGGGGGTATCAGCTTACATACTATCTCTCTCTCTCGTTTCCCTCATCTTGTAAAATATCCTCTTTGTGGAATAAAAGCTTGAAGTTTTCTGTTTTCTCTTTGTAAGTTCTCTACGATTGTAACAATATTTATTTATCATCAGTTTACTAAGCCTTATGATAGGCTAAGATCTCTCTTTACTAGATCATAATCTTCACTACATGATGACAATGGTATTATAAAACCCTTTCGATGAAATGGGAAGGTGGTATGGTTAAAAGTTTATAAGGTTCGGGGATAATTTTAAGTGGTTTCAGATCCATGTACTACCTCTATGCTCATCCTGCCTTTTTATGGCGCTTTATGAGCTTTCTGGGTATTTGTTTTGAATCTGGATCCACTTAACTAGTCCCGGTAAACTCCTTATATTTTTGTAAAATGTTGGTGTTTTTAACACCCCATCTCTTTATGTTTCACCTGTTGGGTAAAGTGGTAATTACTATTATTATTAATTATTATTATAATATTGTTGTTAGTTATTATTATCGTTTTCTTTGATTTACCTATAATATATGCACCAGTTAATTATACAAAATCAATATTCAGAACGTAAGTTTTTTTTTTTGAAAACAATATTTTGAAGAGATTGAAACCCGACCCAGATTATAAATTCGGGTTCAGTATCGGGTGATTTGGATGACCCGACCACATTCGACAACTTTCCCCATACTTCTCTGTACGTAGAAAAAGTTACGTGTTACTTCCACACAAATCATTAAAGAGCCAAAAGGAGACAAGTTCGGAATTCCTGTGCAGATCTAGCTTCAGTTTTGAATCCCAGGTGATGTTCAAGCTCACATGCGTGTGAATGTATACGATTATTTCGGAAATAAAGACCTGCATTTTCATATTTCGATTTCAATTTTCTTTTAAGGCGTTTTGTTCTTGGAGGAATGCAGCTCTATGTGTGTTTGTTTGGAATACATATTCGTGCTGTCGTTTTCAGGACACTATTGACTTTAGTTTGCATTAGATTGCGTGGAGTAAATTTTTTCCGGTAACAGAAATTATGGCGATTAGCTTCTCTTCGCAATTACCATTCAAATGTGGAATGTTCTCAGTAATTTTTTAAATTTGTGATCGATTTATTTACGTTTAGCGTTACTGAGCAGAAATTTGTGAGCTCGTTTTAGATTGATTGGCATTGCAATTTGTTGAGGGGGGAACAGAAACAGTTGCATGCTGACTCTAATTGCGATGTGCACCTGAATTTTTCCACTCCCTTGAACTCTTTTTATATGCTTAGTTCTCGTAGTAATTTCTTGAGTTTTTCAATATTCAGCTTCCATAATTCGAAGAATCCTACATTTATAGCGTTGATATCTTGTGAACGGGCTGGTCTACATTCTCAAGTTTACCCGGAGAGTGCATAGAGAAATGAAGGGAGCACAGTTAAGTAGATTTTGGGGAAGGCAGTTTTCATTTATAATGGCTGCTCTTGTTTTCACCACCATGTTTTTTTGGTGTTGGGAGAGTAATCCAATCCTTATGGGTCTGTTATCAGCACCAGAGCAGTTTGCCACGCATACATCAGGTATTTACAGCTCACTTTCTTTTTGGAAGTATTTGGCACCCACCAAAGCAGAATTTCGCAAATCTATGTCCTAGTTGATTACCTTCGCAAGTAGCTGATTTATATGGCACTTTTTTATGTATTGAACTCCTCTTCTTGGTTAAAAACTTCGTAAACTCCGATGTGTGATTAACATTTTATGGTTATTAGATGTGTGTTGCCTGTTTTAGAAAAGGGTGAGGACATTTAGCTTAATGCATCGATACTTCATGGTAGCAATCTCGTGTCTCTCTATCATCGTGGCCATATTATGCAAAAACTAACATGGCCTTTAGAATTATCATTGTTTCTTGGTGAGAATCTTGATAGTCAATCTGTTGGATTTCTCAGACTTGATCAAGCAGCTACATTAAATGCCTTCTCAAAATCGAACACTACTGGTGTATAACTCTCTTTTGTTTTCGTCTTGCCTTTTGTCTATTTTAATATGTATTAAATAACAGATCTTTATGTGGATGATGCTGCTGATTCTTCGACGATGTTGAATTCCAAGGAACTGCTTATGGAGGAAATTTCACATTCACAAGTATTAGAAAGGACAGAATACGACAAGAGTGCCGAAAGTTCTGAAAGAAAATATGAGAACAAGGTGATCTCTTTTTTTGAGAAGCAAGGTATGTGGTCATGTATTCCACCTACGTTTATATCATTTCTCGCTATCTATTATTCTACTTGAAGGAAGCGAATGTTGGTACTGAACTCTGAATGGTCTGGGAATTGAATCTAATTTGACCGTTAGACTCTTTTGTGGAATTTATGTCACAGTTGAATTACAGATTTTGTGTCTTTTTGAGTGTTATTTGAGTAGTTTCTAACTCTAATACATATATTAATACTATTCAAAGTTAGATTGGATTCCCGAAATTTGTGAATCCCGGCGAGGCCAGGTGCCAGAACCTGTTTTGATCATGTATGATCTTGAGAATCGGGTCTAACGTGACAGTTATACTATTCTGTGAAGTTTATGCCAAATTGTATGTATTATGAGTTTTATTTGGGAATTGTGACTCCAATATATGGTATTCTGATTGGTCAACTGCAGAGTTGCATCTATCACTATTCCTTTATTTGTTATCACTTGTTTCTCATGTCACAAATTTAAATTGGTGCATTAAAAACTTCTAAGCACGAATGAATTTGTTAGAAACCAGTGTTCGAGAATGTATTCTTTGATTTATATTGTGAACAATCTCTTGTTTTTTATTTCCACAGATTGTAATTATGCTAAAGGAAGATGGATCGCAGACAGTCGAAGACCTCTTTATTCTGGGTTTGGATGTAAGCAGTGGCTGTCAGATATGTGGGCATGTAGGTTAACCCAACGAACTGATTTTTCTTATGAAGGATATCGTTGGCAACCCGACAACTGTGAAATGGATGAATTTCAAGGTACCGAATTTTTGAGAAGGTAAGTTCTGTCTTTCAAATACTATTAACCCTTGCAATTTATCAAGTTTACTGCTTTTAATTTGACAATAATATGTATTTGTGCCTCTTAATATCTGAACTTCTACTACCATGCTTAGAGTTTAAAGTAGTAATCCATTTAGTCTTGATAGTTATAGTTTTTTACTCTTGAACGTACTGTATGCTATGAATTATCAGTCACGTACCTTACTGAACATAGTCATAACATCTTTTGGGTCACTGAACTGCCAGAGAAAAGAAAAATGAAACAAAAACTCTAATATTTCATGACCAAACAAATAATAGCTACTCTGAATCTGTAACTGACCATCTGCTAACTCTAATAGCATTGAAGTCTTTTTTATGTAACATATACTGATGTTTAAATTGATGAACTTAACATAACTACATCTCAGGATGCAGGACAAAACAGTTGCATTTATAGGAGATTCGTTGGGTCGACAGCAATTTCAATCTCTGATGTGTATGGTCACTGGTGGTGAGGAGAAGCCAGAAGTCGAAGATGTTGGATGGAAATATGGCCTTATCAAACCACCGGGGGTCGTTCGTCCTGATGGATGGGCTTATCGGTTTCCTGATACCAATTCCACTATTCTGTTTTACTGGTCAGCAAGCCTCTGTGAAATTGAGCCTATCAACGTCACTGATCCAGCCACCGAATTTGCCATGCATTTGGACCGTCCGCCTGCATTTTTGGGCCAATTTCTCAATCACTTTGATGTTGTTATCCTTAACACTGGACATCACTGGAACCGGGGGAAGTTCAGGGCAAACAGATGGGTGATGCATGCAAAAGGAAGACCTGTCACAGATCGGAAACTTGCAGAAATGGGGAATGCAAAGAAGTATGCAATACAAAGTATTGTCAGATGGCTTGATTCGAAAATTCACTTGCATCCACAGCTCAAAGGTTTTTTCCGAACAATATCACCCAGACATTTTCTAAATGGGGATTGGAACACTGGTGGTCACTGTGATAACTTGACTCCGCTGACCAAAGGAAGTGAAGTATTTCAAAAAAAATCAAGTGATCCCGTTATCGAGGATGCCGTTAAAGGCACAAAGGTGAAGATTTTAGATATTACTGCGATTTCTCTTCTGAGAGATGAAGGTCACATATCTCGATACAGTATAAAAGCATCGGCTGGTATCAATGACTGCTTGCATTGGTGTCTTCCCGGAATACCAGATACATGGAATGAACTACTCTATGCACAGCTCTAGGATCTGTTTTAATTTTCTGAGCATGACCTTACGTCGTCAAATGAAGAGTTCAATCGCGCCTTCCACATCAAATAGCTTGTGGTCCGGAAAGCGATGTTTTGAGATGTGATGGCCGGTAAATTGAATGTGATCACCAAGAAGATGGTGCCAGAATATGTACAAAACTGTTCCCGTACATAGTTCTAGTGAACTGTATTCAACTAGCATAATTTTTATTGTTGAAGACATTGATCAGCAGTAGGAAATGTACGAGCAGCTGATTCTTTCTTTACAATGAAATTATGGCATCTGTAAATGAGGAGCCTTTTGAGTTAAAATTGTAAAGCGAAAACCTTTTACTTTCTATGTTTAATATATTTCCATTGAGTTTTGACTATATGGATACATAAATATATGGGGTTATTTCTTTTTGCCTCAAAACTTTCCTGAATTTAACTTCTAATTAGGGACAAAGCGATACAATTGATAATACAGGGGTAAACAATTATATATTATTTTAGGAGGCAGGCTGTAGTTAACAGCCTTATCTATTGAAGGAGTTGGATATGATACCATATCCGAAGAAGCACAAGTCACAGAAGATAGGAGGAGGTAAATTGTAATCAATAGTTTTCTTCTCCTCTTTGTTCTGCTCATGATAATTAACTTTGATATTTGACTATTTGTGTCCGTGTTCTCTCATTCAGAATAGGCAACCTCTGTCATCTTGCTTTTTGTTTCTTATAGCTGAAGAGCCATCCCTAAATCTGCATTGGATATGGTTGTTATTCAACGATTGAGTCGCATTTACGGGTTGTGACTTTTAAGGTCTCACCAAACATTACATGGACATCTCTAAAATCCATGAACTACGTGTGATGAACTACTCTATTCAACATTACATCTAGTTATATAACTGAATGTTCACGTAATTATATGGTATTTCGCATCAGGACAGACCTAACAGTTTAGTTTAGACAGATCATATAGATCAGAATGGTTTATTCAATAGTTTGCAAGAGCAGTTTAGATCAGACTGAAGAGATCAGTTTAGGATATCAGTTCAGGATAGAAAAATTCAGTACACATGTGACGAGCAGATTAGATTGAAACTTCGTTTCTCAGTCAAATCGGAGCTGAAATTGATGCATTGACTTGAGAAATCATTTATAATCGTTGAACGCCTCAGGAACTCAAGCAGAATAAATCAGAGTTGGTAATGCATGAGAATTGACTGTTTTGAGCAAAAAGAAGATGTGTTTATGTGACAGTACGGAGATAGTACAAGAATTAAATTCGCATTAATTACTTGAAGAAAAACGTATAATGATTCATCAACTAAGTCTACTTATAACATTACCGTTTGCATCCAAAAACTATAAATCAGAGAAGTATTTGAATTGAAGATCTCCCGCTCTCTCTGATTATCTGGCTTTCTCTAATATTCTCAAGCTCTTTGAAAATCAATCTTGAAGGCTGAAGCTTTGAGTGTTATTCAGTTTTCAGATTCGGAACACTTTGTATTTGGATCATATTCTTTCAATGTTCATTTTAGTTAAAGCTGAAATAATTTAGTCTTGTATTTCATTGTATCAATCGTAAAAAACCTTAGAAATATTTATAAAATAACAATGTCTACTCTGTTATCAGCAGATTATTAGGAGTTCAGCTCGGATGTTGGCTGATCGATCGGTTTAGGATATATTGCATATTGCACTCAAAATCTTGTACTAGAACACATTCCAGATCGGAAGAAGGAGAGACATAAAAGCATTGAGTCGAATTTCAAGAAACAAATTTTGTCTCTTAACTGTACATTTACATATTTATACTTTTTGTTCATTGTCAATTGAGTTGTTTCCGGAAAAAAATTTTATTGATCAAAATATGAGTTCGGCATGAGATCAACAGTCAGCCCGTAAGGCCAACTCAGTTGATTTACAAAAACTGTTTTAATAAATTTTGATGGAATTTATTCAGTCATATCTAAACTCCATGTTGAATTTTAACCGACCCTATTAAGTATATGTGTATGTATTCTTCTACTTGTTTCACACGAGACGATGAAAGGTCAAATTTGATTGCATTCAAGTATTTTTGATCGTGTGTTCTTCTACTTATTTCACACGAGACTCCATTCAGATGAAATGTCAAATATGATTGCATTCAAGTATTTTTAACCCAAGCACAATTAAATAGAGATGCGCAATCAAATTAAAAATACTTTAAAAATGGGTAATGTTACCTATGAACCCAGGCTTACACCATGTGTTACGTAATAGCAGTAAAAGTACAAAATTAACTCCCTAAATATATTTTAATGGAAAGCAATGTATTAGTTGGTTTGTAATTTCACAGCTGTTATGTTATTTATGTTAGGCAAAGGAATGGTAATAACATACACAATATAGAATAACAAGAAATAATCAGATTGAAGAAACGTCAGGAACAGAAAGTAAATCGAGGCCTGTGTTCTAACACAGTTCCCTTAAAACAGATTCACCTCGCACCAGTGCTTCCAAGGATCAAGCTACGTGTGTTGTCTGTTTCCCAGGGTACAACGATGGAACCGAGCAGCTAACCGAAAGTACGAGGCTACGCTACACCGGCGAACTGAACCGCACCTGCACTGTATCAGCGTGGGAACGTGGAGAGAATGGAGAGAATTGTAGAGAATGGTGTGAATGGTTGTGTCTTGGAATGAAAAATGTTGCTCCTATATATAGGGAGATGTGTGACTCTTCAAGTGGCTATATTGAATACACAATCAATATATTGTGTCTCTTCGTGCATGTGAAGAGTCACGGGCATGTGAAGAGTCACGGCATATGAAGGGTTTTCATTTATTCCAACAGTCCCCCACATGAATGAAAACGATAGAAATCTTGTGATACAGTTTTATGGTTGAATCCTGCATAGGAGAGGTAGACATGTTGTCTTTGAACCTTCCCTCGTAAAGCACATCCATTTACTGGTGAATAGTAGACATGTTGTCTTTGAACTGTTCTACCGTTTGTGTAAGTCAAAATGCACTTCACACAGGATTCGTCCTGATGTAATTCAGTTCTCATGATTGTGTTCTTTTTGGCCATGAACACCTGCCTGGTTCTGCGAGAGCTTTTAGAATTGAGCCTTGCAATTCCTTTGAAGCGGCCCCACTTCTCTCTCGCATAGGTGATTCTCAGAATATCACTAATCTTCTGAACATCCAGAATCATTAAAAGTCGTATGCTTATCCTACACTCTCACTGTTTCATCATAGGAATGGATGAGGGTAACCCTCCCAGTGATCCATCAAGCCAGTGCAATTTGGTTGTCCCATTGAACCTAGTTCTTGGGATCTCCAGTCAGCATAGGTTGGGTTTTCCTTTGCACCAACTTATTCTATAGGCTTAAGTCTCATTCCCCTCGATGACTTTGTGACTAACTCTGTATTTAACCCTTTGGTTAATGGATCTGCAAGATTATCCTTTGACTTTATATAGTCAATTGAGATCATTCCGGTCGAGAGTAGTTGCCGAATGGTATTGTGTCGACGACGTATATGTCTAGACTTACCATTATACATACTGCTATGAGCTCTACCGATGGCAGACTGACTATCACAGTGAATACAAATAGCTGGCGCAGGTTTAGGCCATCTCGGAATATCTTCCACAAATAACTGTAGCCATTCAGCTTCTTCACCGCATTTGTCGAGGGCTATAAATTCAGATTCTATTGTGGATCTGGCTATTACAGTCTGCTTTGAGGATTTCCACGTAATTGCTGCACTACCTAAAGTGAAAACAAATCCACTAGTAGACTTTGAGTCTTTCATATCAGATATCCAATTGGCATCACTGTATCCTTCAATAACAGCAGGATATCTATTATAGTGCAGTCCATAGTCACGAGTATATCTTAAGTATCGTAGCAACCGTACAATTGGTTTCCAGTGGTCAGCTCCTGGGTTGCTCGTGAATCGACTTAATTTGCTCACAGCAAACGCTATATCTGGCCTTGTACAACTCATTAAGTACATTAAACTTCCAATAACTCGTGAGTATTCTAGTTGAGAAACACACTCACCTCGATTTTTTGATAGATGTTGACTTGAATCTATCGGTGTTTTAGCCAATGCTAAATCTTCTTTGTGGGATTTTTCAAGAATTTTGTCAACATAGTGTGACTGACTAAGTACAAGTCCTTCTGATGTGCGATGGATTTTGATTCCAAGAATCACATCAGCTAGACCCATGTCTTTCATGTCAAATCTTGAACTCAACATTTTCTTAGTGGATTTAACCATCTTATCATTACTCCCAATGATAAGCATGTCATCAACATAAATACACAAAATGACATATCCATCTTCAGAGTCTTTGATGTACACACATTTATCACATTCATTGACTTTGAATCCATTTTCAATCATTGATTTATCAAATTTTTCGTGCCACTGCTTTGGTGCTTGTTTCAACCCGTACAAGGACTTCACCAATTTACAAACCTTATTTTCCTGTCCAGGAGCAGAAAAACCCTCAGGTTGTTCCATGTAAATCTCTTCTTCCAAATCTCCATTTAGAAAAGCAGTTTTTACATCCATTTGATGAACAGAATGATTCCGCAAAGCAGCAATGGGGAGTATCACTCTGATAGAGGTTATTCTTGTCACAGGAGAATAAGTATCAAAGTAATCAAGTCCTTCTTTTTGACGGTAACCTTTGATTACCAACCTGGCTTTGTATTTATCAATGGTTCCATATGACTTCATCTTCCTCTTGAATATCCACTTACAACCCAAGGGTTTGTTTCCGGGAGGAAGATCCACCAATTCCCACGTGTGATTTTGCAGAATCGATTCGATCTCTGAATTAATTGCCTCTTTCCAAAGAGGACCTTCAGAGGAATTTATGGCATCTTCAAAACTTTGAGGTTCATTTTCCATCAGAAAAGTATAGAAATCTGGACCAAAAGATTTACTCTATCCTCGCTCTCTTGCTTCGTCTGGGTCTCACCTCATCGTCAACCTCTTGGTCTTGTGTCACTTGACCATATGACCTTTTCGAAGAACTAGGTTCTTCCTGAGACTTGTATGGGAACTCATGTTCGAAGAATGAGGCATTTCTTTGATTCCATGATTGTATCTTATGGATATCAGAGAACTCAGACTTATACACAAGAAATCGATAAGCACTACTATTTTGAGCATATCCTATGAAAATGCAGTCAACAGTTTTTGGTCCTATTTTCACCCTTGTAGGAGTCGGTACCACCACTTTGGCAAGACACCCCACACTCGCAAGTATTTGTAGGAAGGTGGTCTTCCTTTCCATAACTCATATGGACTTTTATTTTGTTTCTTTCGGGGTACCTTATTTAGAAGGTAGTTGGCTGTCAGAACAGCTTCCCCCACATGTTGTGTGGTAAACCAGAACTTAGAAGCAGTGCATTCATCATTTCTCTCAAAGTACGATTTTTCCTTTCGGCAATGCCATTCTGTTGTGGAGAATAAGGTGCAGTTGTCTCATGTCTGCATCCTCGGTTTTATACTTTCGATCGAGGGATTCCCACAGTTCCTTGGCCGTTTTCTTCTCACATAAAACGTTGTACAACGCATCGGACAGTCCATTTAGGACATAATTTCGGCATAGGAAATCAGAATGATTCCAAGCCTCAACAGCGCTGACAGATTCAGCATTCTGTTCCCCTTCCTTAAGAGTAGGGACCTTCTCTGTGAGGAACCTAGCCAAGTTCAATGTGGTGAGGTAAAAAAGCATTTTCTGCTGCCACCGCTTGAAGTCCAGACCGTTGAACTTGTCCGGCTTCTCGGTATGGTTAACCGACGTAGTCACAGGGACAGCTGAGTTAGTAGGGCCAGCACCATTCGAAGCCATAATTTATATGATTCTGTTTTAAGATTGTTAGGCAAAGGAATGGTAATAACATACACAATATAGAATAACAAGAAATAATCAGATTGAAGAAACGTCAGGAACAGAAAGTAAATCGAGGCCTGTGTTCTAACACAGTTCCCTTAAAACAGATTCACCTCGCACCAGTGCTTCCAAGGACCAAGCTACGCGTGGTGTCTGTTTCTCAGGGTACAACGATAGAACCGAGCAGCTAACCGAAAGCACGAGGCTACGCTACACCGGCGAACTGAACCGCACCTGCACTGTATCAGCGTGGGAACGTGGAGAGAATGGAGAGAATTGTAGAGAATGGTGTGAATGGTTGTGTCTTGGAATGAAAATGTTGCTCTATATATAGGGAGATTGTGTGACTCTTCAAGTGGCTATATTGAATACACAATCAATATATTGTGTCTCTTCGTGCATGTGAAGAGTCACGGGCATGTGAAGAGTCACGGCATATGAAGGATTTTCATTTATTCCAACAATTTATGGTGTAACATTGGGTGTACATTTTTTAAAACTTATATAATATTTAACTAAAAAATATACTAAATAAAAAAAAGGTTAAGTGTTACCTCAGCGATTAAATTTAATATCAAACTTGAAAAATCAACTACCTTAATTTTCTCTAGATTCTTCTAGCAATTCAACCCTCATGACATATAATTTTCTTGAGAGATTTCTTAATACCTCAAACCTCTCGATAAATTCTGTATGAATAATTCTGGGTGTGGCTGTGGACCACTTTATAGATAATTTGTATCATCACAAACCAATCAAAATTGTGATTGATCTCGATAGAATATGCACATTAAATTTTTAAATATTTGACTATTTAATAAAGATAAAATATTTATATAATCAATTCATTTTTATGTGTTACTTAATAAAATAATATTTCCATCGCGTAAATAAAATACGTCCAACACACTTATCATTTTCCTTTTAAAATGTGTTATATGGGTTGTCAAATATTCATTTCACTGCATGCAACCCGGAACTTTGTAGGGCTCTAAATCTTTCATCCCCACTTGAGTCTTTCATTTTCAGTTGACCTTTTTTATAAAACCGCTTTATTACGGTAATGTTCATTTGGACAAGTAGCTACCTATTAATTGATCTTATATTAAATAAATAAAAAGTTGCGACTAGTAAGCGGCCATTCAAAGTTTTTCAAAAATATATAATTCTTTATTTATTTTAATACAGAAATGATACAACAGGATGACGTTTGACCTTCCTAAATGAGTACGAATGTGACGCCCGTGACTCACGGGTTCACGAAATTGGGATTAAATAAAAATTTTTTAATAAAAAAAGAGCTGAAAGACAATTTGTTATAAGCTGTATTTCTTATAACTTAAAAGAATGAAACACGAACTCAACCAAAAGCTGACAGACACTCACTTGCGCGCTAACTACTAAAAACATTTGCGGAGAACAGATTCTGATATAAATTTTGCAATTGCGAGTTACAACATCTGAAATTCTGTTTGAATATACAACTGTTGTAATTGATCTAATACAGATGCCTAACATACAATACAACATCAGCTATGACACGGAAAACGCTGGCCATTGATAAACACAACACTCAGCAGCTGCTATCAGTTTTCACCTCCTGTTCGCTCCTCAGCTGTCATACCTGCACCATTTTAAAAGCTAATGAGCCTAGGGGCTCAGCAAGTAAAATCTGAGTAATAACGAATTCATTTAACGCGGGCAGACATCTGAAACATACATAACTTGAGTTCAAGGAACATTAAGGAACATATCATTCATTCGTAAACATTTCTTAAACATTTCTTTCTTTCATAAACTTGGAGATAGGGGATAATAGCCCAGATCTCATCATCAATATCATTTTCTTTTGATTTATGGCTTAGAAGCTCTCCTTAGGTCCGTGTTGCACTTTGATCAAAATGACTTATGATATCAGTTTTAGCATATAGCTCAATGAAAGGACAACCGACATCTGGACGACTACTCACCCTTCTCCTTGGTAACCATCTGTTATCTATGCCATAAATCCTTAAAATAAACTTTTGTTCCTTTGACATCCTTTCTTTCTTTGAAATCTCTTTAAACATCATCGGGTTCCATCATTTAAAACTCTCGCTTCCCATTTTAAAACTTTACTGAGTATCGAATTCGACAGCTGGGAGCTTATCGCTGAAATGAAATCAGTCGTAACAAAATGGAACAGTACTTTGAAATAAAACAGATATTCACTGTTCACTTTTATCGTAAAACAGCTGCAAGAATATCTGTTAACATTTGAAACAGACGCAACAATAATCGCTAACAACGCGCTCGAGAATAGGTGTAAAACGATGTCGTTTGCTTTAAGAAGCTGACGTAAGAAAGTCTGTTAACAAGAATAAACAGACGTAAGAATATCTGTTATCAGACGTGACTCTGAATAATTAAACAGTGTCATTTGCACAACAACAGTTATGAACAGTGCAACGACTGAATACAACACTACAATGCAACAGCTGATGAACAAACTAACAGCTGATGAACAATGAAACCAATAGCCGATGAACAAACTAACAGCTGATGAACAATAAAACCAACAGCTGATGAACAATGAAACCAACAGCTGATTAACAAAATAACAGCTGATAAACAAACTGACAGCTGATGAACAATGAAACCAACAGCTGATGAACAAACTGACAGCCGATGAACAATGAAACCAACAGCTGATGACTAACTTTGGTGTTGCAACATCAAAACGACGACTGCGCTATCAGTCGTTGCCTATCGAACCAGACTTTATACTGATTTAACTAGCAACATCCGATTACACAACATCAAATTCTGATATTACAAACCACTGAAAGGAAGAACATTCTTAAACATTCTCAGATCAAACTCGAATCCTCAGTATTTCAAAAACACCAGTAACTTTCTGGAAAAACTTGGAAGCATAAAAACATCATTTTGAACCCATCTTTCTTTCCTTCTTTCATGCGTAAATCATTTTAAACATGAACTTCAACATATCTTAAACATAAAGAAAAGCAGATTCGTAAAATGAATAAAATCAATATAGTAAATCATTTTAAACATGAACTTCAACATATCTTAAACATAAAGAAAAGCAGATTCGTAAAATGAATAAAATCAATATATGCTTTAAATGGTGTAGCAAAGGATCAGCTTTTACTTGCCTTAACAAAGCTTTGCAACCGTGGTTAATTCCGACAGAATCTTCTCCCTGAGCAATACACGAACTCCTCTGGAAAATATTTTGAAGAACACTAAAGATTTTCTTTGCAAATGATAACGATCTTGCTTTCAAAATAGCTGTTTATATGGAAGGGATTAGTGGCAAGGTGCTACGTTTATAAAGCATGACACACCTCAACCAAGTTGTACAAATTTTTGTAAAATTCCCTTCACATCATTTTAATTTATAAAACATCAAACCCTTTTTAAAAGAAATCATTTGTCCTCCTTAAAGATATTTTCAATCGATTTAAAACCTGCTCATGTATCGCTCTTGGAGTCATCTGCTGGAACCAGCCGCGACGCATCTCATTGTCTGAAATCAATAAAATCAGCTTTTGCCAACAATTAAATTGTCATTTTGACCCAATGAAAATAAACAAGATTCGTATATGTAGTCCTATGGATTTTGGGGCATTACAACGAAGCATCGAGTACTCGGAAACCATTAGAAATTTGACATTTTGGTAAAGAAATTCTCATTGAACGAAATTTTTGACTGGCCAAAACTTTTATAAGCCTATTACTTGGAGGTTTTATTCACAAATAGAAGACTTATTTAGAGCCCGCAATTGTCAACCAGCTAGCTATGGATACTCTATCGACTTGTGCTAATTGAATTCCAAAAAATGGTTTCTAAAATAATAAATACTTTCCCTTTTCCTCACAAAAACCCTTCAAACAAAATATCGAGAGGTTCCAAAGAAACAAACATGGCTTTTCTTGAAATCTTGTTAGCAGTTATACTTTGTGGTGTGATGTTTCTTGTTTTAGCCTCCAAAGAAACCCTCCCATGGAACTGGCCATTCATAAAAATGATGCCTACCATGTACCTCGAAAGCCACAAAGTATATGACAAAACTACACAGATGTTGTCACAAAACAATGGCACAATATTGTTCAGGACATCATGGATTTCGAGCAACGATATTCTTGTCACTTCTGATGTTGGCAATGTGCAACACATCATGAACTCAAAATTCTCAATCTACCAAAGGGGATTAGCATTCAAAGACGTGTTCGATTTCCTCGGAGATGCGGCCTTCAACAAGAGTCTTGATGAGTGGAAGGAGGAGAAGAAGATCACTCATGCATACTTCCGGCTAAACGACTACCACAAGACTACTCCAAAGATCATTCACCACACGCTCGAGAAAGGCCTGATCCCGATTCTTGATAACGCAGCGGAGAAGGATCAGATTCTTGATATGCAATCTTTGTTCAACAGATACATGCTTGATGCAACATGTATCTTGGGGACAGGATTTGATCCGGGGTCACTTCGAGTTGGATTCCCCCAAACTCCGCTGCTGAATGCAATGGATGACATAGCCGAGGCGGCATTCTATCGTCATATATTGCCGGAGAAAGTGTGGAAGTTGCAAAGGTTTCTCAATATTGGAACCGAGAAGAAGATGGTGGGGGCCTCCAAAACCTTTGATCGGATACTTGACGAGTATGTGTCCAAGAAACAAGATTCATCAGCTAGCGGTCCCGAAACGTGGACGTATTTCGACGTGTTGAAGTTCTATATGGCCGAGGCAGACTAAAGAAGAAACCAAAAAAGGATCCAACAAGCATTTGCAAAAGGTATTCTTGGCCTCAAATCTGATGGCCCTTCTATTTGCTGGAAGAGACACGTCCGGTGCACTCTTAACTTGGTTTTTCTGGCAGATTTCGAAAAACCCTGAAGTGAAAACCAAGATCTTGCAAGAAATCAAACAGACTTGCCCTCATACAGCATCCCAAAAACATATTTTCTCCAACTTAGATGAACTAGGAAAACTAGTTTACCTCCACAGTGCCTTGAGTGAAGCCCTAAGGATCTTTCCAACTGCCCCATTTCTACTTAGAGTACCAAACCAAGAAGATGTGCTCCCAAGTGGCCATAAAGTGAATCAAGATACAAAAGTCATGCTTTGCTCCTATGCAATGGGGCGAAATCCGGAGATTTGGGGTGAAGATTGCTGTGAATTTAAGCCCGAGAGATGGATTTCTGATAAAGGAGGGATCAAACATTTCTCATCGACTAGTTTCGTCGTTTTCGGTTCGGGCCCCTGGACTTGTCCTGGGAGAGAATTAGCCTTCACCAGAATGAAAGCTGTTGCAGCTACGATTTTACATAATTTCACTGTTCATATTTCTCAAGGGCAAAGCATTATTCCAGGAGTTTCAGCCATACTTACCATGAAGCATGGCTTAAAGGTTACTGTTTCAAAGAGATGGGGGTAAGTAATAATTAGCATGTATACTCTTGTTTGACTAGACATGTCTAAGCACTTACAATTTATAAGAAGTTTATTTTAAAAATAATCTGTTAAATTGTTTGATAAACTATTATAACAACTATAATATATTAATTTGTTTGGTTATAAAATTTCCAATGCCAAATTAAAAAGGGTATAAAATTAATAAATTTGTAAAATGTTAGGGTAAGAATTTATCATATATTAATATATGATTCACATTTTGGAGAAATTACTTCATAAAATTTAGATTTCTAAACATATTTTTAATATATGTGAAAACACATACAAGTCTAATTAAATGGGTAGAATTTATGTAATACGATGTATCGATATGATCTAAAAGTGTTTTAAATTTCACGGACTATAAAGTTTTTTTTTTTTGCTTTTTCAATAAAAAGTATTCACGAATTTATTATTTCGATGGTCCACCTACAATTTTTTCAAATTTGAAACCTAATTTATTAGAATCTATGGAGATTCTATAGTTGACATTAATGAATTTGGACAAGCTAGTATATTAATTGGTATTTATCTGAATCTGTTGTAGGGTTTCTGGCTATATATAGTATATTTATAGCTATCGTTGTTAGCATACAATAAGGCGCAACTGAATAAGTCGTAGTGAACCGATCGGTACTCGGTTCGATAAAAGTTCGTTAAGAAAAGATTATAATTCAAGTTTTTTTTTATATTCAATTCCTTTATCTCATAAACATGATTGATAATATGCTCGTGGATTGTTAGATAAAATAATATTTTAATATTTGATTTATATATTTATAAATTTTAATTATATCAATTAGAATACTTATGAAATTTATTTATTAGAATACAATTGTAAATAAAATAAGGCTAACTTATTTCTATTTATAATTTAGTTTTAATGAATCAAATGAATATTTCTAATTATATCTTATATTTATTAAGCTCGTTCAAACTCGATAAAAAATCTCGTTAGGTTAAACCATTAAATAAAGCTCGATCTCGGGTTGATTATAAACAAACCAAACTCAAATATTTAAGGATTCGGGTGAGCTAGACTCGATTGCATCTCTACTTAGCACGAACTAAGGAGGCATAAAAGAGGCTTGATAAAAAATAAAAATAAAAACTTATTGGGTCTACATCCTTATTTTTTACATGTAAAAAAACCATATTTTCATTGCATTATATATTAAAGTATGAAAGTTGTTATAGAAAACTAGCACAAGAAGTAAGAGGCAATCGCATGTTATGTTAGATATTTGCATTGATGCACTTAATACGATTGATGGAATTATTGCAAAATTTAAGTGACATACAATAATGTATCTTTGGACTTTACTTTTTTTTACATATGATCCGCAAATTAAACTCAAGTAATAAACATAAATGAGGCCATGTTTCTAGGCAGTACCGTCAAACGGGTCGACTCATCCACCCTGCCTTGGCCCAATTTCAAATTAGATGGAGTGGGCCAGACCGCCAATTAACGGGCTTATAAAGCCTGGTCCATCTCGCCCCACCATGGGTTTGGGGAGATAACATCAAGACAAAATCATAAAAATCATAAAAAAATAATCCGAGAAGATCATGTATATAAATCGTACACCAGACTATTTAAATCTTGTAATTTCGAGAAGAACTACGTTTCAAATATTTCAAAAAAAATGGGTTTATCGATATTGTAAATAAAGTAAATCTTCGAAAATTTATCAATCGAAATTCACACATAAAAATACTTCAATTTTTTTAAAAATAATTAATCATATACAAATAATACATAAATAAATATGTGGAATATAATATTTAACCAAATATCTGATACTAGAAATAATATTTATAATATATTTTAATATTTATTTTTTCAATAACCTACGGGCCAACTTGCCCTTTCCTTTCCATCACAACCCGTTACTCGAACAGACTAATCCATCTAGACCTATTCTAAAAATAACTGAGATGGGTTAATCCGATGGCTTTGGCCGTTTTGCTAGCTATATTTCTAGGTGGGTGGGTTCCGATAATCACTTCTGATCATGCTAATTAACCAGTTTCCTTAAATAAACCTAAAATGTCTGGATATTCGAAAAAAATAGAGTTCTACTTCTCAAGTATAATAAAATCATTGATTGTGATTTTGACTTCTCCTGTAAGTTCAATAGGTTTACTTTGTTTAGATTTCCTTAGACTTCTCCAACAAGCCTATGCTCATATTGCCCGAACAGTAAAGGATAATATTAAACTTTTTTACGTACTTTTTCAGCCATTGTTTATCTTACCTTCCACAAATGATTAGAATCACACAAAATCTTAATATTATTTATATTTATTGATTTATCATCTCTATAATATATATCATCATTATCATCTCATCACACTTCTGTGTTCTATCAATGAGCATTAATCATGCACAGATATCGGAAGCAAACATATCAGGTAGATAATGTTTCATTTTTAACTAATTCGATTTAAAAGAAATATTAGGAGCCCTTCAAAGAAAGATAAGAAATCAGAAAGTGAAATATTTAATATTAATGGATATCAATTTGGATCATTTAATCTAACATCATAATATTTTTTTATTTAAAAAAGTTAACACATTAATGAGTCAACCCTAGATCAGATGCTCTTGAACCATACAAGTGGTAAATCGAGGATATACACGAGTAGACAGGGGTCCGAGAGAGAGGATTTATATAACGGACTAACTTACAGAGCATACTCCCACAATATTTCAGTGGAGAATATGTTCCACACGAGAATCGACCCGTAAAGTCGAGGAAGTTACTCTCACATCACCCCAGATTTTAGTATCTTACCAACTCGCTTGTACCCCTGGGACAAACATCATAATATTAATTTAATTTAAAACGGGTGAATTCTCGGAGAACAGGAAGTCTTATAAAAACCACATAATAATTCTTATAAAACCGCAGTATTGTTGTCATAAAGAACGAAGTATACATAGTTGTAAGTTAGTGGTTTGGCTTCCTCAACTCATCACATTCTCTACAGAAGTAAAATTCAGACATTGGGAAATTCGAAAGATGCTTTCATGAATAAATCTTGAGCAGTGGAAAACAAGACGTCATCTTGTTCTATTTAAGACAGCTCTCAAAATAATATGTTTTCTACATTTTGTGATGTGAACATTTATTGCCAAAAATTTCCATTCTATAAAAATCTATGCCTATTGGAAAAAAAAAAAAGAAAAGAAAAGGGTTACCATGTACAAACTCTATGGCATGCACGTGAACTATCTATTAATCAAACGAAAATCGTAGTGGTTGCAATATTGGGCCATCGACCAACTCCAACCAGTAGTTTCTAGATTTCTTGAATCGAAGCAAAATGGGATTTTAATTCATTTTTTTTGCAAATATATATCAATGGCCTATTTGTGAGATGATATTTCTCCGATTAATATATTTGAAATATAGTATCGTATGACAAATCAGAAGTCTATAATGCCACAAATTATGTCCCCCTATATTAAATTTTTTTTTAAAAGAAAGTCTATGGCATTATTTTGCCAGAGTTGAGAGCATATAAACTTTACTATAGCTAGCGAAATCAAGAAGTCGGGAAAAATATAGTAGAGAAAATATTCAGTTTCTTCAATGAAGAAACAAGGCTGTGAGATTGAAGCTATTGGCATAAACTACACAATCTACACACAAGGGAAAGGCAGTGATCAGGGACAGAAAACAAGCCCAAAAATCAAACAAGTCCTCAGAGATGTGAACCTGAGAGCGAAGCCTTGGGAAATTCTGGCCATCGTGGGGCCAAGTGGTGCCGGGAAATCGTCGTTGCTCGAAATTCTGGCAGGGAAGATCGCTCTGCAATCTGCATCGATATACATCAATCGGCAGCCACTGGACAAGTCCCGGTTCAAGAAAGTGTCCGGCTACGTCACGCAGAGAGATACATTGTTCCCACTCCTGACAGTCGAAGAAACGCTCCGTTTCAGCGCGAAATTCCGGTTGCGCCTCCCTGATCACGAGCTGGACTCGAGGGTGAAGTCCCTGATGAAAGAACTCGGCCTGGATCACGTGGCCGGAGCACGAGTGGGCGACGACAGGGTCCGTGGGATATCCGGCGGCGAGAAACGGCGGGTATCGATCGGAGTCGAAGTGATACATGACCCGAAAGTGCTGATTCTTGATGAACCAACATCAGGGCTTGACAGCATTTCGGCTCTCCAGATAATCGACATGTTGAAATCCATGGCGGAGAATCGGGGGAGGACCGTAATCCTGAGCATCCATCAGCCAGGATTCAGGATAGTGAAGCTGTTCAATTCGATCCTTTTGCTGGCCAATGGGTCGGTCTTGCATCATGGATCAGTGGATCTGTTGTCACTCAATCTGAGCCTCATGGGATTGGAAATCCCACTCCATGTTAATGTGATTGAATTCGCCATCGAATCCATCGAAACGATCAAGCAGAGCCAGGATTCGCTGCCCATCCAGCAGCATCCAAACAAGGGAGTAGTGGTTGAAGAAGGGAGGAAGAGAACAGGAAGTTCCACTCTACAGCAGCTCTTTCAACAATCCAGGGTGGTAGATGAGGAATACGTTGATGTGATCGGGTTCGATTTCTATCATGGTTTCGCTAATTCAAGAATCCGGGAGACCCTGATTTTAACTCACAGATTCTGGAAGAACATTTACAGGACAAAAGAGCTTTTTGCCTGCCGAACAATCCAAATGCTCGTGTCTGGGATTGCTCTAGGATCAATATTTTACAACGTTAAAGACGATTTATTCGGAGCGGAAGAAAGAATCGGGCTATTCGCATTCATCTTGACATTTTTGCTGTCAAGCACGACGGAAGCCTTGCCAATCTTCCTCCAAGAAAAGGAGATACTAACCAAAGAGACCTCAAGTGGAAGCTATAGAGTTTCATCATATGCCATAGCAAATGGCCTAGTTTACTTGCCATTCTTGCTGATTTTGTCTATATTATTCGCGATACCGGTGTACTGGCTAGTGGGATTAAACCACAGTTTCATGGCTTTTTTGCATTTTCTACTGCTAATCTGGCTGATCCTCTACACAGCCAATTCAGTGGTGGTCTGTTTCAGTGCATTGGTCCCGGATTTCATAATCGGAAACTCCGTAATCCAAGCCGTAATGGGATCGTTCTTCTTGTTCTCGGGCTACTTCGTATCCAAGCAAGGGATACCAGATTACTGGATTTTCATGCATTACATCTCATTGTTCAAGTATCCGTTTGAAGGGTTCTTGATCAACGAGTTCTCCGGGTCGAAAAAGTGCCTGGATTCGATGTTCGGGGCGTGTCTGATCACCGGTGAAGATCTTCTTAAAGAAGAAGGGTATGGGAATGAGCACAGCAGATGGAGGAATTATGTGATTATGGTTGGTTTTATTTTGGTTTATAGGTTTGTTTCTTATTTTATTTTGAGGTGTAAATGCTCTGGGACTGGGATCAGAGGGTTTCTCTACTAATTTCTCATCCTCTCAGATCTTCGATGATTTTCAAACTTGTGAATGGTGTTAATTAATTACATGATGTACTTTTCAAATGTTCAAAGGCTATAATATTTACGATTTAAGTTACATTGTTCTAATCAACAGTTTCACCCATAGAGGCAAGAGAAATGTATAATAACAGATGAAACAAAGATGTGAAATGAATAAATTCGATGTATTTCTTTTTATATATAAAAAACTTGATAATATGGACGCCAACAATTGGGCGTCTGAGATGCTCAGCCGAACATCTCATGAAAATTTTAAAAATTTCATGAGATGTTCGGCTGAGCATCTCATACGCCTACGTTGTCGTCCATTATTGGCGCTTACATTATCAGCATTATTATATATATACACCTTAATTAAAAATGGTTAGTGGTGTAAAGATAAAGGAGGAAAAATTGTTGTATATAATGGTAAATCGAGTGGGAAGAATAAAGGTCGACACTTGTCAAATTATAGGACATACATTCCAAAATGTTAAGGTATTACTATTAACATTCTGCCCATCAAGATTTATGGTTGATATTAAAGATTAATTAAATAATACCTCAAGTTGAGCAGTTTAGAGTTTTGGGTTTATTTGATTGAAATATATATAAAGTGATGTGATGTGACGTGACAAACAAAATGGGCAGATTATTTAACATTTTGCTCGAAGATTCGGATGCCTCCAAAAACCAGATTGTAATTGTACAATATTATTTAAGAATTCATGCATAGATATAATTCTAATGTTTTATAATCTTCCAATCTTATCTTAATTATTTAGTGTCACACTAATAGTTTAAGAATTAACTCCTACATTCCGATGACTGATAAATCCCACATCATCTAAATTCATATTATGATATAAATGGTGGAAGATTATGACGCAATCTGGCATTGGGTTGGGGATACTAATTTTCTAGAAAACTGATATCAGTCAATCTTTAAGACCTTAACCAACAGTATTACGATTAATGATATGAGAATATGACAAATTATTATTTTTTTATGAAATTTAGAATATATGGCGAAGATGTGAGAAAGATGACAAATTATTAGTTTTGATACAATTTAGAATATGTGGCGAAGAGTTCACATGCAATGGGGTACAAGGGGAGATATTTGTTGTAAAAAGGCAGTCTAATATTTTGCCACATATATAACAGAGTCGCCCTAAATGACAAACTATTTTCACGGACTACCCAAATAATTCACCCCACTTACTTCCTACCCTACATCACTTCAAACTATTATTATATCTTTATTTTACAAATATATAGATTAAACATATAGATATAGATAGATAGATAGATAGGTAACGTATCCTAGAGGAGCAGTCCTAGAGGATTATACTTTTTTCGTTTTTCTTTTTTACTCGTTCATATTTTTAAGTGTTATTGATTGGATGACGAAAGGATATATTATATGACAAAAGTTATCGCTATTACCTAAATGGGAACCTTTTTTTTTTTTATAACATGGCAATAGAGTGTATATATATTATATATGTTTAGGTCGAGTTATTAATCAATGAGTCAGACGATGGTGCATATCTAATCGTTGGTGCTGTCTTATTTTCATAGAATCAATATTATCTCTTACCCTATCGTTTGACATATCCCCAATAGATATAATATTACCCGTTGAGTGACTCGATTTTGTTCCAGATGATAAATTGTTAATATTGATACTCCATGAGATCTCTAGCTGTTAGATCCGAAGGGATGCTGAGCACGAAGATATTCATCACGTATGCATGGATTGAAATTTCGGCATAAAAACTGACCTAATGAATTTTGAGTAATAAACACACATAATAAAATAAAAAAATGGAATATCGAGATAAGAAATATACTCGGATTATGTATCATAAGATGTGCAGATACAAGACCATCGATAAAATTGATGATCTCCCCTCGTATTTTAAGCGATGGAATTCAAGACAACAAACTAAATTAATTTTGTGGAATTTTTTTTTTAAAAAAAGTTACAATGATTTCTTTCTTTATATAAATTTTATTGAATTATTTAATGTAATCATAATTCCACACTTGGAAGGTTGATATGTTCATGTCCAAATTGACCTTGGGGTCCCAATGGTGCCAACAAAAAGAAATCCTTTATGTGGTCAAGAGTTAACGAGGCAGATTTTTTTCAAAGACTTACAAAATATCAATCATTTCCACATAATTATCTTCATTTAAACTATAGCCACATATATTTTTTCTTTTTTACAAAATAAAGATTTATTTGTCCTGTCGGACCCGTGACGCTTCTCCCGTGAACTTTTATCTCATTTGCACTACAAATTTCGGTGGAGATAAACTTTCCAACTTTTAGTCTCAGAAATAAAACACTTGAATATCCATAAAACTCTTTTGCTTTCTTAATTTAATTGTCTTAATTTATGTTTTATCCATTTCATAGAAATAACGAATTATCATAAAATAAAATAATTGATAGGTTACGTAACAAGAAATATGGCACATGAATCAGATAAGCCTACCAAATACGAACCATATGAAACTGTACTTAGATTCATGTTTTCCCATGAAACTTCATTAATGTAGATACCATGCAAAACCATAAGTTCCTCGTTCATCTTTTAGTAAAACATATATTTTTAATAATTATATAGTATAAAAAAAATTAATGAAAAAAGAAAAAAGAGAGAGATTTGGCACAGACAGTTTTCACAAGTTTTTTGTGTTTCACCATTTTTAAGAAATTTTGCACACTGTTGCCTTCATTTTCCAATACCAAAATAATGTTTTGTATCACTCTGATGTTGCATTGAAAATGCTCTGCAGTCAAATCCAATATTGTAGCTCCTAGTTAATAATGTCCAAAAGCTTTAACTAGGGCTAAATTTGCCTGAATCATTTATTGTAAATACAATTTATAAAATATTAAAGATATTAAACTTCACAAGCAACTCTATCTCCTTCAGATTGCATTTACGTTTTGAAGACTTGGACAAGTATGAAATTAAATCACCTTTAATAATAGTGACAACAATAATTGCAAATTACCGGAATAAGCTTCTTACAGTGGCTAATCTCATACGACAGCAAAATATACATTTTATTGTTAGTAAAAATAATAGAAGGCTGCGCAGCAAGGTGATTCTTGATTCTCCCATCCCACAAAGAGTGTGTGGTCGAACCGCGCGCAAAAACCTTCCGCAAAAATCGATGTACCAGAGGGTGGACTCACAGGGATGATATTTTCTCTTTGATGGATTCTTGAACAGCCTTCAACAGAGACGGCATCAACTTCTGGTTAGTGACGATGATTCCAGTGTCCAGATCGAGATATCGTCCTCTGGAGAAGTCCAGCGGGTTCCCGCTAGCATCTGCTGCAATGCCTCCGGCTTCTGCGCGATCATATCAAGACAGTTATTTGGTTGAATTAATCTAACCGAAACTCATTTGAACATAACCCTTTGATCTGCATATGCTGTTTGACGAGTGGTTACAGTAAATAAGCATAATAAAAATATGATGTCACGTTCATGCTATAATAAATTAAATGACGCGAATTATTGAGCGACCTGCAACAACAATATATCCAGCTGCATGATCCCATATCTTCTCTCGATAACCTTTGTGAGGGAATCGCAGATATATGGCTCCATCTCCTCTAGACAAAGCACCATATTTAGCTTGGCTATCTATCCTCACAGGAGGTGCTTTAACACCAAGTTTCTGTCAATAAATTGCAGAATAAGATTTCACGTACCACTGATGCAAATGTTCACAGGCAAGCAAGGATATAAATAACGAAGTTAGTACCCTTGCTATCATGCTCGTTAAGTCATGCATTGAGTGTGCGGCTTCAAACGATTCGAAGAATGATGCTTCTTCAGGGTTATCAGTAGGACTTACATGCACCTGAACAAATAGGAAAATCAGATATATAAGGTCAGATCCTGTTATTCAAATTGAATGTCCGGCTTTTTTCAAATTATAAGGATGTCAACGAAATAATACATTCCACACTAACCCCAAATCAAAAGTATGGTTTGAAACTTAACCACAACTACACAGGGCAAACAAGAAAGCATATCCACGAATTTAAGCTGTTAAACACTCCTTTATCTTTCGTAGTGATTTGAAACAATGAGCTTAGAAAATATCAGGAAAAGTATTAAAAAACTATGTCGCTACATGCTCAAGGACTACAGACCTTCGTTGGTGAGGATCCATCAAGGCTCTGCATATATGTCCCAGCATCAACCTGAGCAAAAAATAAACAACCAACTTCATTACCAGGGTTGCTCCGGTCATGGAAAGCAACAGATCCCAAAGGAAGATTCGGGCAGGCTAGTACTCCAAGCACAACTTTCCCTTCATCTAGCAATGCTAATGCAATAGCATATTGATCTCCTCTTAAAAATCTGCATTTCAGGCAAAAGTGGTGAGTTATTGCCAACTAGGGTTCACAAGACTTGAAAATAAGAATAGAATAATTTTCCAAACTCCTACTTCAGAGAGAAACGAAAATTTGAACCCAGGAACCCCTCATAATCTTCTTTTTGTTTTTTCTTTCATCTCAGGTCCAATCATAAAGATTTCAGATATTCACTTCCTTTCCCATTTTTCTAAATGAGGTGAATCATGAGGGAGATACTAAGTATGTGATGGTGCCTAAGCACCTATGGGAAAGAGGTAAAATACTTTGCTGGCTATAATATATTCACTTCCTTTTCCATATTTATAAGTTAGATAAATATAATTAGGATGCGAAGCATGTGCGTGCATAGCACCTAAAAATAACGAAAAATACTTTGCTGCTATAAGATAAATCCAAGTTCTTCATTGCTGTGTTCTCGCAAGTCTCATGCCTCATGTAAGATGCCAAACATTTACTCCAGAGTTGAATTTTCAAATGCCTTAACTCTAAAATATCAATATATGAAAGAAAAACAGGAACATGGTCAAGGATCAAGTCCTAAGACATGTATGAATTATATACTTACCCTTTGGTACCATCAATAGGATCCAAAACCCAATGCTGTCCACGGGGACCCCCTTCAGATTTTCCTTTGTCTATGGCAATAAGTATATCTTCCTCGGATAGAGGTGATATGTCAGAGATTTCGTCACCAGAAAGAGTCTCATTCACAAGCTCTGTTATACGATGCAGCGTTTCCTTGCTTTCTTCTTTTCGGAGGTCTCCTGAATCCTAAAATTGCTAAGACATAATAAGTTACAATTTGATACGATAAAAAAAAATCAACACCTAAAAAATTCCCCTCAGAGGAGAAGGGAACAAAAGAAAAGAAGAAATAATCCAATTTATATGTAAAAAAGATCGAAGAGAAGCCAGAACAGAACACTTGTAGAGATTACAGGAAGACAAGAATAGTAAGACTACCTCTTCAGCAACTAATGAAAATGATACAGATGGGAATTCTTTTTCCAATATGAAGCTAACTATAGCCTGTGAACCTGCATAATAAATGCGAGTATGGGTAAAATAAAAATAAAGCGAGTATGGGTATTACATCATACATTTGCTTCCACTGTTTTTTACCAAAGAAGAAGAACTCTGTGGATGTGAATCCACTCACGTACACTTACATTTATACAAAGTAATGCATTCACTTCACTGCTAATGAACTTAATATGAGATAGGATTATTTTTAAAGTAAGACAAGAGGATTGGCAGCAAATTTGAAGAAAGAAAGCATGTGATACATTTTCGCATGAGATGGGACTCCATTGATCCCCTTCCCTCATTTCATTCTATCCCAAAACCTTCTCTTATTTAAACAAAATAGCTGCTTTATTCTTATACTTGTAGGAAAGGATTGAACCCATGATAATCTTTTTCATTTTGTCCGTGTTTTTTATGCTAATTTGCTTGGGGGTTTACCACACAACATCATGTTAATCATCTTCTGCTTTTATCTCTTGTTATCGCATTTGGGACCAATGGCATCCTTCTACCATATTAGAAATTAAATTGTCCAAAAGATCTATATGTTGGCATATATATAAACATAAATTTAAATCTTGGTTTATATTTATTTGATATGATAAAGGATGATTTTCCATGTACTAGGACCCAATTGTTGAGTATGGTCTGAAAACTGGACTCGATGACTTTAAATAAACAATTAACATCCCAGATGAACCAATAGCCACGGTGACAGGTACGTTTTATCAGAGTTTTGATTGGACATCAGACTGCAACAATGCACTTTGAACCTTCTGTGAAGCGAAGCAGCAAAACACATTTAATCACATCTCATGTCATAGAAATTAGCAAGCACACTCAAACGCTGACATTTCATCTTAATCAAAGATGAATCATCGAATAGTTAGTCAACCATAACTCACCCACAAAAACAAAAACGATAAATCTCACTCCCCCACCCCCAAAGAATCAACATGAACTCCGCATTCAATCAAAATTTCAACAGAGCAAACAGAAATCCACCCAAAGAAACAATCTTTTCCATCTGGGTACCTTTCAATAATCCAATACGAGAAAACGGGCTTAAGAGACGCAAAAGAGAAACCTGACACAGGCGAGCAGCAAGGGATGCAGCTTTCTTGGCAGCATCAAGTTGTTTATTATATGACATTGAAGCAAAAGCTATTCTCCTTACTGCCAGCGATTGTGGAGTTATGGAATTGCAGTGAGAGAGAGAAGAGGGAAGGGAGAAGAAAAATGAACGACGCGATACGCTGTGCAGAGAGGGACTTGCACCCAAGATCCGTAGCCTCAATTGGGTCTGAGAAATTGAATTCATTTCCCTTTCCAGCAGGGCTATGGAAGGGAGAAAGTATAGAGTTGATTATAGAATTACAAAAAATTTATAATATTTTTTGTTTAGATTATGAAAATGAAAATGTTGAAATTATACATATCATCTTATTCAAGTCTGATAGAGACATATCTTAATGCCATGGTGAAATATTCAATGTTCAAGTTACCACCTTTTGGTGCATGAAAAAAGATCATATGAATTTTCTTAAAAATAAAGAGGACTGAAGTGTAGAAAATTTTTAAATTTGATTTTTACTTTTTAAATTTAGTTTAAAACTTTTAACTAAGAGTACTTATACATAAAAAATGACTTCACAAATACATAACGTATGTAAGTAAAGAGACTGTATAAAATATGGTACAGTGAATATATATTAATTTAAGTTTTTCTTAAATAATGATGGTTGATGTTTAAGCCAAATTGATAAAACATATACTTCCTCGAACTTTTACCAAATCTTAACCGGGAAGAGAAATAATTTCTGGAGTGTTCTCATTTTGAGGTGTTTTTGTAGTTCAACAACTGATGCAAGAATCTTAGTGTCGAGGAAGGTACAAGTCCAAATGTAGTGAACAAATTAATATGAACTACAGAAATTTTAAAATAAGAGGTAATAAACATGCAACTTACAAAAATCTACATAAAGTTCTCAAGCTATATAGACTATTGCACGAACCAACTAGCAAGAATTGACTTTCATGAGGCCAATAGTATCAGATTGACCTTGTTTTCTACAAACCTCAACTTTATTGCAAGAGGCCAAAGGCTATACTAGTTTCGGGATTTATCATCATAAAAGATGAACACTGGACAGAAGAGAGATCAAATGGGTGATTCGAGCCATGGTGGATCAGTGGCATGCTGATGCCGTAAGAATAGAAGTACGAGGGGATCCTGGCTGAGCATTGAAATGAACCAAGGAAAGCAACTCTCTCGCTGACATGAAGTAGCACCATGTAGCAGCACTCAGCTTGGCCTATGTTTCATTGGTCAAGCAACAAATTTCATACAACGGGTGTCGTTGTGTATGTTCTGGCAACGAATTGAACAAAACCGCATTCCACACTGCACACATGTATAGTTAGCCGAAAAGCCACAAACTGTGCAAAAGTGGCGACGAGCACTACTACTTGGAGTTCCCACAGCTGCTCTCAAGTAGGTGGGTACATGCGAAGGCAATGATTCCAGATTGGCCTAAATTTTAAGACTTCACTAGTCAGGACATGCAGACAAATGCAGCAGTAAGCATTTAATAGGACTTGGAAGCGGCAAGGGAGAACGACCTCCTGTTTTTAGGCATTTACCTCATGCAAGAGCTCAAGGAATGTTCTTGGGGCCTTCTTAGCATTTTCAAGCGCTTTAGCTTGACGAGTTTTGCGTTTCATGCTTTTGTTTTGCTTCTTCTGATATGCTACACAATAGTGCACATGAAATGATCTATTGAAACGATCTGAACAGATAAACCTATGATCGCAAGAGAATATTATGAAGTACATATGGCTTCATACTACATCATATCAAGAGAAGAAAGTCATGAGAACTGATAAAGAAAGCCAAATGTAAACTTTTTAATTTCCCTTTTTCTAGATCAGCTTGGCCCAACTCCATCCAATGGCATGTTAGATAAACGATTTCGGTTGTGAGTGCTGCTAGTCAAAAAGCTAATCGCAAACTAACCTTGATCATCGTCGTCGAGAGACGCTTCATCATCATCATCAACTTGTACAGTCTCCAATCCAGCGTTATCATTTTCCAAGGCTTCCAGGCGAGCAAGCATAGCCTGCTCAATTACTTATGGAATCAACAGTGGTTACACAAAGCCAAGCTCCATAGTTATCCAATAAGAAACAAGAAACAAACAGCAAACAGCAAAAAAGGTAAAATAATGCATGGACAATAAGATGAATATCATTAAGACAGACCTGCGCCCGATTATCACTGCTGGAAAGGGCTGCAGCCATTTTAGGGGCAACCTTACGAGTTCGCATGGACATGCGTCGTAGTGAATTGGGCATCTCTTCCTCCATTGCTGAAAAGCAAAAGGGCCGATAAACGTCAAAAGTTCATAGTGCCAACAAAGGCACATAAAAATCAAATAGTGGACGAACTAGCTGTCTTTCATGCGTAACAACTCAATATTTCAGCACAAAACTCTCCACAATCTTAAGTCATCGCATTTCCCCCCAAACGGACATTTCAACGAACAGTTAACTTACAATCAGGAATGGACTAATTTCCTCCGCTACACAAAGAAATTCAATTGTCAACAAATTAGAACATTTTAACATAAATTTAATGCCATAGCAGCAATCAGTACCTCCGTGAATCCGATACCCCGAGCGCAGAGATTTCAGCTACTTATGTTTGTATCCTTTCTGTATTCTCTTCCTTTCAAGCTGAAATTTCAAAATTCTCAAGTCAGAATTGGGTTGTAAGTTAGCAAAACTCTATTGGGTCAATAAGGTAGGCCCATTTAACTAATTGGGTTGTGATTGAGCTTTAAGATCATCAGGTTGTGCTTGTATTGGACCGTCATGGATTAATGCAATTTCAATCGCTTCCTACCAAGAAAGAATTTGTTCATAAAAATTATTTTTTCATGATGTTTATATTATAAAAATATATAATTATCTCGCATAAATATGGCTTTGAAATATCTTGAGATGCTCCATTTTATAATAAATATATATTTACCCCGTCTCATCTATTCCGTTTACCTTCATTTTTCATCAATCCCAATAATACATTCTAGTTACTATATATAATATAATTTCTACCCCTATTTGATATACATTTTTAACAATTTAATTAGTCATTTACAGAGATAAAAAGAAAAATATCTCTATAAAGTATAAGGCTTTTTAAAGGCTTCCAAACGCTTTCTTAATATGTGTGAAAACATGTATAAACTAAATGAATACGATGGAGGGAGGAATTTATAGCTAAGCGAGAAATACAAACGAAATCACCCTACCAATTATTCCCAAATTTTGGGTCATTTTTTTTTTTGTAATAAAATATCACAATTTTAATTTATCCATTATAATTAAACTGGATGGCCTTGTCTGGTAGCTTGGATTCTGTTTTTCCACGAGGTCAAACTATTGTATCGGATTGATTTAACATTTGGTTAAGGGTTGCTTTCTTGGTATTTTGATAATGTTTCATGTAATTCATGACTTACACGACTAAAGCCAATAAAAAGGGGTTACGTCCCCAGGGGC
>KV017157.1:19437-30918 GCA_001598015.1 Dorcoceras hygrometricum
CTTCGCTCCAGCTGATCTTCATCATCTCGCTAAGCATCCAGCTTCTTGAATAGCGACTGTCAACAGATTCGTCAACAGTACTTATAATTGCGACTTTCTTCTTCTTGAGTAGCGACTGTTGATGGATTCATCAACAGTACTTATATCTTTGCGACTGCTAACAGATTCGTCAGCAGTACTTATATCTTGAATCTTCTTCTTCTTCTTCAGCAAGCTTCTCAATACATAATCCAGCTGGTTCGCTTCGCACTTTAGCTCTTCAGCTGGTTGTTATTGTTTCAGCTGGATTATCATGCTCCAGCTGATTCCCAAACAACTAAATCAGCTCTGGACGTCTCCATTGCTAATCCAACTGCTGATTCCATGAACACCAAACCATCTGCTGAATCAATATATAATGCGAACCAACTGCTGGACAATAATATCTGCTGCTGATCGACTTCTTCGTTCCTAAATCCTGTACACTTAAGTAGAATTGTTAGAATAACAATAACAGGTTTTGTGTAATTCAAAACTTAATTAGGATCTGTAAAAACAGATCCAACAGTCGCCTCCGGAGGAAACCCCTGCCAATATCAGCCCTGAGGAGCTGATTACGCTTAACCAATGGCATGACGACGAGGTTAAGACTCGATGCTATGTGATGGGATCGATGTCCAATGAAATGCAACGGCGTTTTGAGAAGACGAAGTATGCTGCTGACATACTTCATCATCTCAAAGAGCTGTACGGGGAGAACTCTCGACATGAGAGGTTCCCGGCTGTCAAGGAGCTGATGACGAGTCGCATGCGCGATGGGACTTCGGTCCGCGAGCATGGGTTTCGCATGATTGGGCTCATTGAAAAGCTGTCGGCTGAGCATTCAGATGGTATATTGACCTGGTGATCTATCAAACTACCCTCGTTCGGACTTTCCAAGTGGTTACCATTTGTCGAGTGGATAAGTCCGAGGTCTTGGTTGTACTGATTAGTCCTCACTACTCGAAACTTCATTGAGACTCTACATGATAGGCGCCTCACTTTGACCCGTTTACCGACTCACTTGGGGTCATTAGGTGGCGGGATTGGGTGAGGTCCCGATGCATGTAGGTGTCGATGCTTCGTTGTCGAGGATTCACCGCTCGTTTTAATGCGTGGATATCCCATGTTATCTGTGGAGATAATAGTGTGATAAATCTTTGGCCAGAGTACTGGATGTGTTTTAGGTAAATGGGTTTGCCTAGTAACACTCGCGATGTCACTATTTAATCTCTAAGATGTATGCATAGTTATCGGATCTCTAGTGACTCTCGATTTACCAATGGTCGTTGATCTGATTGGGATATATGTGTTGAAAGGACCGTACTGTACGCTAACCATGACCGACTGGTTCTTGCAGGCACTATCAGTGATACCTAGGGGATCATGGGGCGATGTTGCTAGGCGCTTTACCATGATCCGTTGGGCAAGTCCGAAATTGTGATTTCGGAGTCACAATGGTTGTGGGCCCACGGCTTGCTGTATCCCTGAACCATTGAGGGTCACACAAGTACTGGATTCACGATTCCCGCACGGAAACTGAGCTCAATGTGTTGAGCATAGGAGGAAGAATTTAGGGAGTGCGACTTCCTAAAAGTCAACCGGGGTCAAATTGCGATTTCCCAAAGTTGAGGGGCTAAACTGTAATTTTGGTCTAGGTGGTCTGAAAAATATTTTCACATCATAATATTCAGTTTTGGAAACTGATTCTATCGGTCCGATCTGATCATCGATCGGAACTGTGATGAAGCCACGGTGGTACGGTTGAAACGAATGTTCATATGGACCTGGGCCCACCCCAGGCCCATTGGGCTAGTGAAAGCCCATCATTGGTCTACTTATGCTAGACCTAGGGCTACACATCACAAGATGACACACAACCCTAGCTCTCCATAGCCGCCGCCCCATCTCCTCTTCCCTCCTCCCTCGGCAGCCGCCTCACGCGCCGCCCGTCGCCGGCCATGCGCCGCCGCCTCTTGATATCGGACTTGCTCCGATCATCGTACTGAGGAGATTCCGTTAGTGTCGAATTCATCAGTCCTTCTAGTGCAGGCTGACAAAGGATTCGTGCTTCCGGTCGTGGACCTGATTAGACGATCTACCGCCGCATACCTTTTGAAGTGTCGGTTTCCCTATGAAACTGGTCGGAGCCAGGCGCCTAGAGGCCAGCAAGGTAACAATCGATAAACATCCTATGTATGGTTTATTGTATTGTTTTGATGTATTGAACGATTCCCGGTGCAAAATTTTAAACTTCCGCTGCGCCCCGGGAAACGGGATCCGGATCCGCCACTTTCGCCAACAGTGGTATCAGAGCACAGGCTCGGATCCTTCAATACATTTTATGCCTGTATTGCATCTGAATTTCGAAATTTCAGAATCACAAAAAAAAAAATTGGACAGCCCTGAGCCGTCGCACGCGGCGGCCCAACGCGCGCGCGACACCATGCGCGCTGGCCGCGCATGGTGGCTGGCCGTGGCCAGCAGCCTCACGCAAATCGTTGCGCGGTGGTCGGGCGCTACACCCGCGGCTGTGCGCCATGCTTGGTGCATGGGTTCGGCCTTGATTGGCGCGGCAATGCCGCACATGATGCGGCCTACGTGCGACCTGCTGCCGCACGCTATGTGGTGGCGGCGACCGCCGTCCGGTGATGTTTCCGGCAGCGTTGCGGCGGCTATTTTCTTCTAGGTTTTGTTCGGGCCTGTCCCGGGCAGCCCATGAAGTTGTCGGGCCAATATTTGATATTGGGCCAATTTTGGTTGGACCAAAAATTGATTTTGAAATTTTTGAGATTTGGGCCTAAAATTATTTTAAGCCCAATTTGATGCAATTAACATTAACAAAATGTGATTTTGATTATAGGATATGATTTTATAATTAAAATATGATTTTGTTGATAAAATATGATTTTGTCGACAAAATGCGATTTTAGTTATAAAATATGATTTTATAATTAAAAATACGATTTTGTAGGAAATTGTCAAATATGATTTGATTATTTAATTTATGTCAATTAATTAGATTGTTTGCATGTTTGGGATGATCGAGAGTCGTGCCCAATGTGTTAGGTGTATGCTTTAGGTTTTGCGATTTTGGTTGTAAATATATTGTTGATATCGTTTATAAAGTGGGTCTGTTTGTGGCCCGTTCCCACCCCTACAAATTTGTATCCCAATGTGTCATGGCAATTTAAATATAAATTACTAGATTTAGTGGGAGGACATTTGAAGACGATGGAGATGACGATCAAAGATATTGAAGACCGAAGATCTATAAAACCGGAAGCAATTTTAATAGGATTGCATTGCATATTGCATTTCACCTAGGACTGGATCCAGGTCCGTGATTGGCAACCATGGACCGCATAGCTCTCGCGATCGATCATCCCAAAGTTTTTTATAAATTCGATATATGTCTGTTGAATCCGCATGTTTTAAATTATGATTTAAAATATTAATGAGACCAAATTTTCAAAAATAAAATTCCTCGTTTTAAATATGATTTAAAACTGATATCAAGATTAAAAGTTTATTTGGTAAACTAAGGGAATTTAAATTTGTTTAAATTTTCCTGCCTTCCATCAACAATGAGTGTACGTCGATGCTACCCGCATACATGGCTCGGCTCATATTATTGAGGGGGTTATGTATGCCGGAAAGCTGTACACGTCATTGACAATTGTTGTGAGTCGGTTTGAACTCCCTTTAACGTAGGCTCATATTATTGGGGACGTTAAGGGGACCGTCCTTCACAACTCAACATTGGTGGGTCATCTTGACACGTGATAGTAATCGGCGTCATATTATTGGACCCTTGCTGGACGTGAGGTAAATACATGGAGGTTGCACCGGTTGCAATTGGGCTCTACCTTTTGAGGGTCATGGTTGGCTGATATTATTCGGGACCATGATCGCTTGATTGGACTCTGTGTACCCACTAAGGAAACTTGCTTTCTCGATTTCATTAGAGGGTGGTGAAATCGTTAAAATAGTGGGAGGGTAATTCATAAAACTAAATAACCTTGTTTTATGTCTTAGCGTTTTTCATATATAGTTGGTGATGCATGTCTGTTTTTCTTTTCAGTATAAACTGCTTATAAAATGTCTTCGATCAAAAACCCACTCGCTGATATACGGGATAGAAACAAGTTCACCGGTCTGAACTACCAAGACTGGCTTCGAAACCTCAAAATTGTGTTGGCTTCGGAGAAGCTCCTCTACACGCTAGACAAGAGACCTTCGAAGGAAGCCCATGCCGATATCAGCCCTGAGGAGCTGACTAAGCTTAACAAATGGTGGGATGACGAGCTTAAGACTCGATGCTATATGATGGCATCGATGTCAAACGAAATTCAACGGCGCTTTCAGAAGACGGTGTATGCTGCTGACATACACCTTCATCTTAAGGAACTGTATGGGGAGAACTCTCGACATGAGAGGTTCACCACTGTCAAGGAGCTTATGACGAGCCGCATGCGCGATGGGACTTCGGTCCGCGAGCATGGGGTTCGTATGATTGGGCTCATTGAAAAGTTGGTGGGCCTTGACATCACACTTCCACATGAGCTGTCTGTGGATTTGCTTCTCCTCTCACTACCCGCTGCATTTGACCCCTTTGTGGTCAACTTCAACATGAACAAGTTGGAAGCCACCCTTGAAGAGGTGGTTAATATGCTGGTCGTGTTCGAGGGAACCATAAAGAAGGACAAGCCCGTCCTCCTTATGGGCTCTTCTTCCTCTGCGAAGAAGGGGCCCAAACGCAAGGGCAAGAAGCGTTCTGCCCCTGCGAAGGAGGAAAAGCCCACCAAGAAGCCCAAGGCAAAGGCTTCCAAGCCAAACAATACTGAGGATGTTTGCCATGTTAGAGTAGATGCCCATCTAGCCAACTTGTGGCGTGTGGGTTTTATAGACTCTTGTACAAACAATCTTTATATATGATATTCGCATTCTTTTATATGGCCTTCTTTACTTTCATTATGTGTGTAATGATTTACAATAGCGTTGAGTAAAGACCTAGAATGCACTAAAGCGTATGTTAGATGTTATAGTGGGTATGACGGCTATCATGAAACACATCTAATAGTCGCTGTGTATTCTGAACATGTTCCTAGTCGATTGGGCCGTCAAAATGAGGATAAGGCCGCCCGAGTTCGAGACTAGTATCTGCGATGCGAAGTACCATGTTTCATTGGTAGGGAACATTGTGATGTTCTGAGCATACAGATAGATAGTGACCTGGTGATCTATCGAACAACTCTCGTTCGGACTTTCCAAGTGGTTACCATTTGTCGAGTGGATAAGCCGAGGTCTTGGTTGTACTGATTAGTCCTCACGACTCGAAACGTCATTGAGACTCTACATGATAGGCGTCTCACTTTGACCCGTTTGCCGACTCACTTGGGGTCATAAGGCGTCGGGATTGGGTAAGACCCCGATGCATGTAGGAGTCGATGCATCGTTATCGAGGATTCACCGCTCGCAGACATGCGTGGATATCCAATGCTATCTGAGGGGATAATAGTGTATAAATTGGTTGTACTGACTTAGTCCTCACGACTCGAAACGTCATTGAGACTCTACATGATAGGCGTCTCACTTTGACCCGTTTGCCGACTCACTTGGGGTCATAAGGCGTCGGGATTGGGTAAGACCCCGATGCATGTAGGAGTCGATGCATCGTTATCGAGGATTCACCGCTCGCAGACATGCGTGGATATCCAATGCTATCTGAGGGGATAATAGTGTATAAATCTCTGGCCAGAGTACTAGAAGTGTTTTAGGTAAATGTGTTTACCTAGTTACACTCGCAATGTCACTATTCAATCTCCAAGATGTATGCATAGCTATCAGATCTATAGCGACTCTCGATTTACCAATGGTTGTTGATCTGATCGGGATATATGGATTGAAAGGACCATACTGTACGCTAACCACGACTGACTGGTTCTTGCAGGCACTATCAGTGATACCTAGGGGATCATGGGGCGATGTTGCTAGACGCCTTACTATGATCCGTTGGGCAGGTCCGGAATTGTGATTCCGGAGCCACAATGGTTGTGGGCCCACGGCTAGCTGTATCCCTGAACCATTGAGGGTCACACAAGTACTGGATTCGAGATTCCCGCATGGATACTCAGCTCAATGCGTTGAGCACGAGAAGAGGATTTCGGGAAGTGCGACTTCCTAAAAGTCAACAGGGGTCAAACCGGGGTTTCCCGCTGTTGAGGGGCAAAACGGTCTTTTTGCACTGGGGTTCTGAAAAATGGTTTTTCAGATAATATTATTCAGTTTTGGAAACTGAGTCGATCGGTCCGATCTGATCGACGATCGGAGTTACGATGAAGTCTCGGTGTTGGAGATGAACTGAATGTTCATTGTTGGACCCGGGCCCGTTGGGCCGGTCCAAGTCCAACACTCTATTTAATTATGATTATTAGACTTCATGACTACACTTGTGACTCTACACCTTACAACTCTAAACCCTAAACCTATTTTGGCCGCCCCCCTCCTCACTCACAAGCCGCCGCCGCCGCCTCACGCGCCGCCGACGAGCTTCGCCGGAAATTGTTCCGGCCTAGTTTTTCGAGGAGTATTCGTTCGTGCTGATCTCGTCAGCACTTCTAGTGCAGCCTGACGAAGGAGTCTCGGATCTGGTCATGGACCGGATTGGCGATAATCTACCGCAATCTACCAAGAAGAGCCGGATTATTGTAATACCGGTTGGAGCCAGGCACAAGTGCCAACAAGGTAACCCGCTTAAACGCCCTATGTATGACAATTATGAATTGTTGTTTTCGTATTGATCGTCTCCCGGCCTCTTTCTATTGTTCTTCCGCTGCCTAGCCGGGGGGCGGATCCGGATCCCCCAACAGTGGTATCAGAGCCAGGTTTCCCGGATCTGATCAATATGTATTGCCTTATTGTATCTAACATCTTGAATTTCAGATCAAAACCGCCGAAATCTCGTCACACATCGACTGCCCGGCACCGCCGCTCGCGGCGGCACCACGACGAAAGCCACCGCGCGCAAGAGGCGGCCGACGCTTGCGCTCCCGTCGCGCATCGAGGCCGGCACGTCGCGCGCCTGGTCGTGCCCCAGGCAGGGCGACCTCGCGCAAATCGTTGCACGATTGGGAAGCGCCGCTGCGCGCTCGATGGCCGACGTCGCGCGGCTGGTGGAGACGATGCGCGCAAAATAGTTGCACGACGATAGCGCTGGAAGCGCGCCGCCGTGCGCCGCCTTGGGCGAGCGCTGGTCGCCGCCTCGCGCGAAGTGTTGGGCACACTTGCGCCGTTCCTCCCCGCTGCTGCGCGCCATGGTCGACGCATGCTGGCGCTATCGTGCGACGATGGTCGGCCGAAGCATGCTGCTGGTTGCGCGCCTGCCGCAGCGAGTTTTTCTTGTGGTGGCGGCCGCCGCTCCGACGAGTCTCCGGCGATGTCGTGACGGCTGGTCTGAATTCTTCTAGGGTTTGGTTCGGGCCTGTCCCGGGCAGCCCGTGAAATTTCGGGCCGATACGCGATGCCGGGCCCGATTTTGATCGATTTTGAAATTTTAAGTTTTTGGGCCTAAAATTGTTTTAAACCCAATATTGATAGAATTAAAATTAGTAAAATGTGATTTTAATTATGAAATGTGATTTTGTAATAAAATATGATTTTGTTGATTAAATTTGTTTTTCGGCAAAATACGATTTTATTATAAAATACGAATGAGATATGGATGGGCAAACCACCCAAGTACTCGTACATGAGGATTTGGGGATGTCCTTATGTGAAGCAGACAATGGGAGATAAGCTGGATACGAGATCCATCTTATGCTACTTCATTGGGTATCCAAAGAATTCTATTGGATACTACTTCTACTATCCCAGTGAAACAAAAATGTTTGTTTCTAGGAATGCTACTTTTATGGAAAGGGAATTTCTACTTGATAGAAAAGGCAAGATAGTAGAACTCGAAGAGGTTCGAGAGCCAATCGAAGTACCAAGTGAATCTCCCGCACCTCCAGAGCCGGTACCAGAAATGGTCGCACCTAGGAGATCCGAAAGGGTTCCTAGGGCTCCTGACAGATATGGTTTTCTCCTTGAAGGTGATCAAGGTGATCAAGTTGTTGGATCTGATCCAAGAACTTTCAAGGAGGCAATTTCCTATGCTGATTCTAATTTGTGGCTTGAAGCAATGCAGTCTGAGTTTGACTCAATGCATGCTAACCAAGTTTGGACTCTTGTTAATCCTCCCGAAGGAATTGTTCCTATTGGGTGCAAATGGGTATACAAGAAAAAACTTGGGCCTGATGGTAAGGTAATGACCTACAAGGCACGACTGGTCGCGAAAGGTTACACTCAAAGGCAAGGTGTTGACTATGATGAAACCTTCTCGCCAGTCGCAATGTTCAAGTCGATTAGAATCTTGTTAGACATAGCCGCATGGTACGACTATGAGATATGGCAAATGGATGTGAAAACTACGTTCCTTAATGGAAACATTAAGGAAGAGATCTATATGACGCAGCCTGAGGGTTTCACATCACCTTTACCGACGATTACTCTAGGTATGGGTACTTGTACTTAATGAAGCACAAGTCTGAATCCTTTGAAAGTTCAAAGAATTGAAGGCTGAAGTAGAAAATCAATTAGGAAAAAGTATTAAAGCACTTCGATCTGATCGAGGTGGTGAATACTTAAGCGCTGAATTTCAAGACTATCTAAAAGAGAATGAGATTCTTGCACAGTGGACCCCTCCGGCCACACCACAGCTCAATGGTGTAGCGGAGCGTCGTAATCGAACCCTGTTAGACATGGTTAGATCTATGATGAGCTTCACTGAACTACTTACCTCGTTTTGGGGCTATGCACTCGAAACGGCGGTAATGTTGTTGAACAATGTCCACACCAAGGCAGTGGATAAGACTCCATATGAGATATGGATGGGAAAACCACCCAAGTACTCGTACATGAGGATTTGGGGATGTCCTGCTTACGTGAAGCAGACAGTGGGAGATAAGCTGGATACGAGATCCATCTTATGCTACTTCATTGGGTATCCAAAGAATTCCATTGGATACTACTTCTACTACCCTGCGAAACAAAAGTGTTTGTTTCTAGGAATGCCACCTTTATGGAAAGACAATTTCTACCTGATAGAAAGAGCAAAATAGTAGAACTCGAAGAGGTTCGAGAACCAACTGAAGTACCAAGTGAATCTCCTGCACCTACAGAGCCAGTACCAGAAATGGTCGCACCTAGGAGATCCGAAAGGGTTCCTAGGGCTCCTGAGAGATATGGTTTTCTCCTTGAAGATGATCAATGTGATCAAGTTGTTGGATCTGATCCAAGAACTTTCAAGGAGGCAATTTCCGATGCTGATTCTAATTTTTGGCTTGAAGCAATGCAGTCTGAGTTTGACTCAATGCATGCTAACCAAGTTTGGACTCTTGTTAATCCTCCCGAAGGAATTGTTCCTATTGGGTGTAAATGGGTGTACAAGAGGAAACTTGGGCCTGATGGTAAGGTAATTACCTACAAGGCGTGACTGGTCGCGAAAGGTTACACTCAAAGGCAAGGTGTTGACTATGATGAAACCTTCTCGCCAGTCGCAATGTTCAAGTCAATTAGAATCTTACTTGCCATAGCCGCATGGTACGACTATGAGATATGGCAAATGGATGTGAAAACTGCGTTCCTTAATGGAAACATTAAGGAAGAGATCTATATGACGCAGCCTGAGGGTTTCACATCTGTTGGAAGCGAGCATAAGGTATGCAAGCTTCAGAGATCGATCTACGGTCTCAAACAAGCATCGCGAAGTTGGAACCTGAGATTCGATGAAACGATTAAGGAATTTGGTTTCATCACGAATCCCGAGGAGCCATGTGTATATAAGAAGGTAGTTAAAAGCGCTGTGACATTCCTCGTACTTTATGTTGATGACATTCTACTCATTGGGAATGATGTAGGAATGCTGCAATCAACTAAAGTATGGTTGTCTAGTAGATTTTCGATGAAGGACATGGTGAAGCATCCTATATTCTTGGAATACAGATCTATCGGGATAGATCGAAACGGATGCTCGGACTCACCCAAGCTACCTACATCGATATCATACTTAAGAGGTTCTCTATGGAAGAGTCCAAGAGAGGACACCTACCTATGTGCCACGGGGTCACTCTATCTAAGTCTATGTGTCCGAAGACTAATGAGGAGATAGAGAGTATGACGCGTGTGCCATATGCCTCGGCAATAGGTAGTATTATGTATGGCATGATCTCCACTAGACCGGATGTCGCATATGCTCTGAGTGTCACGAGCCGCTAACAGGCCAACCCCGGCCAATTACATTGGAAGACTGTGAAGGATATTCTTAAGTACTTACGAAGGACTAAGAATATATTCATGGTCTATGGGGGTGGTGAACTGAGATTGGAAGGCTACACTGATTCTAGCTTCCAGTGTGACGTGGATGATTCGAAGTCAACCTTCGGATTTGTATTCATGCTCAATGGTGGTGCTGCCTCTTGGAAGAGTTCCAAGCAAGACACCATCGCGGATTCAACCACTGAGGCTGAGTACATCGCAGCATCAGCTGCTACTATGGAGGCGGTTTGGATAAGGAATTTCGTCCAAGAGTTGGGCGTCATTCCTGATGGAGTTGGTCCAGTCCCGGTGTACTGCGACAACACGGGTGCCGTTGCGCAAGAAAAGGAGCCTAGGTCTCACCAAAGATCCAAACATAAACTGAGGAAATACCACATAATCCGGGATATTGTGGCTAGAGGTGACATAGCAGTTGAGAGAGTCGCCTCTGCGGACAATGTTGCTGATCCACTTACGAAGCCCTTGACAGGACCGTTGTTTGAAAAACATCACGAAACAATGGGACTGCGTCTGATGAGTAGTTGGCTTTAGGGCAAGTGGGAGATTGTTAGAGTAGATGTCCAAGTAGCCAACCTGTGGCGTGTGGGTTTATAGACTCTTGTATATGACAGTCTTTATATATGATAGTCGCATTTGTTTATGGCATTCTTTATCTTCATTATGCTTATATAATGTTAACAATTGTGTTGGATAAAGACCTAGAATGCACCATAGTGTATGTTAGATGTGATAGTGGGTATGACGGCTATCATGAAACACATCTAATAGTCACTGTGTATTCTGAATTAGTTCCTAGTCGATTGGGCCGTCCAAATGAGGATGAGGCCGCCCGAGCTCGAGACTAGTATCTGCGATGCGAAGTACCATGTTTCATTGGTAGGGAACATTGTGATGTTCTGAGCATGTAGATAGATAGTGACCTGGTGATCTATCGAACTACCCTCGTTCGGACTTTCCAAGTGGTTACCATTTGTCGAGTGGATAAGTCCGAGGTCTTGGTTGTACTGATTACTCCTCACGACTCGAAACGTCATTGAGACTCTACATGATAGGAGTCTCACTTTGACTCATTTTCCGACTCACTTG
>KV017157.1:65214-75925 GCA_001598015.1 Dorcoceras hygrometricum
GCTATAGGTTTTATATGATTTCGGTTTATTAATATTTGATTATCATTTTAAGTGGGCCTGTTTGTGGCCCGTTCCCATCCCTTGATAAATGTATCCCTTATTTGTCATAGTAAATTTAAATGTAAATTACTAGATTTAGTGGGTGGACATCCGAAGATGGTGGACGATGACGATCAAGATATTGAAGACCGAAGATCTGTAAAACCGGAAAGCTTTGTAATAGGATCGCATTGCATATTGCATTACCCCTAGGATTGGACCCAGGTCCGTGGCTGGCAACCACGGACCGCATAGCCCTCGCGATCGATCATCGCAATATTTATTTATATATGTTGATATATTGATTAATTGAATCCGCATGTTGCATGTTTTAAATTAGATTTAAATATGCATGAGACCAAAATTTTTCAAAAATAAAATCCCTCGTTTTAAATATGATTTAAAACTTATATCAAGATAAAATGTTTATTCGATAAACAAAAGGGTATTTAAAATTGTTTAAATTAACCCTACCTTCCATCAACAATGGGTGTACGTCGATGCTACCCGTATACATGGCCCGACTCATATTATTGAGTGGGTCATGTATGCCGGAAAGCTGTTCACGCCATTGACAACTGTTGTGAGTCGGCTGAAACTCCCTCTAACGTTGGCTCATATTATTGGGGATGTTAAGGGGACCGTCCTTCACGACTCGACATTGATGGGTCAATCTTGACACGTGACAGTAAACGGCGTCATATTATTGGACCCTTACTGGACGTGAATACATGGAGGTTGCACTGGCTGCAATCGGAAACTACCTTTTGGGGTCATGGATGGCTGATATTATTCGGGTCCATGATCGCTTAATTGGGCTCCGTGTACCCACTAAAGGAACCTGTTTTCTCGATTTCATTAGAGGGTGGTGAAATCGTTAAAATAGTGGGAGGGTAATTCATAAAACTAAATGACCATGTTTTATGTCTTAGCGTTTATTTTATATAATTAGTAATGCATGCCTGTTTTCTTTTCAGTATAACTGCTTTAAAATGGTTTCGATGAAAAACCCGCTTGCTGCTATAATGGATAGCAACAGGTTCACCGGTCTGAACTACCAAGACTGGCTCCGCAACCTTAATTTTGTATTGGCTTCGGAGAAGCTCCTCTATACGATAGAGAAGTGTCCTCCGGAGGAAACCCCTGCCGATATCAGCCCTGAGGAGCTGATTACGCTTAACCAATGGCGTGACGACGAGGTTAAAGCTCGATGCTATGTGATGGCATCGATGTCCAATGAAATGCAACGGCGCTTTGAGAAGACAAAGTATGCCTCTGCCATACTTTTTCATCTCAAGGAACTGTACGGGGAGAACTCTCGACATGAGAGGTTCACGGCTGTCAAGGAGCTGATGACGAGCCGCATGCGCGATGGGACTTCGGTCCGCGAGCATGGGGTTCGTATGATTGGGCTCGTTGGAAAGCTGTCGAGCCTTGATATCGCGCTTCCACACGAGCTGTCGGTGGATGTACTTCTCCTCTCGCTACCCGCTGCATTTGACCCCTTTGTGGTCAACTTCAACATGAACAAGCTGGAAGCCACCCTTGAAGAGGTGGTGAACATGCTTGTAGTGTTTGAGGGGACTATAAAGAAGGACAAACTCGTCCTCCTTCTGGGTTCTTCTTCCTCTGCAAAGAAGGGGCCCAGACGCAAGAGCAAGAAGCGTTCTGCTCCTGCAAAGGAGGAAAAGTCTGCCAAGAAGCCAAAGGCAAAGGCTTCTAAGCCAAACAAGAGCGAGGACGTTTGCCACCACTGCCACAAGGCTGGGCATTGGAGGAGGAACTGCAAGGAGTACCTCGAGCAGTTGCGAACTGCAAAAGGTATGTTCTATATTGAAATAAATATGTCTCTAAATTCAACTTCTTGGGTACTTGATACCGGATGTGGATCTCATATCTGCAATGATTTGCAGGTGATGACAAGAAGTCGACGTCTTAGAGAGGGTGAGACTCACTTGAGGCTTGGCAATGGAGCAAGAGTTGCTGCAGTAGCTATAGGAGATATTTACTTATTTCTGTCTTCAAATTTTAAGTTGTTACGAGACGTTTTATTTGTTGCTGAATTGATTAAAAACATTATTTCTATTCCTATGCTTGATAGAGATTGATATTCTTGTATGTTTGCTAATTCGATTTGCAATATTTACAAGAATGAATGTTTAATTGGAATTGGGGAACGCGAAAACGATTTATACACCTTAAAATTAGAAGACGTTCCAACTCGCGATGTCGAAGCACATACAACAACGATTAAACGGAAACACGATAACTTGAATCCAGCACAACTTTGGCACGCTAGGCTAGGTCACATTTCCCTAAGTAGGATGAACAAGCTAGTTAGGAGTGACTTGTTTGATCTGTCAGACATCAACTCCCTACCGACTTGTGAATCCTGTCTGAAAGGAAAGATGACCAAGCAACCCTTCAAGGGCAAGGGTGAACGTGCCCAAGGCCTATTGGATTTGATCCATACAGATGTGTGTGGCCTGTTTATTATTGGTACTAAATATGGTCACACATACTTCATCACCTTTACCGATGATTACTCTAGGTATGGGTACTTGTACTTGATGAAGTACAAGTCTGAATCCTTTGAAAGGTTCAAGGAATTCAAGGCTGAAGTAGAAAATTAGTTAGGCAAAAGTATTAAGGCACTTCGATCTGATCGAGGTGGTGAATACTTAAGTACTGAGTTTCAAGACTATCTGAAAGAGAATGTGATTCTCTCACAGTGGACCCCTCCGGCCACACCACAGCTCAATGGTGTAGCGGAGCGTCGTAATCGGACATTGTTGGACATGGTTCGATCTATGATGAGCTTCACTGAACTTCCTACCTCGTTTTGGGGCTATGCGCTCGAAACGGCGGTAATGTTGTTGAACAATGTCCACACTAAGGCAGTGGATAAGACTTCATGTGAGATATGGATGGGCAAACCACCCAAGTACTCATACATGAGGATTTGGGGATGTCCTGCTTATGTGAAGCAGACAGTGGGAGATAAGCTGGATACGAGATCCATATTATGCTACTTCATTGGGTATCCAAAGAATTCCATTGGATACTACTTATACTATCCAAGTGAAACAAAAGTGTTTGTTTCTAGGAATGCCACCTTTATGGAAATGGAATTTCTACTTGATAGAAAGGGCAAAATAGTAGAACTCGAAGAGGTTCGAGAACCAATTGAAGTACCAGGTGAGTCTCCCGCACCTACAGAGCCAATACCAGAAATGGTCGCACCTAGGAGATCCGAAAGGATTCCTAGGGCTCCTGAGAGATATGGTTTTCTCCTTGAAGATGATCAAAGTGATAAAGTTGTTGGATCTGATCCAAGAACTTTCAAGGAGGCAATTTCCGATGCTGATTCTAACTTATGGCTTGAAGCAATGCAGTCTAAGTTTGACTCAATGCATGCTAACCAAGTTTGGACTCTCGTTAACCCTCCCGAAGGAATTGTTCCTATTGGGTGCAAAATGGGTGTACAAGAGGAAACTTTGGCCTGATGGTAAGGTAATGACCTACAAGGCACGACTAGTCGCGAAATAGCATAAGGTATGCAAGCTCCAGAGATCGATCTACGGTCTCAAACAAGCATCGCGAAGTTGGAACCTGAGATTCGATGAAACATTTAAGGAATTTGGTTTCATCAAGAATCCCGAGGAGCCGTGTGTCTATAAAAAGGTAGTTAAAAGCGCTGTGACGTTCCTAGTACTCTATGTTGATGACATTCTACTCATTGGGAATGATGTAGGAATGTTGCAGTCAACTAAAGTATGGTTGTTTAGCAGATTTTCGATGAAGGACATGGGTGAAGCATCCTATTTTTTTGGAATACAGATCTATCGGGATAGATCTAAACGGATGCTCGGACTCACCCAAGCTACCTACATCGATACCATACTTAAGAGGTTCTCTATGGAAGAATCCAAGAGAGGACACCTACCTATGTGCCACGGGGTCACTCTATCTAAGTCTATGTGTCCAAAGACTGATGAGGAGATAGAGAGTATGGCACGTGTACCATATGCCTCGGCAATAGGTAGTATTATGTATGGCATGATCTCGACTAGACCGGATGTCACGTATGCTCTGAGTGTCACGAGCCGCTACCAGGCAAACCCCGGCCAATTGCGTTGGAAGGCCGTGAAGGATAATCTTAAGTACTTACAAAGGACTAAGAATATGTTCATGGTCTATGGGGGTGGTGAACTGAAACTGGAAGGCTACACTGATTCTAGTTTCCAGTGTGACGTGGATGATTCGAAATCAACCTATGGATTTGTATTCATGCTCAATGGTGGTGCTGTCTCTTGGAAGAGTTCCAAGCAAGACACCATCGTGGATACAACCACTGAGGCTGAGTACATTGCAGCATCAGCTGCTGCTAAGGAGGCCGTTTGGATAAGGAATTTCGTCCAAGAGTTGGGCGTCATTCCTAATGGAGTTGGTCTAGTCCCGGTGTACTGCGACAACACGGGTGTCGTTGCGCAAGCAAAGGAGCCTAGGTCTCACCAAAGATCCAAACACATACTGAGGAAATACCACATAATCCGGGATATTGTGGCTAGAGGTGACATAGCAGTTGAGAGAGTCGCCTCTGCGGACAACGTTGCTGATCCACTTACGAAGCCCTTGCCAGGACCCTTGTTTGAAAAACATCGCGAAACAATGGGACTGCGTCTGATGAGTAGTTGGCTTTAGGGCAAGTGGGAGATTGTTAGAGTAGATGACCAACTAGCCAACTTGTGGCGTGTGGGTTTATAGACTCTTGTATGAAACAATCTTTATATATGATATTCGCATTTATTTATATGGCGTTCTTTACTTTCATTATATGTGTAATGACTTACAATTGCGTTGAGTAAAGACCTAGAATGCACTAAAGCGTATGTTAGATGTGATAGTGGGTATGACGGCTATCATGAAACACATCTAATAGTCGCTGTGTATTCTGAACATGTTCCTAGTCGATTGGGCTGTCAAAATGAGGATAAGGACGCCCTAGTTCGAGACTAGTATCTGCGATGCGAAGTACCATGTTTCATTGGTAGGGAACATTGTGATGTTCTGAGCATGCAGATAGATAGTGACCTGGTGATCTATCGAACTACCCTCCTTCGGACTTTCCAAGTGGTTATCATTTGTCGAGTGGATAAGTCCGAGGTCTTGGTTGTACTGATTAGTCCTCACGACTCGAAACGTCATTGAGACTCTACATGATAGGCGTCTCACTTTGACCCGTTTGCCGACTCACTTGGGGTCATAAGGCGTCGGATGCATGTAGGAGTCGATGCATCGTTGTCGAGAATTCACCGCTCACAGACATGCGTGGATATCCTATGGTATCTGAGGGGATAATAGTGTATAAATCTCTGGCCAGAGTACTAAAAGTGTTTTAGGTAAATGTGTTTACCTAGTTACACTCGCGATGTCACTATTTGATCTCCAAGATGTATGCATAGCTATCGGATCTATAGCGACTCTCGATTTACCAATGGTCGTTGATCTGATCGGGATATATGGATTGAAAGGACCGTACTGTACGCTAACCACGACCAAATGGTTCTTGCAGGCACTATCAGTGATACCTAGGGGATCATGGGGCGATGTTGCTAGACGCTCCTACCATGATCCGTTGGGCAGGTCCGGAATTGTGATTCCGGAGCCACAATGGTTGTGGGCCCACGGCTAGCTGTATCCCTGAACCATTGAGGGTCACACAAGTACTGGATTCGAGATTCCCGCACGGATACTCAGCTCAATATGTTGAGCGTGAGAAGAGGATTTCGGGGAGTGCGACTTCCTAAAAGTCAACAGGAGTCAAACCGGGGTTTCCCGCTGTGTTCAATTTTGGAAACTGAATCGATCGATCCGATCTGATCGGCGATCGGAGTCACGATGAAGTCTCGGTGGTGGAGATGAACTGAATGTTCATCGTTGGACCCGGGCCCGTTGGGCCGGTTCAAGTCCAATACTTAAGTCTATTTAATTAGACTTAAACCTAGACTTAAAAAACAACACTCTTTAACCCTAAATCTAGATTGTGAGCGCCGCCCCTCCTCTCTCTCAAAGAGTCGCCTCCGCCGCCGCCGCCGCCTCTTCGCCGGAATTTGTTCCGGCCAAACTTGACGAGGAGAATCCGTCCGTATAGATCTCGTCAGCTCTTCTAGTGCAGGCTGACGAAGGAATCTAGTCTCCGGTCGTGGACCTGATTGGCGTTATCTACCGCAATCTACCGTGAAGAGCCGACGTTATTGTAACTACGGTTGGAGCCAGGCACAAGTGCCAGCAAGATAGTGTTTTGAACACCCTATGTATGACTTTAATTGTTATTGTTATTATCGTATTGATCGTCTCCCGGCTGTTTATTTTTGTTCTTCCGCTGCCTCGCCGGGGGGCGTGATCCGGATCCCCAACACAGATAGCATAGGATATCCACGCATGAGAGCGAGCGGTGAATCCTCGACAACGAAGCATCGACTCCTACATGCATCGGGACCTCACCCAATCCCGCCGCCTAATGACCCCAAGTGAGTCGGCAAACGGGTCAAAGTGAGGCGCCTATCATGTAGAGTCTCAATGGCATTTCAAGTAGTGAGGACTAATCATTACAACCAAGACCTCGGACTTATCCACTCGACAAATGGTAACCACTTGGAAAGTCCGAACGAGGGTAGTTCGATAGATCACCAGGTCACTATCCATCTGCATGCTCAGAACATCAAAATGTTTCCTACCAATGAAACATGGTACTTCACATCGCAGATGCTAGTCTCAAGCTCGGGCGGCCTTATCCTCATTTTGACGGCCCAATCGACTAGGAACGAATTCAGAATACACAGTGACTATTAGATGTGTTTCATGATAGCCATCATATCCACTATCACATCTAACATACACTATGGTGCATTCTAGGTCTTTATCCAACACAATTGTTAACATTATAATCATAATGAAGATAAAGAATGCCATAAATAAATACGAATTTTATAAATAAAGATTGTCATGTACAAGGGTCAATAAAACCCACACGCCACAAGTTGGCTAGTTGGGCATCTACTCTAACAACTGCTGGTTGGGATTTTAGTAGTGCCACTGCTGGTTTTGTCGGTGGACATTTTAACCAGATTTCAGCAGCTGCGAGATGTATTTAAGGAAGAATTGTTCTTCGATTTTGAGTACCAGATCCCATACTTAGCAAAATATTCTCCCGATTGTCGATCTCTGTTTCTCGAACCCTAGTACTGTTCACCGTGAGTTTCTCCGACGATTTCCCGTTGATTCCGGTCATCGTTTTCACGATCGAGGTAGCGTTGGACTCCTCTAGAGAAGTTCTTTCATCCTATACCAGTCTTGGAGGCTGTGGTTGGCAAGTTGTGGAGCGCGAAGTTGCTGCCCTGTTCCTGTGTTGCGTAGTTCATGTAGAACTTAGTTTGTATTTGATAAGATCTTGTTCCTAGCCTTAAGTTAATCTTCCTATTGAGTTGTTGAGTAGGATGATAGCTGGTTTGAGTGCGTGACTCCCAGCCGTGAGTTTCTGTTGATGGTCGTGACCTTCTGTGTATGCCTGAGATGGTTTTGTATGTATTTACTTCAGCAGGTGTTGGAATTGAATCTCTTGGGCTTGTATATGTGGTAACTGTTGCACAGAAATATAAGGTACGGATTTGAGCTTGTGATAGCTTGGAAGTTGCATGAGATATAATGTGAGGCTGCTGGGATGTTTAGGTGAACATGGCTGTGTATTGCTTGCTATGCATTTGTGTTATGCTAGCTGTTTTTATGTGAACTGCATACACGCATTTGTTCATACATATTTCAGATCCCTCGTGTATTGTATCTTGCAGCCTTATATCTTGTTGTATTGCGCTGTTGTTTCTTACCAGGATGCGAGGGCGAGCGGCAATACCGCACTCTCATCTCCCTGCTGGGATCTGTTAGCCACCATGCGCTGAGTGGTTAACTACCACAGTTCATGGGCGAGGCAACAACAGGTTGAGTTGTTTGATGCATCTGGTATTCGGGTGTAGTGTCAAGGCGAGTGGCTCATTACCACACTTTGAATGCACCCCGTGGCCACTGATTCGTTGAAGATCTTATGGAGCCATGTTTGAGTTCCTTGGCTCCCTCTTCGGTTGTAGCCTTCGGCTGTTATCCGGTGTCTCATGCATAGCATCTGCATTTTTATCTTATGCTTTCCTTTAGCTATTTCAGTTGCTCTCCGTACTGGGGTTTGACCCCATGTCCCTCTGGGGCTTGGTTTGTTTTCCTTGCTTGTGTTGTTTTCAGGGAACCCAGGTTTTACAGCTGGTCGTGGCTTTAACCCAGCTGGAGGTGCCCCAGGAGGTGGTTAGAGTATCCCAGTTGCGTATAGCATATTTATATGTATCAGTACAGTTAGCCAGGGGATGCCCTGTGCTTTGTTGTTGTATCCAGTGGTTGGAGTCTGATACTTGTGTTAGAATGCTATACTGTATTGTTATGGCTTGTAGCCAGTTGCTTTGTCGGTTTCGTAAACTGGGATATCTATTTTGAGTATCGCACAATTTTAAATTATATTGTTTTAAACCGTCAGGCCAAAGAAAAAATTTTACCCGCTTTTTATTAGCTTCCGCTTGTTTGTGCGTTTTTTTATCTCTGTTGTGAGCACGAGGCTTGACAATTTTGGTATCAGAGCTTAAGCTGGGATAAGCTCGATTTCTTTGATCTCACTTGAGTCTAGGAACAGTGTCGTATGTTGCATGTGCTTGACTATGTAACTTATGTGCTGTATATTGTTGCGATATCTGTGCTGTATCTGTTTTGTGTTGCTTATCCTGTTGAGTGTATTCTTAGATGCCGCCTAGACGTCGTGGTAGAGGTAGGGGCAGTTTGAGGAATCGGCAGGATATAACGAGGATCAGCGTAGTGCTCGTAGTCGTAGCCGTGTTGGGCATGATGAGGAGGAGGAAGTTGGTGACTTGCCTGCTCCTGTGGAGCGGATGGATGTTGTTGTAGCGAGGTTTCAGAGGATGAACCCTCCGGTCTTTAATGGGGACGAGTCCAGTGAGGATGCAGACTCGTGGCTCCGGAACATTATTGGTCTTTTCGATCGGGTTCAGTATGATTATGATCTTCGGCTAAGTTTAGTGACCCTCTTGCTTAGAAAGGCGGCAGATCGTTGGTGGCGAGGCGCTTCGAGTACCTTGTTGGAGACCGGAGTTGGGATCTCTTGGGGCAGTTTTTGCGAGACCTTTCGGCAGGAGTATGTACCCAAGTCTTATGTGAACGCCCGTGAGCGGGAGTTCGATCATCTGGAGCAGGGATCCATGACAGTGAGGGAGTATGCACGTACGTTCTATTCTTTGTTGGCGTATGTTCCGCACGTTTCTGGCCGGGAGAGGGCCAAGAGGACCGGATTTCTAGAGGGCTTGAATGAGGAATTATATCAGATGGTGCTGACCAGCAAACCGAATACGTATGCTGAGGCAGTTGATAGTGCTATCGATATTGAGGATGGTTTGCGGAGTCATCGTGCTCGTAGGCAGCAGGTGGCTCAAGGTGGTCGTTCCACTGGTCAGGGGGCACAGTCTTCTCAGGCATCCCAGTCAGCCCATCAGCCCCAGCAGCAGCAGCAGCCTCAGCAGCAGGTGGCTCAGCAGTCTGGCCGTCAGAGGTTTCGACCCCGCGGTCAGCAGTTTTCAAGAAGAAGTCGGGTTCTGGCTCTTCTGGTTCAGGCATCTCGAGTAGCAGTGGTTCTCGGGCTGAGTTCTGTGGTTTTTGCGGTGGAAAGAATCCTTCTACCCAGTGTGTTGGTGTGCAGGGTTCCTGCAACATTTGTGGTCAGTACGGGCATTTTGCTAGAGTGTGTCCGTCAGCTGGATCACAGCAGACCGCGGCCCAGCCTCAGGGTCGTGGAGGTCATTATAGGGGTCGTTCCCCACAGTTTTAGCAGCCCAGGATTGGTGAGACTCAGTTCAGGCCTTTCCAGCAGCCTGGTCCGTCGCGATTCGGACAGTCGTCTCAGCCTTTTTACTTTGCACCTCAACATGCTCAGGTCAACGTCATCACTAGGGAGCAGGAGGAGGATACGCCGGGCCGGGTGATCGCAGGTACATGTCTCGTTTTCGATTTTCCTGCACGTGTGTTGTTTGACACCGGTGCATCGCATTCGTATATCTCTGATTCGTTTGTTGTTGAGCATGGTTTTTCATACCATCCCTTTGCGCGATGCTGTTTCTGTTTCTACCCCTGGCGGTGATAGCCTGTTCTCCCAGGAGGTTTTGCTAGATGGCGTGTTGCGTTTTGGCGAGCATGTGTTGGTGGCGAGTTTGATCCTCCTTCTGTTGTGGGATTTCGATTGTATAGTTGGGATGGATGTGTTGTCCAACTATAGGGCCTCCGTGGATTGCTTCCATGGGATTGTTCGTTTTAGGCCTTTGTCTGGCGAGAAGTGGGACTTCTACGGCCAGGATTCTCGATCAAAGATCCCCTTAGTCTCAGCGATGGAATGTTCAGCTTGCTGTCCTTAGGGAATTCGGGTTTTATAATCTACGCTTTGGATGCGTCTTCTTCTTCTCGTGTGCAGCTTAGTGACGTTCCTGTAGTGCGACACTTTCCCGATGTTTTTCCGGAGGAGATTCATGGTTTTCCTCCGAGGAGGGAGATAGACTTCAGCATTGAGCTGGTG
>KV017157.1:94028-119487 GCA_001598015.1 Dorcoceras hygrometricum
TGGCAAATGGATGTGAAAACTGCGTTCCTTAAGGAAACATTAAGGAAGAGATCTATATGATGCAGCCTGAGGGTTTCACATCTGTTGGAAGCGAGCATAAGGTATGCAAGCTTCAGAGATCGATCTACGGTCTCAAACAAGCATCGCGAAGTTGGAACCTGAAATGGATGTGAAAACTGCGTTCCTTAATGGAAACATTAAGGAAGAGATCTGTATGACGCAGCCTGAGGGTTTCACATCTGTCGGAAGCGAGCATAAGGTATGCAAGCTTCAGAGATCGATCTACGGTCTCAAACAAGCATCTCGAAGTTGGAACCTGAGATTCGATGAAACAATTAAGGAATTTGGTTTCATCAAGAATCCCGAGGAGCCATGCGTTTACAAGAAGGTAGTTAAAAGCGATGTGACGTTCCTGGTACTTTATGTTGATGACATTCTGCTCATTGAGAATGATGTAGGAATGTTGCAGTCAACTAAAGTATGATTGTCTAGCAGATTTTCGATGAAGGACATGGGTGAAGCATCTTATATTCTTGGAATACAGATCTATCGGGATAGATCTAAACGGATGCTCGGACTCATCCAAGCTACCTACATCGATACCATACTTAAGAGGTTCTCTATGGAAGAGTCCAAGAGAGGACACCTACCTATGTGCCACGGGGTCACTCTATCCAAGTCTATGTGTCCAAAGACTGATGAAGAGATAGAGAGTATGGCACGTGTACCATATGCCTCGGCTATAGGTAGTATTATGTATTGCATGATCTCGACTAGACCAGACGTCGCATATGCTCTGAGTGTCACGAGCCGCTACCAGGCCAACCCCGGCCAATTGCATTGGAAGGCCGTGAAGGATATTCTTAAGTACTTGCGAAGGAATAAGAATATGTTCATGGTCTATGGGGGTGGTGAACTGAAACTGGAAGGCTACACTGATTCTAGTTTCCAGTGTGACGTGGATGATTCAAAATCAACCTCTAGATTTTTTATTCATGCTCAATGGTGGTGCTGTCTCTTGGAAGAGTTCCAAGCAAGACACCATCGCGGATTCAACCACTGAGGCTGAGTACATTGCAGCATCAGCTGCTGCTAAGGAGGCCGTTTGGATAAGGAATTTCGTCCAAGAGTTGGGCGTCATTCCTAATGGAGTTGATCCAGTCCCAGTGTACTGCGACAACACGGGTGCCGTTGCGCAAGCAAAGGAGCCTAGGTCTCACCAAAGATCCAAACACATACTGAGGAAATACCACATAATCCGGGATATTGTGGCTAGGGGTGACATAGCAGTTGAGAGAGTCGCCTCTGCGGACAACGTTTCTGATCCACTTACGAAGCCCTTACCTGGACCGTTGTTTGAAAAACATCGCGAAACAATGGGACTACGTCTGATGAGTAGTTGGCTTTAGGGAAAGTGGGAGATTGTTAGAGTAGATGCCCAACTAGCCAACTTGTGGCGTGTGGGTTTTATAGACTCTTGTACAAACAGTCTTTATATATATGATATTCGCATTTACTTATATGGCGTTCTTTACTTTCATTATGTGTGTAATGATTTACAATTGCGTTGAGTAAAGACCTAGGATGCACTAAAGCGTATGTTAGATGTGATAGTGGGTATGACGGCTATCATGAAACACATCTAATAGTCGCTGTGTATTCTGAACATGTTTCTAGTCGATTGGGACGTCAAAATGAGGATAAGGCCGCCCGAGTTCGAGACTAGTATCTGCGATGCGAAGTACCATGTTTCATTGGTAGGGAACATTGTGATGTTCTGAGCATGCAGATAGATAGTGACCTGGTGATCTATCGAACTACCCTCGTTCGGACTTTCCAAGTGGTTATCATTTGTCGAGTGGATAAGTCCGAGGTCTTGGTTGTACTGATTAGTCCTAACGAATCGAGACGTCATTGAGACTCTACATGATAGGCGTCTCACTTTGACCCGTTTGCCGACTCACTTGGGGTCATAAGGCGTCGGGATTGGGTGAGACCCCGATGCATGTAGGAGTCGATGCATCGTTGTCGAGGATTCACCGCTTGCAGACATGCGTGGATATCCTATGCTATCTGAGGGGATAATAGTGTATAAATCTCTGGCCAGAGTACTAGAAGTGTTTTAGGTAAATGTGTTTACCTAGTTACGCTCGCGATGTCACTATTCGATCTCCAAGATGTATGCATAGCTATCGGATCTTTAGCGACTCTCGATTTACCAATGGTCGTTGATCTGATCGGGATATATGGATTGAAAGGACCGTACTGTACGCTAACCACGACCGACTGGTTCTTGCAGGAACTATCAGTGATACCTAGGGGATCATGGGGCGATGTTGTTAGACGCTTTACCATGATCCGTTGTTCAGGTCCGGAATTGTGATTCCGGAGCCACAATGGTTGTGTGCCCACGGCTAGCTGTATCCCTGAACCATTGAGGGTCACACAAGTACTAGATTCGAGATTCCCGCATGGATACGCAGCTCAATGTGTTGAGCACGAGAAGAGGATTTCGGGAAGTGCGACTTCCTAAAAGTCAACAGGGGTCAAACCGGGGTTTCCCGCTGTTGAGGGGCAAAACGGTCTTTTTGCACTGGGGTTCTGAAAAATGGTTTTTCAGATCATACTATTCTGTTTTGAAAACTGAGTCGATCGGTCCGATCTGATCGGCGATCGGAGTTACGATGAAGTCTCGGTGGTGGAGATGAACTGAATGTTCATTGTTGGACCCGGGCCCGTTGGGCTGGTCCAAGTCCAACACTCTATTTAAATGTGATTAAGAGACTTAATTAATGTACGTGTGTCATAACTCTCCCACAACTTGACCTAACCCTAGCACAAAACCGCCGCCTCCCTCTCTCAACTCACGTCGCCGCCGTCGCCGCCGCCGATCTTCGCCGGAAATTTGTTTCCGGCAAGTTCGACGAGGAGAATCCGTTCGTGCAGAATTCGTCAGTGCTTCTAGTGCAGCCTGACGAAGGAGTCTCGATTCTGGTCGTGGACCGGATTGGCGATTATCTACCGCAATCTACCGAGAAGAGCCGGGTTCTTGTAATACCGGTTGGAGCCTGGCACAAGTGCCAGCAAGGTATTCGCTTTTGAACGCTCTATGTATGACGATTAACTGTAATTGTTGTTTTTCGTATTGATCGTCTCCCGGTTTTTCTTATGTTCTTCCACTGCCTCGCCGGGGGGCGGATCCGGATCCCCAACAAAGTACTCATTCATGAGGATTTGGGGATGTCCTGCTTACGTGAATCAGACAGTGGGAGATAAGTTGGATAATAGATCCATCTTATGTTACTTCATTGGGTATCCGAAGAATTCTATTGGATACTACTTCTACTATCCCAATGAAACAAAAGTGTTTGTTTCTAGAAATACCACCTTTCTGGAAAGGGAGTTTCTACTTGATAGAAAAGGCAAGGTAGTAGAACTCAAAGAGGTTCGAGAACCATCTGAAGTACCAAGTGAATCTCCCGCACCTCAAGAGCCAATACCAGAAATGGTCGCACCTAGGAGATCTGAAAGAGTTCCTAGGGCTCCTGATAGATATGGTTTCCTCCTTGAAGATGATCAAAGTGATCAAACTATTGGATGTGATCCAAGAACTTTCAAGGAGGCAATTTCCGATGCTGATTCTAATTTGTGGCTTGAATCTATGATTATGTTGAATCCATATTCAAATATATATATATATATATTATTATCATAAATATCTAGCAATGCAATCTGAGATTGACTCAATGCATGCGAACCAAGTTTGGACTCTTGTTAATCCTCTCGAAGGAATTGTTCCTATTGGGTGCAAATGGATATGCAAGAGAAAACTCGGGCCTGATGGTAAGGTACTGACCTACAAGGCACGACTGGTCGCGAAAGGTTACACTCAAAGGCAAGGTGTTGACTATGATGAAACCTTTTCACCAGTCGCAATGTTCAAGTCAATTAGAATCCTACTTGCCATAGCCGCATGGTACGACTATGAGATATGACAAATGGATGTGAAAACTGCCTTCCTTAATGGAAACATTAAGGAAGAGATCTATATGACGCAGCCTGAGGGTTTCACATCTGTAGGAAGTGAGCATAAAGTATGCAAACTTCAGAGATCGATCTACGGTCTCAAACAAGCATCGAGAAGTTGGAACCTGAGATTCGATGAAACAATTAAGGAATTTGGTTTCATCAAGAATCCCGAGGAGCCATGTGTGTACAAGAAGGTAGTTAAGAATGCTGTGACATTCCTTGTACTTTATGTTGATGACATTCTACTCATTGGGAATGATGTAGGAATGTTGCAGTCAACCAAAGTGTGGTTGTCTAGTAGATTCTCGATGAAGGACATGGGTGAAGCATCCTATATTCTTGGAATACAGATCTATCGGGATAGATCAAAAAGGATGCTCGGACTCACCCAAGCTACCTACATCGATACCATACTTAAGCGGTTCTCTATGGAAGAGTCCAAGAGAGGACACCTACCTATGTGCCACGGGGTCCCTCTATCTAAGTCCATGTGTCCAAAGACTGATTAGGAGATAGAGAGTATGACACGTGTGCCATATGCCTCGGCAATAGGTAGTATTATGTATGGCATGATCTCAACTAGACCGGATGTCGCATATGCTCTGAGTGTCACGAGCCGTTACCAAGCCAACCCCGACCAAATGTATTGGAAGGCCGTGAAAGATATTCTTAAGTACTTACGAAAGACTAAGAATATGTTCATGGTCTATGGGGGTGGTGAACGGAAATTGGAAGGCTACACTGATTCTAGCTTCCAATGTGACGTGGATGATTCGAAGTCAACCTCTAGATTTATATTCATGCTCAATGGTGGTGCTGTTTCTTGGAAGAGTTCCAAGCAAGACACCATCGCGGATTCAACCACTGAGGCTGAGTACATCGCAGCAGCAGATGCTGCTAAAGAGGCGGTTTGGATAAGGAATTTCGTCCAAGAGTTGGGCGTAATCCCTGATGGAGTTGGTCCAGTCCCGGTGTACTGTGACAACACGGGTGCTGTTGCGCAAGCAAAGGAGCCTAGGTCTCACCAAAGATCCAAACATATACTGAGCAAATACCACATAATCCGGGATATTGTGGCTAGAGGTGACATAGCAGTCGAGAGAGTCGCCTCTGCTGACAACATTGCTGATCCACTTACGAAGCCCTTGCCAGGACCGTTGTTTAGAAAAACATCGCGAAACAATGGGACTGCGTCTGACCATCGCGGATTCAACCACTGAGGCTGAGTACATCGCAGCAGCAGATGCTGCTAAAGAGGCGGTTTGGATAAGGAATTTCGTCCAAGAGTTGGGCGTAATCCCTGATGGAGTTGGTCCAGTCCCGGTGTACTGTGACAACACGGGTGCTGTTGCGCAAGCAAAGGAGCCTAGGTCTCACCAAAGATCCAAACATATACTGAGCAAATACCACATAATCCGGGATATTGTGGCTAGAGGTGACATAGCAGTCGAGAGAGTCGCCTCTGCTGACAACATTGCTGATCCACTTACGAAGCCCTTGCCAGGACCGTTGTTTGAAAAACATCGCGAAACAATGGGACTGCGTCTGATGAGTAGTTGGATTTCGGGCAAGTGGGAGATTGTTAGAGTAGATGCCCAACTAGCCAACTTGTGGCGTGTGGGTTTTATTGACTCTTTGTAAAACGATCTTTATTTATGAAATTCGCATTTCTTTTATGGCATTCTTTATTTTCATTATGTTATAATGTTAACAATTGTGTTGGATAAAGACCTAGAATGCACCATAGTGTATGTTAGATGTGATAGTGGATATGATGGCTATCATGAAACACATCTAATAGTCACTGTGTATTCTGAACTAGTTCCTAGTCGATTGGGCCGTCAAAATGAGGATAAGGCCGCCCGAGCTCGAGACTAGCATCTGCGATGCGAAGTTCCATGTTTCATTGGTAGGGAACATTGTGATGTTCTGAGCATGCAGATGGATAGTGACCTGGTGATCTATCGAACTACGCTCGTTCGGACTTTCCAAGTGGTTACCATTTGTCGAGTGGATAAGTCCGAGGTCTTGGTTGTACTGATTAGTCCTCACTACTCGAAACGTCATTGAGACTCTACATGATAGGTGCCTCACTTTGACCCGTTTACCGACTCATTTGGGGTCATTAGGTGACGGGATTGGGTGAGGTCCCGATGCATGTAGGAGTCGATGATTTGTTGTCGAGGATTCACCGCTCGCTTTTATGCGTGGATATCCTATGCTATCTGAGGAGGTAATAGTGTGATAAATCTCTGGCCAGAGTACTAGATGTGTTTTAGGTAAATGGGTTTACCTAGTAACACTCGCGATGTCACTGTTTGATCTCCAAGATGTATGCATAGTTATCGGATCTCTAGCGACTGTCGATTCACCAATGGTCGTTGATCTGATCGGGATATATGTGTTGAAAGGACCGTACTGTACGCTAACCATGACCGACTGGTTCTTGCAGGCACTATCAGTGATACCTAGGGGATCATGGGGCGATGTTACTAGGCGCTTTACCATGATCCGATGGGTCAGTCCGAAATTGTGATTTCGGAGTCACAATGGTTGTGAGCCCAAGGCTAGCTGTATCCCTGAACCATTGAGGGTCACACAAGTACTGGTTTCACGATCCCGCATGGAAACTGAGCTCAATGTGTTGAGCATAGGAGGAGGAATTTAGGGAGTGCGACTTCCTAAAAGTCAACAGGGGTCAAATTGCAATTTTGGACTAGGTGGTCTGAAAAATTGTTTTCACATCATAATACTCAGTTTTGGAAATGTGTAGATCAGTCCGATCAGATCGTATATCGGAGTTATGATGAAGCCACGGTGATAGAAATGAACCGAATGTTCATATGGACCTTGGCCCGCCCCAGGCCCATTGGGCCGGTCCAAGCCCATCACAAGTCTAATAAATTATTTACCTAGGGCTACATTGTGACACACTCTTGCATCACAACCCTACATAGTAGCCACCACCTTCCCTCTCCCTCTCCTCTCGGCCGCCCACAACCACACGCGCCACCGCCGTCGGCCACGCGCCGCCACCCGTCGTTGATCACGTGATTGGACTTGTTCCAATCACGTCAACGAGGAGATTCCGTTCATGACAAATTCGTCAGCTCTTCTAGTGCAGACTGATGAAGGAGCCGTGAATCCAGTCGTGGACCGGATTAGGAGATCTACCGCCGCCTACCGTTGAAGTGCCAGTTTCCTTGTGAATCTGGTCGGAGCCAGGCGCCTAGACGCCAGCAAGGTATCTTCTATAAAACATCCTATGAATGTTTTATTGCTTTGATTATTATGTATTGAACGTTTCCGGGGAAAATTTTGAAACTTCCGCTGTGCTCCCGGGAACGGGATCCAGATCCGCCGCTGCGCCAACAGAAGCTACTTGGGAGCTGGAAGAAAAGATGCAGCACGAGTGACCGCATCTGTTTGAGTAGCTGTTGAGCTAAATTTCCAGTAGCTGATAATTTTTAGTTGTATTTCTTCCCTAGCTGTGTTAGTTGTTTGCTCAGTTTTCTTGAACTCTTGGCCTGTGTTAGGCGAATTTCAATTTTGATTTCTGTTGCTGTGTTGTTTTCCGGAATTGTTGTGTGTGATTTCGAGGAAGAAATCAGTGGGGGAGAAATGTGAGACCTGGAAATCAATAATGAGATTAATTGTTGGATTAATCGGTGTTTAAAGCAATTCTAGAAATTTTGGTATTTTGAGCTTGAGATCTGTTTTGTGAGATCTGGTTTTGTGGTGAAAGCTGGTCGGTAGTGAAATCCAGTCGTAGCATGTATTTGGTGGCGCAAGAGATCTAAATGTCGTCGTGTAGGTGAAGTCTGGTAGTGTTTTAGAATTTCAGACGTTGCCTTGTTGTGTTTTGCGTTGGTTCATAACGACAGCGTTTAGTTAAGTTGGTACGACGCCGTTCTGGGTACCAGGTGCGAGAGATTTGTTCGCGTGTGCGTCGTCTGGTTGTTTGTTTCGTAGAGAGCAGACGTCAACGCCAGTCAACTTTCCTGTAGCTTTCGTCTGGTTGTTTTGCGCGAGAGTTAGCGGCTGGATGACGTAGGATGTGCGTCGTCGTTTTGGTTAACGCTAAGAAATCTAGATGCTGGGGTTATGCGACGCCGTTTGATTTAATTGGAACGCGACGTCTGGTACCAGCTTTTGGTTTGTAAGGAATCCAGCCGTTGGGCTATACGACGCCGTCTAAATTAGTTGGAACGCAGCGTTTTAATTATGGCGTCTGGTATTTGTATCAGCCGTTGGTTTGTTATGTGACTGCTGGTTGGTATTTTAGTAGTGCCACTGCTGGTTTTGTCGGTGGACATTTTAACCAGATTTCAGCAGCTGCAAGATGTATTTAAGGAAGAATTGGTCTTCGATTTTGAGTACCAGATCCCATACTTAGCAAAATATTCTCCCGATTGTCGATCTCTGTTTCTCGAACCCTTGTACTGTTCATCGTGAGTGTCTCTGGCGATTTCCCGTTGATTCCGGTCATCGTTTTCATGATCGAGATAGCGTTGGACTCCTCTAGAGAAGTTCTTTCATCCTATACCAGTCTTGGAGGCTGTGGTTGGCTAGTTGTGGAGCACGAAGTTGCTGCCCTGTTCCTGTGTTGCGTAGTTCATGTAGAACTTAGTTTGTATTTGATAAGATCTTGTTCCTAGCCTTAAGTTAAGCTTCCTATTGAGTTTTTGAGTAGGATGATAGCTGGTTTGAGTGCGTGACTCCCAGCCATGAGTTTCTGTTGATGGCCGTGACCTTCTGTGTATGCCTGAGATGGTTTTGTATGTATTTACTTCGACAGGTGTTGGAATTGAATCTCTCGGGCTTGTATTTGTGGTGACTGTTGCACAGAAATATAAGGTACGGATTTGAGCTTGTGATAGCTTGGAAGTTGCGTGAGATATAATGTGAGGCTGCTGGGATGTTTCGGTGAACATGGCTGTGCATTGCTTGCTATGCATTTGTGTTATGCTAGCTGTTTTTATGTGAACTGCATACACGCATTTGTTCATACATATTTCATATCCCTCGTGTATTGTATCTTGCAGCCTTGTATCTTGTTGTATTGCGCTGTTGTTTCTTATCAGGATGCGAGGGCGAGTGGCAATACCGCACTCTCATCTCCCTGTTGGGATCTGTTAGCCACCATGCGCCGAGTGGTTAACTACCACAGTTCATGGATGAGGCAACAACAGGTTGAGTTGTTTGATGCATCTAGTATTCGGGTGTAGTGTCAAGGCGAGTGGCTCATTACCACACTTTGAACGCACCCCGTGGCCACTGATTCGTTGCAGATCTTATGGAGATATGTTTGAGTTCCTTGGCTCCCTCTTCGGTTGTAGCCTTTGGCTGTTATCCGGTGTCTCATGCATAGCATCTGCATTTTTATCTTATGCTTTCCTTTAGCTATTTCAGTTGCTCTACGTACTGGGGTTTGACCCCAGGTCCCTCTAGGGCTTGGTTTGTTTTCCTTGCTTGTGTTGTTTTCAGGGAACCCAGGTTTTACAGCTGGTCGTGGCTTTAACCCAGCTGGAGGTGCCCCAGGAGGTGGTTAGAGTATCCCAGTTGCGTATAGCATATTTATATGTATCAGTACAGTTAGCCAGGGGATGCCCTGTGCTTCGTTGTTGTATCCAGTGGTTGGAGTCTGATACTTGTGTTAGAATGCTATATGTATTGTTATGGCTTGTAGCCAATTGTTGCTTTGTCGGTTTCGTAAACTGTGATATCAATTTTGAGTATCGCACTATTTTAAATTATATTGTTTTAAACCGTCAGGCCAAAGCAAAAATTTTACCCGTTTTTTATTAGCTTTCGCTTGTTTGTGCGTTGTTTATCTCTGTTGTGAGCACGAGGCCTGACACGTAGTGGCCGTAGCGTGTCCTAAAAGCAGTCTTGGACACGTCCTCCTCTCTAACTCTCAGCTGATGGTAGCCAGATCTCAGATCAATCTTCGAGAACATCGAAGCTCCCTGCAACTGATCGAACAAATCCTCAATCCTCGGGAGTGGATACTTATTCTTCACTGTGACTCTGTTCAGCTCCCGGTAGTCAATGCACAACCTCATGCTACCATCCTTCTTCTTCACAAACAACATTGGCGCGCCCCATGGAGAAAAGCTAGGGCGAATGAACCCCTTATCAAGAAACTCCTGAATCTGCTCCTTAAGATCCTTCATCTCTGTAGGAGCTAATCGATAAGGTGCCTTAGAGATAGACATTGTCCCTGGCATCGGCTCAATAGAAAACTCCACCTCTCGCTCCGGTGGAACTCCCACTACGTCATCAGGAAAGACGTCTGCATAATCTCTGACTACCTCCACATCAGATAGTGAAGGGCCTGCTGAATCTCCAGAAGCGGTAACGCTGGCCAAGAAGGCCTGAAATCCATGCTCGACTAGCCTCCTGGCCTGCAGAAAAGATATGAATCTGGGCTTCCGTGGCCTCCTAGCTGCCTCAAATAAGAAAGCCTCCTGCCCTGGCAGTCTGATAGAAACTGTCCGCTGCTGGAAATCAATCACGGCTCCAAACTCTGTCAGCCAATCCATGCCTAGGATGAGGTCGAATCCTGTCATCGGCAAAACGACCAAATCTGCTCTAACTGCATGATCCTGAAACATCATCGTCAGACCCTGCACGATGCTGGTCATCGTCAACTCCTCTCCTGACGGAACCGTCACGGCGAGAGCTACCCCCATGCTCTCTGGAATAATTCCCATCCTATGTGTGAATGCACTCTAAATAAACGAGTGGGTCGCCCCTGAGTCTAGCAAAGCGAGTGTAGTGACACCAAGCACACGAATCTCGCATGAAACAGAAACGTCACACAGGTACGCGTTTACGGTCATACTAAATCCCAAAAGGCAGATTAGATACCTAAAACAGTTCTAAGTTCGCTAGTCCTATCCGTCAAAGTTCTCAAGCCAAGTCCTAGAAGTCCTACAGTTCCCACCTATGTTCACCTAGAAACTAAGGCAACAAGTTTCTTAGCAGTGATCTATCTAGCATGCAATTTTAAAACACCAAGTTAGTGACATGGCAAACATGGAAACGACAGAAATCTAAACGGAATACCTGTGAGAAAAGTCATGTCCGGATCTGCAGCCTCAGCCTGCATCACGAACACGCGACCAGTGGCCTGTCTCCTCTTAGGGCAGTCCCTAAAAACATGCCCTGGTTCCTTGCAGTGGAAACACCTGCCAGTCCCTAGCATACAAGGTCCTGGATGCTGCTTACTGCACTACTTGCAGACTGGAAACTCTACAGGTCTAGGGGCGCTGGCCCCCTGCTGCTGTGGCCTCTGCTGGCCCAGCTGTCTCTGCTGCTGCTGCCCCTGAGGAGTTGGGCCCTTTGGAGGCCCCTGATATGGTCTCTTCGCTGGTGGCTGCGAAGACTGGCCCCTGACTGGCTGCTGCATTTGTCTCTTCCTCTGATAGTCATCCCTCATATCCTTCCGTCCCCGCTCAGATCGGTAATCCCTGTTCACTGCCGCCATATAAGTCTCCACGTCCGCCATGTTGACATCGTGGCGGATGTCAGGTCACAGTCCATCAGTAAACTGCCTCAACTTCTCACTCTCAACTGTAGCAATCGAGGGCACAAAGGTGCACCCTCGCTCAAACTGCCTCACATACTCGGCAACCGACTTGTCTCCCTGGCGGAGACTCATAAACTCCCGAATCAGCTAGCTCCGGGCATCTACAGAAAAATACTTCTCGTAAAAGACTTTCTTGAACTCGCACCATGACAGGCTCTCTAGAAACAGTCCAACCACTTCGCCTTTCCACCATAGAGCAGCGTCTCCCTTCAACATGAAAATGGCACAACGGACCTTGTCGGCGTCCGCTAGACCCATGTAGTCATAGATAGTCTCCATGGATCGGATCCACTCCTCAGCAACAAGTGGATCGGTGGTGCCAGCAAACTACTTAGGTCCCTGCTTGCGGAACCTCTTTGCAACGTCCTCTTCATGCGACTTCCCGGGTCGCTCTGACTAACGCTCCAAATGCCTGGTAATCCCAGCTAGCATGTCCATGCTAGCTCGCTCATACGGATTCAACTGAGGTGGTGGGGGAGTAGGAGGAAGTGTATCATCATCCTGTTGGGTCCTATCACGTCGGGGAGGCATTGTTCTGATACACCAAAATCTTATCACGTCAATCTAAGTGCATGACTAAGCGTCTATTTTTTTAAAACTCTAAGGCCAAAACTCATGCAAGGCTAGAACATGCAGAATGCTAGCATAAACATAAATAATAAAATAATAAAACTCACCTGGTAGTGCGACTTCTGAGCTTCACGCAGCAGGCAAGTACCCCACCAGAACCACCGCTCTGATACCAACTGAAACGAACCAGACTCTAGAAATTTTTTTCTTTTTTAAACATGTGCGGAAAACATAAACTTAAAGTATGGCTCGTTCCTTTCTAAAACATTGATAAATCATTTTCTCAAGAATACTTTTAAACATAACTAAAGAAATATTTAAAACGTTAAAACATCCAACATACTAAAATCATTGAGTAAAATACTGAATGTAAACATGTTTAAAACCCAATATCTAGAACTGTATCATGGCAGAACTTAAACATAAAGGCGGTCACGGGGTACTGCTGCAGCAGGCGCTCAGAGGTCCTCACCGCCAGTCGAAATATACTCAGGGTCATCACATGCACCATTTAAACCTAGTGAGCCTAGAGGCTCAGCATGCTCTATCGTAATACATAACAAAGTACATACTAATAAAATCGCATGCAAGCATATTCTTGTAATTAAAATAACGTTAAAGCATGAATGCATGCATGATCTTAAAATATTTCTTCATACATTTCATATAATAACATATCATATAACATATAAGGCATGACATAACGTAATCTGAAAAACGTATGAGTCGTATCAGTGAATGTGAGCGGGCGTATGACTGATCATTCGTAATAACCAACGTACGTGGCGGTGTGGTTCACTCCGATATCACACGAGGATCCCTATATGTCACACCTCCTATAAACTGCCACTTCACCCCGATGTCACACGAGGATCCATAGGCCCTATAATCATAACTAAAAACAGGGAATCCCCGGGTCCGGCTACCTGGCTAACTCCCATCATAAAACTTTGTCACATCACTTCAATCCCTCGGGTTTTAACTTAAAAAGAGACATGCCTGATCGTTTCATAAAATCTCATGATGTGTGAATTTCTTAAAATCATGAAATTTAAAAGCTTAGCCCGTTAATGTATAATTAATTCTTTCCTTTAAAACATTGACGTACATAGCATACTACATATATGATTAATTATACATTTACGGGCTTCTACATTTTTCTACTTCGGTCGAGGATTGATTCCGGGGCTTGGCTCACCACTTCTAGACTAAACATCGTTCAAAACTTAGCCGATAAAATGAATGTTCACCCCTTTTAAACATTTTTGCCTAATTTCTATAAATTTTGATTTCTTAAAATCAAGGCTAATGGGACTTATTAAAATCAATTTTGACTTCTAGAAATCAATTTGGACTTATAAAAATCGATTTTAACTTTAAAATCAATTTAAATCAATTTTGACCTCAAAAGCCGATTTTGACCAAAAGACCGATTTTGACAAAATTAAATTCCAAAAATCGATTTTGACTCCAATAAAATACCAAAGGACCCAATTTTGACTAAAAACTTAAAATTAAACATAACTTAAATTATTTAAAAGGTTTGACTCAATTTTGACCTTCTGGCTATTTTCTTTAAAATTGGACCTTGGACATAATAACTAAAATAACAGGTCCCTAATTAAAATAACTTGGACCGATTTTAAAACATTTGACTTGATACTCGAAGAATCGATCCGGTTCAACCGAACTAACCGGTTCAATTGAACCGAACCCATCCAAAATCTAACCCTAAACCGGATCGCACACCACCATCACGCGGCGCACGCGAGCAGTGGCCGTTCCTGTTGGCGCAGCGGCGGATCCGGATCCCTCCCCGGGGCGCAGCGGAAGATTTAAATTTTGGTGCCCGGGAAAGGTCAATACACCTGTAAAATAGTTCATAAACATACATAGGATGTTTAGAACGGTACCTTGCTGACGTTTAGGCGCCTGGCTCCGATCAATTTCACGAGGAAATCGGAACTTCAATGGTTGGCGGTTGTTGCCTCCTAATCCGGTCCACGACCGGATTCTCAATTCCTTCGTCGGTCTGCACTAGAAAACCCGGCGAAAGTTTCACGGACGGAATCTCCTCGCCGGTCGGAACAAGATTTCCGACGACGGCGGCGGCGGCGGCGGCGTGGGGAAGGAGAGGAGAGGAAGGAAACTATAAGCTGAGGAGCTTTTGGTGTGTCTCAAATGAATACCCCAGGGCCTCTATTTATAGATTTTCCATGGGCTTGAACCAGCTTAATGGGCTTGGGTCGGGCCCAGGCCCAGGGTGAACATTGGTTTCAAGTCCATCACTGTGGCTCCATCATAATTCCGATCGATGATCAGATCGGACCGATCTACACAGTGTACAAAACTGAGCATTATGATGTGAAAACAATTTTTCGGATCACCTAATCCAAAATAGCAGTTTGGCCCCTGTAAGCTTCAAGGATAGTCAAACTAGCCCAAGCTTTGGGTGTGACCCTCAATGGTTCAGGGATACAGCTAGCCGTGGGCCCACAACCATTGTGACTCCGAAATCACAATTTCGGACTTGCCCATCGGATCATGGTAAAGCGCCTAGCAACATCGCCCCATGATCCCCTAGGTATCACTGATAGTGCCTGTAAAAAACCAGTCGGTCATGGTTAGCATACAGTACGGTCCTTTCAACACAAATATCCTGATCAGATCAACGACCATTGGTAAATCGAGAGTCTCTAGAGATCCAATAACCATGCATACATCTTGGAGATCAAATAGTGACATCGTACCCATTTACCCAAAACACATCTAGTACTCTGGCCAGAGATTTGTCACACTATTATCTCCTCAGATAGCATAGGATATCCACGCACAAGGGCGAGCGGAGAATCCTCGACAATGATGCATCGACTCCTACATGCATCGGGACCTCACCCAACCCCGCCGCCTGATGACCCCAACTGAGTCGGTAAACGGGTCAAAGTGAGGCACCTATCATGTAGAGCCTCAATGACATTTTGAGTAATGAGGGCTAATCTGTACAACCAAGACCTCGGACTTAATCCACTCGACAAATGGTAACCACTTGAAAAGTCCGAACGAGGGTAGTTCAATAGTTCGCCAAGCAAACCATCCATCTGCATGCTCAGAACATCACAATGTTCCCTACCAATGAAACGTGGTACTTCACATCGCAGATGCTAGTCTCAAACTCGGGTGGCCTTATCCTCAATTTGACGATCCAATCGACTAGGAACGAGTTTAGAATATACAGTGACTATTAGATGTGTTTCATGATAGCCATCATATCCACTATCACATCTAACATACACTATGGTGCATTCCAGGTCTTTATCCAACACAATTTTTAACATTAATGATGATAAAGAATGCCATAAAAGAATACAAATTTCATAAATAAAGATCGTTATACATAGAGTCGACAAGAACCCACACGCCACAAGTTGGCTAGTTGGGCACCTACTCTAATAGTTCCTCATGCTCGTCCTCCCTGCTCTGGCCACCATGGCCGGAGTCCCTCTGGCTGGACCAGCCCCAGGTCCAGCCGGTCCTAACCTGACTAGCCATGGCTCAAACCATGGACCAACCAGGGAGAACGGATCGATGGAAGTGGACTCACCAGCCATGCAATGCGATGCGCCACCCTCGACCTCTACGGCTTGATCTGGTTTTCTTGACCACCTAGCCCCCTTCCTACCTTGATCTAGACCACCATGAGTCCCCTAGGAACCTATAGAACCGAGCTGGAAATATCCATGACCGAAGCCTCAAGAGAAGAAAGCAAAGCATGTCAAAACCGTGAAGCTTATGCATGAGATTTCAAACCAAGGACATTAGATCTACACATATTGCATACAATTCACACCATAATTTCGTAAAAATAGATTAATACAGTTTAAATGGTGAGAAATAGGATTGATATCACATGCCTGGTTTTGAAGAAGATGAAGATCTTCGAGGTACGAGAGTTGTAGACGCGAGATTGGGGCGCAACCGGCTTTGGATCACCAAGCTTCTTCAAAGATGGATGATTTTCGAAATTTGTGTGTTAATGGAGTGGCGAGGATGGCAGATGCATATAATGGAGGCTAGGTTTTGTGTAAAGTGTGTTTAAGAATTAATGAAAGTGCCTAATATGACCCCTATTGATTTAATTATGAAAAATACAAGCTTGCCCCTCTAATTAAATTAAAAAGGTGTTTAAAACTTATAGTTGAGCTTTAAAGATTACAAAATTTCGAAATATAGGCCCCTCATAATTTAAAATGTCTTAAACTCAATATACCAGCCCGTATAGGTGAAAAACGGGTTCCCCTCCAAATTAATTATAAAAATCCTAATTTTCAAAAATAGTTGCTTAAAATAAAAATAATTTCATTCTTAAAATCTCATAACTTAAAAATCTCAAATTATTTTCATTCCGGTCGACCCTAATATTGTCCACACGTCCGTAGCTCAAGCAGGCTGAAAAATAATACATACATACCATGCAGTATAAAATCATAAAAATATCACATAATAAGGCATGTAATCATCTAAAATATTTTATCCCTAGTCATGCACTCATTTCTAAGTATTCAGGAAATTCTAGGCGTTACAAAACTGGATCGAGTGTGCTAACCTGATCAAGCTGCATTAGGATGTCGATTTTTGTGCTGATCGCATTGTGCTGATATGTGGCGAGCTGAGCTGATCTGGTGTGAGCTGAGCCGATCTGGTGTGAGTTGAAATGGTCTGGAAGTACTGTACCGTTGAATAGCACGTACTGGTTTGAGTAGTGCGAGCTGATCTGATGCCTCAGCTGGATGGTGTAGCGTGCTGATATTGCTCATGATTTTTGAGTAGCTCGAAGCTAGTATGAGGCTCCCGTGCTGATATGTTGACAATGAGCTAATTTTGGTGTGCACGTGCTGGATGTTCCAAGCTGATACAGCTTAAAGACTTGTGCTGGTAGGTGATAATTGTAGATCATATCGGGAAAACTTAAGTTATATACTAAGTGTTGATCAAGCTTAAAGACTTGTGCTAAGCTGTATCCCTTTGCGAAACCCTCGTCACTGTTCACCCGACCCTTAACTTTTCCAATAATCGGCAGTATATGGCTCAGTATTTAGCAAGGTTGGTGTTGTTGAAATCGTCTCTCCAAACCCGTCTTTTCCCTACCATTCTTGGAGCCAGTGGTTCGTCGGAGAAGGAAGCGCAAGGATAGTCGAAGCGTGCTGGTTTTCGCTCTTTCCAAATGATTTGCTCTTTGGTTTAGGTAACGATGACTTAAGTGTTAGTCTTTGTTCTTAACTTTGTTTAAGACCAGTTTTGGTTAGCCGGAGTGTTTAATTGAGCTTGTCTGAGCTGATGTGCCCTAGGTCACATTTCGGGTTAGATTTATCCGAGCTGATTTCTTTTAGAGGGAACATGTTTTGAGGTGTTGTAGTTATTTACAGTTCAGGGTTTTCAGTAGTCTGTGGTGTAAGCTTACGGAGCTTCTGGAGACTCTTGTGGTTTTTGGCGTGAATCCCGCAGCTGGAGTGCTGGTTCGTGCGATCTATTGTGTGGAGCGTGTGTGAACTAGAGCCGCTGTTTACTAATTGAGATGACCGTGTGTTTGTACTATCCTAAGCTGCGAGCTGAGTTTGAGGTATTGTTGGTAAGATTACATTCAGGTACGGATGGAGCACGTATTTACAACTTTCGTAGAGTATGATGATGGCTATGTGTTTAAATCTATGTTGGCCTGTGTATAAATTGGCATGTGATTATACATATACGTATCATGGTATTGAGCGTGTGCATCTCATATTGACCCTTGATATTTCTTACCAGCTGTTGCATTTTGATTCTTTGCTTTGAGTTGTACTCTCGTGGAGTGGTTTTGTGTTTCATACTCATGAGGGAGAGCACTGTGGACGCAACGAGTCACTCACTCCCCCTCAGTTTGCCATGGCCTGGGTAGGTGGTGGCGGGTGATACGCACCTTTGTTTGTTGTCGTGGCCAGGCCGAAAGCTCCCGTCACTCTCGACGATAAGCCACATCTATTTTCCATTTGGGAATACCCGTGTAGCTCCCGAATTCTCAATGATGCTGCCACATGTTGATCTCGATCATTTCGTTTGGCCAGTTTGGTATCCGATCTCTGTACTGGGGTTTGACCCCTTTTCACTTTGGGGATTTTTGGTTGCACTGTTACCATTACAGGTTATCCAGGTACTTCGGCTGGGTCAGGAGGTGCGTCAGCTAGTGGAGTCCTTTAGGAGTTGAGCTAGTGTCCCAATTATAAGTATATATGTATATATTGTAGAGTCATTACCAAGGAATGCCCTTAGTAGTAGTTTTTGTTGTATTTGAGTTCTGCCACAACTCACGTAGGCTCTCACACAGCCCAAAAACCAAACTCGTAAATTACGTGCATTTAAGAAATTTACAAGTTGAAAACCAGCACGCAACCAGAATCCAGATCGTTGTGAGGCTGGACTAAGGCTCTGTGAGCTGATCCAGATTGCCAACTGCTCTGCGAGCTGGTTCAACACAAGCAATCTGGTTTCTTACATCTTGAGTTGCAATAGCTCAGTGTTCTTGAATGTTTGTGCACCAAGATACAGATTGAGTAAGAATTAAAATCATGCGGAAATAACTCAAAGTGAACTCTTGTGTTCGGAAGCCTTTAAGCAGTTTTATGCATTATAAACAAATATGCAATGCATGAATGTAAATACATAAAGCAGTAAAGAAATACACTGCAATTTGTTTATGGAAGTTCGGAGCTGAATCTCCTACGTCACCCCTTCTTCCGCGATCGGAAATGATTCCACTAGAAGGCTTTGATTACAGTGATCCTTTGCTGGCTGCAACCCACCCCTACTACCAACAGCCGCAAGAACTCCTAGAAACACCACTACACACTAATCCCGCAAGCTGTGTGTCTAACATCACTTCTTTTATGCCTCAGTGAGAAATGATACACACACTTCTTTAACGTCTCAGTGCGAAAGACAACTAGACTTTTTTAACGTCTCTGTCCAAAGACTACAATGGAGAGTTTTGTATTTGATTCACTCAGCTAATATAATCAGCTCTCTTAAATATATGTGAGTGAATCGTGTGTGAGATTTATAATGTAAGTACAGTCTTTCAAATATTGAATAAGTACAATCTTTCAAATATTGAATCTCACACAGGGAATTGCTCTTGTCCGAGCTGGTTTTACCAATGTCTTCCCAGAGCTTGTGTTGTGCGTTCTTATGTGTTTACATTTGGTTCACACAACACATCGCTCTTTTTGCGCTCTTCTTTCGTTTTGTGCGCCTTACTCTCTCTTTGTTTTCCCCACTATCTTCTTGTGCTCTGCTCTTGTTATTTATAGCCTGACGCGGAAATAATCCGTTGGACACAAAGATGTAGACGTTGAAAGTCTTCTGACACTGTTTTATTTTGAATCCTTCATACATAAATAAGTTGTAGGCTTTTCTTCACATAGTCACGTGAGCACTGTACTTTGAGAAGACAATACAAGCAAGTCGATTTGAATACTGAAAAATCATTCTGTGTATAGTCTTGTATTCAAATCGCTTTGCTTGTCTTTTATTCTGCTTCTGCTCTTGATCTCTGCTCTTCTCTGTTCTTCTCTGTTCTTGCCTGTTCTGGTCGTTGAGCTGGTTTGACCGTAACCAGCTTGGCTCCATTCCCAGATGGTTTCTCTTCTTCGAGCCGTTCTTGTTTATCGAGCTGGTTTGTCCTTAACCAGCTCGCCATCCTTTCTCTGTTCTGGTTTGCACTGAGCTGGTTTTTGAGCTAGTTGCTCGTTTAAAGCTCTCTTCTTCTTTTCACCAGCTTATTTGTTCGCAACTGCTCTTGAGCAACTTTTCTAATTTTCTCTTGTCATCTGCTCTTGTTTTGTTCTTTCATGTCGGCTATTGTATTGATCTGATACTGAGCTAGTTTCTCAGCTGGTTTCCTTTCCAGTTGGTTCCTTCTTTCACCACAGCAACCTTTTTCTTCTCCATCATAGGCATCCAGCTGCTGTGGTTCCTTGATAAGGTTTTCTATTCCCTGATCTTGTTTACCAGCTCGGCTCTATTCTTCTCGTCAAGAGTCATTCTGTGCTTGCTTTTTTACTTGGTCCATTCAAAGTCCCATTCTTACCATCAGCAAGTACACAGTTAATCGGTTCTGATTCATTCTACCCAAGGACTAAGATCCATATGATGAACTGATTATAGCCGTGCTCAGTGATCATACGTGCCCTTGATCACTGCTCTTGTATACGGCTCCGCACTTGAACACTTCTCTTGTACACTGCACTTGATCGCGCTTGAGACGTTCTGCACTTCATCTCTCTGTACTTGAACTCTGCTCTTCTTAATACTCTGCGCTTGATCTTCGTGCTGCTCCTCGTGCTGCTCCTGCTCCAGGCTGGTGAACCAGCTTGGTGTTCCCTGCATTCTGGAAGTAAATTACTGAACCAGCTTGGACGTCCCGTTACTGTTCCAACTCGATATCTTCGACCAGTCCAGCTTAGGCGTCCTCTCACTGTTCCAGTTTGGATATCTTCATGTCTACTCCATTACTGTTCCAACTCGATATCTTCGACCAGTCCAGCTTAGGCGTCCTCTCACTGTTCCAGTTTGGATATCTTCATGTCTACTCCATATAAAGCAAGCTGCGCATTTCACGTAGAGCGTTAGTACAATAGTAACAGATTTTGTGGGAATCAAAACATAGATTCTGATCTGTAGAAACAGATCCAACAGAGTTGGTGACAGGGACATCCCCAATTTCTAGTCCCATACCTGTTGGCGCCAGCAGAGTTGAGATAACTCAAGGATCAGTTGCGTGATCTTTTGGAGAAGGGTTTCATTAGACCAAGTATGTCACCATGGGGAGCTCCGATTCTTTCATGAAGAAGGATGGATCGATGAGAATGTTTATCAATTTTTTGGCAGTTGAATAAAGTGACCGTGAATAACAAATATCCTCTGCCAAGAATCAATTATCTATTTGACCAGTCTCAAGGCACAAAGGTGTATTCAGGTTGAACCACAGATTGATTCAGACATTATAACAGCGCATAGAACTGGCCCGTATATTCATAAATTGTAATTGAAGTCACAAGCAGGTCAGTCAGAGGATTTTAAGGTTGCTTCTGATGGGTGTTTGAGATTTCAGAGGAGATTAGTGCAACCTAGTTGATCTAAAAGAGGCGATATTGAGAGAATCCCATTGTAGTCGCCACAGTGTTCATGCTGGTCTGAGGAAGATGCACCATGACTTGAAATTTTATTATTGGCGGGAAGGCATGAAGAACGATATTTCAGAATTTGTGGCTCGATGTTTGAACTGCCAGCAGGTCAAGGCTGAGAGAATGAGATCTGGTGGTATGTTGTATAGCTTGGAAGTATCCCAGTGGTACTGGGAGCACATTTCCATGTATTTTGTGACTCATTTGCCTCGATCTAACCGAGGGTGTGATGCAGTTTGGGTGTTGATTGATCGACTGTCTAAGTCAGCCCACTTCCTCTCTTATGATATGACTTGTTCCATGAAGAAAATGGCGAAGCTGTACATTTTGATCATGTTGTAAGATTGCACGGTGTACCAGTGCGACTGTTTCTGACAGGGATTCTAGGTTTACTTCTAGGGTTTGGAAATCTTGCAAGCACCTTACGTTCGAGGTTGGCCATGAGTACCGATTATCATCCTCAGACAGATGACCAATCAGAGAGGACCATTCAGACGCATGAAGACATGTTGCATGCTATAGTGATGGATTCAGTGGGAGTTGTCATGATTATTTGTCCTTAATGGAGTTTTTTTTATAACAAAGTTACCAGGTGACTATTGGAATGTCATTTGAGTCTTTGTATGGCAGGAAGTGTAGATCGCCTATCTGTTGGGAAGAACTTGGAGAAAGACAGTTGTCTTCACCCTAGTTTGTGCAGCAAATGAGAGATCAAGTTGATCAGATCCGCAAAAGAATGAAGGCATCACAAGATCACTAATTCAGTTATGCTAATAAAAGGCGTAGCCCATTGGAGTTCAGGTTTGTGATTGAGTCTTTTTGAGAGTTTCTCCTTTCAGAAGTATTATGAGATTAAGATTTAAGGGTAAGTTAGCTCCTCGTTACATCGATACGTATGAATTTGTTGAGAGGATTGGATCTTTAGCTTATCGCGCACTTTTCGCCCTAGCTGTCTACAATCCATGATGTGTTTCATGTATGCATGTTACAGAAGTATGAGCCGGATCCTTCCCATCTGGTACGAGCTGATGAGGTTGAGCTAGATTAGACCTGGGTTATGTTGAGTATCCGTTGCAGATTTTGGGTAGAAAGGAGAAACAGCGGAGAGACAAAACCATTCATTTGGTGATGGTTAAAATGTCAGGCCCGATGCACACGACAGAGATAAACACACAAATAGCAACCACTGAAGCATAAAATGTGGCTAAAATTTTTTGCTTTGGCCTGACTTAGAAAAACATAATTTAAAGATACACTTATACTTAAAAATATTGGTTTTACAACAACCGAAAACCAACAACAGCAACAAGCAATAACAAGTACAAGCATCGAGTATCCCAAATCAATACAGACTCAAATCTGAGTATAAGACAGCAGCACATGGCATCCCCCGGCGAAAACTCTAATACATAATTATAAAATATAATTTACTGGGACACTCTATCCACCTCTCGGGACATCTCCAGCCGAGTCACCTCCACCACCAGCTGAGAAACATGGGTAACCGAACAACACATAGATAACCAAACAACCATCCCCAGAGGGACAGGGGTCAAACCCCAGTATGGAGAGCAATTCAAACAGCTAATAGACAGCAACAGATATAAATGAATGTGCTAGGCATGAGAACAGCAGAATGCAAAGGCAACAGATTACAAACGAATCAGGAAGCCAAAGAAGCTCGAAGAACCAGCTCAACAACTGTCAACAGATACGAACAAAGGGTAGTGGCCACGAAGCATGTGAGAGTGTGGTAGCTATCCACTCGTCTCAACACACTGTACCAGAGAATAAACCAGATCACGCAACCTGCTGTTGCCAAAGCTCATGAGAGCATGGTAGCTTCCACTCGTCTCATAGCGGCTAACAACTAAACCAACAGGGAGATGAGGAGCACGATATTGCCGCTCGTCCTCAATAACAGCATCCTGGTACACACAGGTTAGCACAACAACAAGCAGCTAACAGATATGAGCTCAACAGGAAAGATGAGTGTATGCCAATGCAACAGCTTACAATAATCAGCACAGAACAACAGCAAGCAATACAATACGATAGCATACACATTGCACACATACCAGCAAGCATACACATATATCCAAGCTTATCCCAAAGCTGTAATACAAGCTCAAATTCGTACCTTAGATTCTGTGCTACAATTACCACAACAAAGGTCCCGAACTCAAATCTGAAATCTGCTTAGCCAAACACAATAATCAACTCAGGGACCGTAAGCATAGAAACCATAACAGGGAGCTACCAGCTCAACTCATTTCTATCCTACCTATAACACACAACAGATAGCTCTTAACGAAGCGCAAGGTAGGATCTTATAACTCGAAAGCACTTCCTGAGCAGAAGAACCAATTGACCAAAAAAAGAATGACGGCACATTGTAGCTTCTTCGCGTTCTTCTTCCAGTTGCTCAAAGCTCTCAACAGAGGTATATAAAGAACAGTCATGGCAAGAGGAACTCAACGCTACTAATCTTGCTCAAAGCTGCATCGTCTACCGCTGGGAATCGGAGGAAATTGACCACGGTGAACAGTAAGGGTTTCGCTATAGTAGAGGATATGTTTACGGGGACAGACATTTTCTAAGTGTTGGAAACAAATGGCGTACGTCAGGTCAAAGTCCTATATTTATATAACTGAATCCCCAAGATATGGTGAACAGTAGCCACCGACACTCACGGCTCACAGCTGGTACCAGCTCAGATCTGAACACCATACCAGATCTGACTCTACGCTATACCAGATTTGGTTTCTCAAAACGACGTCGCACCACCCTCCAGTTCTCCTTTTCAACCAGAGGTCCTTCTCCATTGGATGACACCTTCAAACTTCTAGCGCTTACACAGGTACACTTAAATGGCGTCGCATCGCAAGCGATTTTCTGGATGACCAGCTCACACTCGTTCAGATCTTACCTCAGCCTGTACCTATGATTGTACCGGTTTACACTAAACCACGAACCGAACGGTCTACATAGTACTAACAAATTTCTCTCTTCAAAGCTGATTTCCTCCAAACTGTTGGGGATCCGGATCCGCCCCCCGGCGAGGCAGCGGAAGAACATAGAAAAAGGCCGGGAGACGATCAATACGAAAAATCAGACAATACAAATATCGTCATACATAGGGCGTTCAAAAACGATTACCTTGCTGGCACTTGTGCCTGGCTCCAACCGGTATTACAAGAACCCGGCTCTTCTTGGTAGATTGCGGTAGATTATCACCAATCCGGTCCACGACCAGAACCGAGACTCCTTCATCAGGCTGCACTAGAAGCGCTGACGAGATCAGCACGAACAGATTCTCCTCGTCGAGTTGGCCGGAAACGAATTTCCGGCGACAACGGGCGGCGGCGGCGGCGGCGGCGGCGCACGGCGGGCGGCGGCGGCGGCGCTTGGAGAGGAGAGGAGGGGGCGGCCAAAGCTAGGGTTTAGGGTTTTGAGTTGTAATGATATATCATGTTAAGTCTTGCTTAGTCTAATTAAATAGACTTAAGTGTTGGACTTGGACCGGCCCAACGGGCACGTGTCCAACGATGAACATTCAGTTCATCTCCAACACCGAGACTTCACCGTAACTCCGATCGCCGATCAGATCGGACCGATCGACTCAGTTTCCGAAACTGAATACAATGATCTGATAAACCATTTTTCAGAACCCCAGTGCAAAATGACCGTTTTGCCCCTCAACAGCGGCAAACCCCGGTTTGACCCCTGTTGACTTTTAGGAAGTCGCACTTCCCGAAATCCTCTTCTCGTGCTCAACATATTGAGCTGAGTATTCGTGCGGGAATCTTGAATCTAGTACTTGTGTGACCCTCAATGGTTCAGGGATACAGCTAGCCGTGGGCCCACAACCATTGTGGCTCCGGAATCACAATTCCGGAATCATGGTAACTAGCAACATCGCCCCATGATCCCCTAGGTATCACTGATAGTGCCTGCAAGAACCAGTCGGTCGTGGTTAGCGTACAGTACAGTACTTTCAATCCATATATCCCGATCAGATCAACGACCATTGGTAAATCGAGAGTCGCTA
>KV017157.1:124943-158544 GCA_001598015.1 Dorcoceras hygrometricum
CCAAGACCTCGGACTTTATCCACTCGACAAATGGTAACCACTTGGAAAGTCCGAAGGAGGGTAGTTCGATAGATCACCAGGTCACTATCTATCTGCATGCTCAGAACATCACAATGTTCCCTACCAATGAAACATGGTACTTTGCATCGCAGATACTAGTCTCGAACTCGGGCGGCCTTATCCTCATTTTGACGGCCCAATCGACTAGGAACATTTTCAGAATACACAGCGACTATTAGATGTGTTTCATGATAGCCGTCATACCCACTATCACATCTAACATATGCTTTAGTGTATTCTAGGTCTTTACTCAACGCAATTGTAAATCATTACACACATAATGAAAGTAAAGAATGCCATATAAGTAAATGCGAATATCATATATAAAGATTGTTTGTACAAGAGTCTATAAAACCCACACGCCACAAGTTGGTTAGTTGGGCATCTACTCTAACACAAACGACGTCGCTTCAGCACCCGCTTCGAATATCCAACTTATCATACACAAAATGGCTTGCGACAACAATTCTTAAGTACCCAACCAGATCTGACCATTCTACGAAAACCAGATCAAAGCTATTTTACAAAAACTAACCCGGAGCTGTTCCACGCACTGACCAACTCACTTTCCTTCGAATCATCATGCTCTAATCTGCTTCAGACCAACTTACGTTTACTAAGCATACCAGCTCAGAGCTGGCCCGTCCCAGATCTGCTCACGCATGACTGGTCTATGCTAAACCTGATTAATTAAATTAATTACTCCACTAATATTTCGGGTCTCACATTCCTCCCGCACTGAAAAAAAGATTTTGTCCTAGAAATCAAACATCAAACTCCAGAACTGCGCCAAAATCTCAACATCGCAAGCATCACAGAGCCACAAAACCAAGAACACAAAATACCGAACAAATATAATAGTTCTAAAATTTCACAGCACAGCTACCCAGAAATCAAGATAACTGGGAAAACAACAACACATCCAAAAATCTATCTATGGAGCTAGTAAGATGCACACTGAAACAGATGATGCCACTCACGCTGCATCTTCTCCTCTAACTCCCACGTAGCTTATTCCCTACCATGCTTGCTCCATTGGACCATCACCTAAGGAATGGTCTTGTTCCTTAGCTGTTTCTCCTTCCTGTCCAAAATTTGCAAGGGATACTCAATATAACTCAGTGTTCGATCTAGCTCTACCTCGTCAGTTTGTAGCACATGCAAAGGATCCGGCTCATACTTCCTCAACATAGACACGTGAAACACATCGTGTAAGGAGGACAGCTCGGGTGGCAACAACAAACGATAAGCCAAATGACCGATCCTCTCCACAATTTCATAAGGTCCAACATAACGAGGAGCTAACTTTCCCTTGCGTCCAAATCTCATAACACTTCTGAAAGGAGAAACTTTCAAGAACACTCTATCACTGTGAGGACTAGAAAATCTGTTAAGTATGATTTAATGGTTAATCAGCTTTTGTATTAAGATTTGTCACGGAAATTGTGATTTCTGGTTAACGAGTGAGATCTGCGTCGAATTTGGAGTCCAGCAGTTGCCTTTTCCTATCGGGAAATGATTCCACGCTGGAAGAAGCTAGGCCAGCAGCGCCTTTGCGCGAGAATTTGCGGGCGTTCAGATGTTGCCTAACGTGTTTTAGTAGTGGATGTTGATACGTCGTCGTTTAGGATTAGAGAAGAAGGCAGCAGTGAGTTGCGTGAGCATTCAGATGTTGGTATTCAGCAGTGGGCGAAAGCTGGAGTCAGCTTTGAGAGGGCTTTTTGCCTTAGTATAAGCAAAGATCTGAATTGCTTAGAACAGCAGTGGTTCAAGGATTTATATACCAAGTGCTGCTCAACACTTGGCGTATTTTGAACCCGATATTTCTCATCGTTTTCTCCAGTAAACCCTCGATATTTACTGTTCATTCGAACCCTTCTCCGGTGAATTGCCGTCGATTTCCGCCGTTGTTTGGAGCGAGACTGGTGGCGTTGAGCTTGTCTTGAGTAGCTCTTTTGATTGATACAAGTTAGGTGGCATGTGTAATGATCGGACTTTTCTTAACGAAATTTAGAAGTTTAGGGTTCGAATTGAAAGACCAAAAATTTTCGATCTTGTCTACATCATAAGTCGTTACTACTTTTTGGTTTGAATTGCAAATATAGGCAACTCGCAACTACTGAAATATACAACAAGCGAAACGGCGACGTATGCGGAAAGGATAACCAATATCTGATAAGCGCTTCCATAAAAGTATAATAGAAGACGAAACAGGTATCTACTATTTAAATGACTGTTGTAACACAAAAACATTACAACTGAAGTTTCTGAAGTACAAATCAAAAGCTGGCAAACACAATGGAAAGACGTCCACGATAAACACCTCCTTCCTTTTTGAAAAAATCCCTCCAACTCCTTACTGATCATTACCTGCACTCAATGAAAAACTAGTGAGCCTAAGGCTCAGCAGGTATCATCTGGAATATCGAAATCATGCGATACAAACAATAGAATCTGATACATAACTGGAATCCGAAAGAAGCTGAAAGCATAAAACATAATCAATTTCTGAAAACATTTTCTTTAAACATTCTCTGGAGATGTGATTAAAATCACACTTGTGCTCTTCTTTCTTTCTGAAATTATGACAACACTTTAAACATTTGGTCCAATTCGTTTGATCAAACACCTGATATCAGTCTTAGCATAAAGCTCATGGTCAAAGGGGTATACAGATCCGTCAATCCGTAATCCTTATCCTTCGTGGTTGAAAGGGCACACGGTTCGGCCGCGCACTCACCCTCCCTCTGGGGACCCTTTTTGTCGTCATAACTTAAAACATTTCTAAAACAATGTTCTGCCCTTTCTTTTCTTTCGTAACATATGTTTTACTTTCTCTTGTACGATTTACTGATTTTCGTTGTTCGATGATGTTCTGGAAATGGTTGAGGATTCTCTGTAATACTTGCGAAGATGAAAGTTGAATAACTTTACTACTTGAATCTATCAGTTAAATCGAATAATTCATTTACATTGAAGTGAAAATGAATAAGGAATCAAATTCTGGAATTTCGTTATCTGTTGAAGAAATGAACAGTAACTATCCGATGAAGAAATGAACAGTAACTATCTGTTGAAGAAATGAACAGTAACTATCTGATGGATAAATGAACAGTAACTATCTGATGAAGAAATTAACATCAAAAGAAGGGAACTATTCAAATACCTGTTGTTCAATGTCGGAGTCAACGCAACTTAAATAAAGAATTTCAGTTGTTGAACAAACCAACAGCTGAACACTGTTAAAACAACGCAACAGCTGACAGCAGATGAGTGCCAACGAAGTAACAGTTGTACATGAACTAATGCAACTGCTGACAACAACTGATGATTAACAAAACAACAGCTGACGACAGATAGTTCAACAGTAACATGAATCAACGCAACAGCTAACGACAGACAATACAACAGCTGATGACCAACGATACAACCGCTGACGACCAACAATGCATTAGCTAACGACAGACAATGCAACAACTGATGAACATAAACCATGCAACAGCTGCCAACAGCTGAGTACAACACTTAGAATATTTTCAACAAATAAATATCAGCTGATGGTTTAAGAACCATTCAGACTTAACCGTATGTACGAACACAAACCACGACGGTTTCCTTTGTCTGAAGAATTTGAACATCTTAAGAAATTTCTGGAAATAATCGAATAAGCTACTTGTGAGCTACTTCGATTAAATATCTAAATAACACTCAAGAAATACTAGACGAACATCATCAAACCATTTTCTAAAACATTTCTGGATCAAATTACAGTAGGAACGTACCTTTCATAAAAACAGAGCATGAACTTTTCTGGTTTTGAAGAACAGCCGAAGCATAACTTCAAGTCTTTAAAAACTCATATATCATGCAAACAGAATTGAATATATGCTTTCACTGAGTGAGCAAGAAACATAGTTTACTTTCCTGAATTCTTGAGCACAAAGCACAGTAGAAATCCAGCAAATTATCAACACTCCGATCGTCTCCTTCGAAAATCTTTAAAAGGCTTTTTGTTGGGTTTCTTCGAGAGAGCACCGCTTAAAGGATGTGTTTTGAAAGTAATGATGCATGAAGCCGCTATTATCCTATATATATATGATTTAAAATGCCTAAGGAAAGAAACACGATTAATCAATATGCCAAAATCTTTTAAAAGCGCTACTCTATTTAAAACAAAATCTGATGCAAAGTGAAACCGAACCATTGTAGTTAAAAACAGAAGGATTCAATTGACTTGCCATAACCGGCTAAACAGCTGCTGCACTTGTACTCCAACATCTGAAATTCGAATAAATAGATAGCATTTCAATGTAATCCCTCAACTCTTATAACTTTCTAATTATGGCTCATAAAAATGGCTGGGCGTTACAGCATGAGTCGACGCTGGAGAGGAACGCGAAGTAGCAGTGTAGATCGAACATTTTTGCGAAGCTAGACCCGAGAGTTCTTGAGCTTTTGGGTAAGTGATTTCGGCTGTTTTAAGCTTAGTTCTAGCTGTTAGAAGCTGCTTCGATAGGTAGAACCAGATTTGAGTTCTGAACGTAGGTAGTATGCTTTAGAAATTCAGCTGTGAACTAAGATATGAGATTCCTTAACAGATTTGAGCTCCAGGAAAGTCCCTGCTATGTTGAACGTGACCAGCGAGGTAGCAATTTTGAGCAGGCTGTAATTTCTGTGCCTGGTGAGATCTTTTGAGGTAGCGTACTGAGAATTGAAGGTACAAGTTGAGCTTTTGCTAACAGCTTAGACATAGCGTGCTAGTATTTGAGGCATGAAATCTGTGCTATGTGATTTCTGTGTTTACGTGAACAGATTGATTGAATTGATATGTTCTGTTTACGTATTATATGCATGTCGAAATCAGATTTGAATTTCAAGGCATTCATGCATACATATTGAGCCTTTGATCGATTGAGAACCTGAGATAGAGCCACGTTGTGACTGGCCGACAGATGTGTCGTGCCTGAAGGGTACAACGCTATCATCGGAGTGGTGACCGACTGATTGGTTCTGTCTGAATGCCATCGAGCTGTGATGGCTGACGGGCCTGAAGATCACGGACGATGATTTCCACAGTTGATACACTGTGCGGGTATAGAGGCTCGATTGAGATTTCTGCCAGCTGATTAGCAGGCCTTGTTGACCGATATTCTTTGGCAGCCACATGCATTCATGACTTAGAATACTGCATGTTTATGATTTGATGTTATATTAGTGCTCATTCGTACTGAGGCTTGACCTCGTATTCTTTTCCTGCTTTTGTGTTGTTTGGGTCTGCGTTGCCCATTTGCAGGATCTTCAGGAAATCAAGCTGGACAGATTGGAAACCCAGCTGGTCGATCCCCATTTCCTTGAAGTCCCAGTTATTATTATATTAAGTATTGATCCAGGGGATGCCCTGAGGTTATATTTATTCTGGGGGATCGTAGTTGATTTGATTTGTGATTACCTGTTGTTGTATGAGTTTGGATCTAAATCTTTAATTATGACTATTTTGAAGATATGAATTGGTTCAGGCCCAACTTTATTTCAAAAATTTTTAGCCCTATTTTATGCTTCCGCGTTTATGTGCTTAATTGTGCTATTAATTACTGTTAATTAGCACGGGGCATGACACTTTTGGTATCAGAGCTTAAACTAGGATAAGCTCGTTTTCCTTTGATCACACTCGAATCTAGGCACAGAGTTTGGATTTGATTTGGATTGACTCTGTGGCTTATGTGATTATTTTACTTGTCTTAATTAGCACGGGGCATGACACTTTTTGGATCAGAGCTTAAACTAGGATAAGCTCGTTTTCCTTTGATCACACTCGAATCTAGGCACAGAGTTTGGATTTGATTTGGATTGACTCTGTGGCTTATGTGATTATTTTACTTGTCTCTGTGATTGTCTGCTGTTAGTTCTTACCTTGAGATTTGATTAGATGCCGCCGAGGAGAGGTAGAGGTAGGACTGCTAGACGTTCCGCTGAGGAGTCTAGGGCTCGGATAGTGATGAGGGCATTCAGCAGAACATTCCTTTGCGTCGTCGAGAGAGACAGGCAGAGGTAGAGGGTGTGACGAGATAGATTGGTGAGATGGAGTTAGTTCTGGCGAGGTTTCAGCGAACAAATCCCCCTACGTTTACGAACGCCGAGGGAGGTTTGATGGCTGAAGGTTGGCTAGTTCAGATGGAAGAGTTGTTTGATACTTTGGAATACGCTCCTGAGAAGAGATTGAAGCTAGCGGTGTTGCAGTTGAGAGATAATGCGTAGCACTGGTGGAGAGGTACTTCTCGTATCTTGCGTGAGAGTGGGGCTGTGATTACTTGGGAGAGCTTCTGTGCTGCGTTTCGACAGGAGTATACCCTAGAGTCCTACTACAACAGTCGTGAGTGGGAGTTCGAAAACTTGAAGCAAGGAGTTCAGATGGAAGAGTTGTTTGATACTTTGGAATACGCTCCTGAGAAGAGATTGAAGCTAGCGGTGTTGCAGTTGAGAGATAATGCGTAGCACTGGTGGAGAGGTACTTCTCGTATCTTGCGTGAGAGTGGGGCTGTGATTACTTGGGAGAGCTTCTGTGCTGCGTTTCGACAGGAGTATACCCTAGAGTCCTACTACAACAGTCGTGAGTGGGAGTTCGAAAACTTGAAGCAAGGGAATAGGAAGGTGGCCGAGTATGCCAGACAGTTCTCTTCGCTTTTGATGTATGTTCCCCATGTTGCTAACCAGGAAAGGACTAAGAGGAACAAGTTTCTGAAGGGTTTGAGGCCTGATTTGTTCCAGATGGTGTTGTCTGGTTCACCTGCGACGTATGCTGAGGCCGTGGATAGGGCTGTAGATATTGAGGAGAGTTTGTTGGAGGCACAAGCTCCGATTCAGCCTTCGGTGGGGCGCTCTTTTCAGCCGGTGCAAGATGTGTCGCAATCGTTTCAGTCTCCTCAAGGGTCGCAGCAATCAAATCCTCAGAGGTTCAAACCACGAGACAAACAGTTTAAGAAGAAGGCGCATTCGAGTTCCTTTGGTTCTGTGAGTTCTGGTGGCAGTAGTTCTGGTGGTGTGTTTTGTGGACAGTGCGGAACTTCGCAGTGTCGTGGAGTTCGAGGTATTTGTCATCTTTGTGGACAACCGGGATATTTTGCGAGAGCGTGTCCTTTGATGGGAGGGCAGTCCTTGGGTCAGTCGTAGCAAGGTTCCGCTGGTGGTTCTTCGCAGCGACAACAGCCTTTTGTCCGTCCCAACGATCTGGATTCCAACCTCGTGAGCCTTCTAGGTTTGGAGTACCTTCGAGACCTCAGTTTCCGGGACCACATTAGGCTCAAGCGAATGCCTTGACGAGAGATCAGGCTGATGAGATACCTACAGGAGTGATTCAAGGTACATGCTTTATCTTTGATTTTCCTGCACGAGTTTTGATTGACACTGGAGCATCACACTCTTTCATTTCTGAGTTGTTTGTGTATGAGCGTGGGTTGAGTTCTTCCCCACTGTGTGATTTTGTCTCCGTGTCCACCCCTGCTGGTGTGAGTCTTTTGTCCCGAGAGGTGGTGTTGGATTGATTGATTAGATTTGATGAGCATGTTTTGATGACCAATCTGATTGTTTTGGGAATTCGAGATTTTGATTGTATCTTGGGTATGGATGTGCTGACTGAGAATAGAGCGACCGTTGATTGTTTCCATGGTGTGGTGAGGTTTAGGCCTAGACCTGGAGAGAAATGGGAGTTCTATGGTGCTGATTCGTGACCTAAGATTCCTATGGTGTCCGTCATGGAGATGTTTAGTTTGTTGTTGCTGGAGAATTCAAGGTTTATGATCTATGCCCTAGATGTTTCCCGTGAGTCGAGAGTTGAGTTGAGCGAGGTTCCGATTGCTCAAGGGTTCCCAGATGTGTTTCCAGACGAGATTCCTTGATTTCCTCCAAGAAGAGAGATTGATTTCAGCATAGAATTGGTGCCTGGTACAGCCCCGATTTATAGAGCTCTATATCGGTTGGCGCCAGCAGAGTTGAAAGAACTCAAGGATCAGTTGAGAGATCTTCTTGAGAAAGGCTTCATTCGACCGAGTATGTCGCCTTGGGGAGCCCCAATTCTGTTCGTCAAGAAGAAAGATGGATCTATGAGGATGTGCGTTGATTTTCGGCAGTTTAACAAAGCGACAGTGAAGAACAAGTATCCGTTGCAGATGATTGATGACTTGTTCGATCAGTTGCAAGGATCGGTCGTGTACTCGAAGATTTATTTGCGATCTGGCTATCATCAGTTGCGGATTAGAGACGCTGATGTAGCGAAGACAGCTTTCCGAACGAGATATGGGCATTATGAGTTTCTTGTGATGCCGTTTGGATTGACGAATGCTCCTGCTGTGTTCATGGATTTGATGAATCACGTCTTTAGTGAGTATATCGATCGATTCGTGATTGTCTTCATAGATGATATCTTGGTGTATTCGAGGAGTTTCAGAGAGCATAAAGAGCACTTGAGGCTAGTGTTGCAGAGACTGAGAGACTCACAACTGTATGCCAAGTTCTGCAAGTGTGAATTTTGGGTAGACAGAGTTATTTTCTTGGGTCATGTGATTCAGCGCAAGGAATATTTGTGGATCCTAGTAAGGTCGAAGCAGTTCTTAACTGGGAGCGGCCTAGGAATGTTTCCGAGATCCGTAGTTTCTTAGGATTTGCTGGATATTATAGGTGTTTCATTTAGAAGTTCTCTTCGATAGCCAGGCCGATGACCCAGTTGACCCAGAAGGATAGGAAGTTTGTTTGGACTGATGAGTGTGAGTCGAGTTTTTAGATGCTGAAGGAGAAGTTGAATACTGCTCCTGTTTTGGCCTTGCCTTCGGGTTCGGGAGGTTTTGTGGTATGCTCCGATGCTTCTCTGAGTGGTTTAGGGTGTGTTTTGATGCAGAACGGGTACGTGATTGCGTATGCGTCTCGACAGTTGAAGCTTCATGAGACGAGATACCCCGTTCATGATCTAGAGTTGGCTGAGATTGTGTTTTCTTTGAAGATATGGCGACACTATCTGTATGGTGAGGATTTTGTGGTGTACACCGACCACAAGAGTTTGAAGTATATCTTCACCCAGTCGGATTTGAATATGAGGCAACGTCGTTGGATGGAGTTGCTTATGGATTTTGATTGCGAGATACAGTATCAGCCTGGGCGGATGAACTTGGTAGCCGATGCTTTGAGTAGGAAAGCCCAGCCTGTGATGCTAACATCCTTGAGTATCTCAAGATTCCACGAGCCGTTGAGTACTTCTGGTTGGCGATTCCAGCCGAGTGATCAATACTTCACAGATTTTCGATTCAGGTTGAACCACAGATTGTGAGTGACATCAGAGAGGCGCAGAGGACTGATCCGTATATCCATGAGTTGGGGACTAAGGACCAGAATGGTCTGTCTGAAGATTTCTCTGTTGCTTCGGATGGGTGTCTGAGATTTCATGGTAGATTGGTGGTCCCGAATTTGATAGATTGAAAGAGACTATCCTTAATGAAGCGCATTGCAGTCGTTATAGCATGCATCCGGGGGATAAAAAGATGTACCATGCTTTGAAGTCTCACTACTGGTGGGAAGGCATGAAGAGCGACATTTCTGGTTTTGTTGCTCGATGTTTGAATTGCCAGCAGGTCAAGGCTGAGAGAATGAGATCAGGTGGATTGTTGCAGAGTTTAGAAGTGCCCCAATGGAATTTGGAGCACATCGCCATGGATTTTATGACTCATTTGCCTCGATCGAGTAGGGGATGCGATGCAATTTGGGTTGTGATTGATAGACTCTCGACGTCAGCCCATTTCATTCCCTATGATGTGAGGTGCTCGATGAAGAAAATGACGAAGTTGTATGTCGACCATGTGGTTAGATTGCATGGAGTGCCTATTTAGATAGTGTCAGATAGAGATCCGAGATTCACGTCTCGATTTTGGAAGAGTTTTCAAGCAGCAATGGGTTCGAGATTGGCGATGAGCACTGCTTATCACCCCCAGACAGATGACCAATCTGAGAAGACCATTCAGACTTTAGAAGATATGCTGCGTGCAGTTGTGATGGATTTCAGTGGTGGCTGGTAGGATGCTTTGTCCTTAGTTGAGTTTCCTTACAACAACAGCTACCAAGTGACCATTGGAATGGCTCCGTTTGAAGCTTTGTATGGTCGAAAGTGTAGATCACCGATCTGTTGGGAAGAAGGTGAGATACAGCTTTCTACTCCTGAGTTTGTGAAGCATATGAAAGATAAGGTTGATTTGATTTGGAGTAGAATAAAAGCTGCACAAGATAGATATGCTAGCTATGCTAATAAGCGACGCAGACCGTTAGAACTTGAGGTTGGCGATCGTGTATTTCTCAAGATTTCTCATTTCAAGAGTTTTATGAGATTCAGATATAAGGGTAAGTTAGCTCCTCGATTCGTTGGTCCCTTTGAGATTGTTGAGCGGATTGGACAGTTGGCTTATAAATTGAAGCTGCCTGATGAGTTAGCAGCGATGCATGATGTTTTTCATGTGTCAATGTTGAGAAAATATGAGCCAGATCCATCCCATGTGCTGAAGACTGATGAAGTAGAGCTAGACCAGACCATGAGCTATGTTGAATATCCAGTGCAGATTCTGGATAGGAAGGAGAAGCAACTGAGGAATAAGGTGATACCGTTGGTGATGGTCCAATGGAGCAAGCATGGACATGAAGAAGCTACCTGGGAAGTTGAGGAAAAGATGAGACAGGAGTGGCCTCATCTGTTTGAGCTATAGCAGCAGCGTTTCAGGTAACTTTTAGTTTGATTGATTCTGTGATTTGAGTGATTTTGCTGCTGAATTGAGATTCTGTTTGGTATTGAGTTTTACTAGGCAGTATGGCATGAGTATATTAGGAATGGTGTCTAGTATAGTGTGTCATGAATAAGCTATCTTGCTGTTGTAATCTTGATTTGATGACTTAACTGATTTCGAGGACAAAATCGATTTCTAGTGGGGGAGAGTGTGAGGACTAGAAATCTGTTAAGTATGATTTAATTGTTAATCAGCTTTTGGAATAAGATTTGTCACGGAAATTGTGATTTCTGATTAACGAGTGAGATCTGCGTCGAATTTGGAGTCCAGCAGTTGCCTTTTCCTATCGGGAAATGATTCCAGTAGTAATTCAGACGTGAGGTTCATCGCTGGAAGAAGCTAGGCCAACAGCGCCTTTGCGTGAGAATTTGCGTGCGTTCAGATGTTTCCTAACGTGTTTCAGTAGTGGATGTTGATACGTCGTCGTTTTGGGTTAGAGAAGAAGGCAGCAGTGAGTTGCGTGAGCATTCAGATGTTGGTATTCAGCAGTGGGCGAAAGCTGGAGTCAGCTTCGAGAGGGCTTTTTGCCTTAGTATAAACAGAGATCTGAATTGCTTAGAATAGCAGTGGTTTGAGGATTTATATACCAAGTGCTGCTCAACACTTAGCATATTTTGAACCCGATATTTCTCATCATTTTCTCCAGTAAACCCTCGATAGTTACTGTTCATTCGAACCCTTCTCCGGTGAATTGCCGTCGATTTCCACCGTTGTTTGGAGCGAGACTGGTGGCGTTGAGCTTGTCTTGAGTAGCTCTTTCGATTGATACCAGTTAGGTAGCCCGAATCGACGCTGGAGAGGAACGCGAAGTAGCAGTGTAGATCGAACGTTTTTGCAAAGCTGGACCAGAGAGTTCTTGAGCTTTTGGGTAAGTGATTTCGGCTGTTTTAAGCTTAGTTCTAGCTGTTAGAAGCTGCTTCAATAGGTAGAACCAGATTTGGGTTCTGAACGTAGGTAGTATGCTTTAGAAATTCAGCAGTGAACTAAGATATGATATTCCTTAACAGATTTGAGCTCCAGGGAAGTCCCTATTGTGTTGAACGTGACCAGCGAGGTAGCAATTTTGAGCAGGCTGTAATTTCTGTTCCTGGTGAGATATGTTGAGATAGCGTACTGAGAATTGAAGTTTTGAGTTGAGCTTTTGCTAACAGCTTAGACATAGCGTGATAGTATTTGAGGCATGAAATCTGTGCTATGTAATTTCTGTGTTTACGTGAACAACTTGATTGAATTGATATGTTCTGTTTACGTATTATATGAATGTTGAAATCAGATTTGAATTTCATGGCATTCATGCATACATATTGAGCCTTTGATCGATTGAGAACCTGAGATAGAGCCACGTTGTGACCGGCCGACAGATGTGTCGTGCCTGAAGGGTACAACACTATCATCGGAGTGGTGACCGACTGATTGGTTGTGTTTGAATACCACCGAGCTGTGATGGCTGACGGGCCTGAAGATCACGGACCGATGATTTCCCCGGTTGATACACTGTGCGGGTATAGAGACTCGATTGAGATTTCTGCCAGCTGATTAGCAGGCCTTGTTGACCGATATTCTTTGGCAGCCACATGCATTCATGACTTAGAATACTGCATGTTTATGATTTGCTGTTATATTAGTGCTCATTCGTACTGAGGCTTGACCTCGTATTCTTTTCCTACTTTTGTGTTGTTTGGGTCTGCGTTGCCCATTTGCAGGATCTTCAGGAAACCAAGCTGGACAGATTGGAAACCCAGCTGGTCGATCCCCATTTCCTTGAAGTCCCAGTTATTATTATATTAAGTATTGATCCAGGGGATGCCCTGAGGTTATATGTATTCTGGGGGATCGTTGTTGATTTGATTTGTGATTACCTGTTGTTGTATGAGTTTTGATCTAAATCGTATTTTAATTATGACTATTTTGAATATATGAATTGGTTCAGGTCCAACTTTATTTCTAAAATTTTTAGCCCTATTTTATGCTTCCGCGTTTATGTGCTTAATTGTGCTATTAATTACTGTTAATTAGCACGGGGCCTGACAATCACCAACCTGAAATTCTAAAGGCCTACGACTTCGGTTTGTATAAATAGCTTGTCCATCTTGTGCAGCCTTCATACACTGTCGAATTAAATCAACCTGATCTCTCATATGCTGCACAAATTTAGGAGAAGACAGCTGCTTCTCCCCCACTTCTTCCCAACAAATTGGCGACCTGCACTTCCTACCGTACAATGTTTCAAACGGTGCCATTCCAATCGTTACTTGGTAGCTTTTATTGTATGAAAATTCTACTAGCGACAACGAATCCTGCCAGCTATCACTGAAATCCATAACAACAGCTCGCAACATATCCTCCAAGGTTTGTATAGTTCTCTCAGATTGGCCATCAGTTTGGGGATGATAGTGTAACGCCCAGAAATTTTTATATGCCACAATAAGAAAGTTATATGATTGAGGGATTAAATGGAAATGCTAAAATTACTCAGCTTTCAATTTAGTTGAATTCAGATTTCGTTATTTTTATCAAGTTGAGTTTCAGCCTTGTATTGCGTGAAATCAGCTTTCATTATTACGTTGAGTTGAGTTCAGATTTTCTCTTTTTGCGTTAATCAGTTCCTGCCTTAGTTGAATTGATTTCGGTTAAGAATGCAATTGCAGCAGCTGTGTGGTTGATCCTAATAGCCAACCGAATCCTTCATTTTTAACTAAAATAGTTCGATTTTTAATTAAGCATCAGATTTCTCTTTGAAGTGGAGTAGTGATTTTAAAAGACTTTTTGGACATATTGATTAAACGTGTTTCTTTCTTAGGCATTCTAATTCATATATATATATATGGTGTTAGACACATCATGCATCATTATTTACAAACCAAAAAAATTTCCAAAATCAAGCGGTGCTCTCTGTGAAGAAACCGAACAAAACCTTTTAAAGCTTTTTCGGAGGAGACAAGAGGTGTGTAGGTGATTGTCAGGCTTCATCTGTAATTGTGTTACAGAATTCAGGCAAGTAAACTCTTTTTCTTGCTACACTCATGAAAGCATATATTCAGTTCTATATGCATGTTTGTATGTGTTTTAAAGATTTGAAGATAGCCACGGCTGTTCTTCAAAGAAAAGAAAAGTTCATGTTCTGTTTTTATGAAGAAGTACGTGTTTACTGTATTTTGATTCAGAAAAAGATTTTAGAACGTGTTTGATGATGTTCTTCCAGTTAGTTCTTGATTTTTCTAAATATTTTCTTCGAAGTAGCTTATTCGATCAATTCCAGAGATTTTTGAGATCTTTTGATTTCTTCAGACTGAGGTTTTCTATCGTTGTTCATGTATGTCCATATGGCTAAGTCTGAAATTTGGTTCTTAAACCAAAAGCTGATGTTTCTATGTTGAATAAACTCTAAAGCGTGATGTTCAGATGTTGCGTTAATTCTATGTTCAGATGCGAGTTTGTTTCACATCTGAATTGGGTCAGATCCTTCACTATTGCTTTTTTTAACTACTGAGTTGACCATTTGACATCTGAACTCTAGGGGATTCAAATTTCGTTGACATCTGAGTTGACCAACGAACAACATCTGAATTCTTTCTTCTTTGTAGAGACATTTACGTATGTTTCAGATCTCGTTTCTTATTCATTTCCGCTTCAATTCGAAAGATTAATTTGATTCATTCGAATAGTTTCGAGTGACTTTATTCAGTTTTCATCTTCGCAAGTATTACAGAGAATTCTCATAAAGTCCCAGAACATCACTATACATTGAAAACTCAGTAAATTGTACCAAGAAAGAAAAGAAAAACATATTTACGAAAGAAAGAAAGTTTTAGAAAAGTTTTACAGATTATGATTAGATAACAGTTGGATTCATCACTATACATTGAAAACTCAGTAAATTGTACCAAGAAAGAAAAGAAAAACATATTTACGAAAGAAAGAAAGTTTTAGAAAAGTTTTACAGATTATGATTAGATAACAGTTGGATTCCCAGGGAGGGTGAGTGCCTGGTTGACGATCCAGTGTTCCCCTTCAAACGAAAAGGGACAAGATTATAGTTTAGAGAAACTGTAATCCCTTTCCCAGGAAGGATCAGAGTTCCAGACTGACGGGTCTGTAGTTCCCTTCACGTAGATGGGATTTATCCCAGCCCCTGATATCAGATGAGAGTTTGATCAAACGACCGGAATCACTGTTCAAGTGTCTAATTCATAATTACCAGAAAAGAAAAGAAAGAGCGCAATTGTGATTTTAATCACAGCTCTATAGAAAGTTTAAAGATGTTTCTTTTTAGAAGTAAAGAAAATGTTTTCAGAACTTGTTTATGATTATGCTTTCAGTTCATTCAGATTTCACAGTTATCGTTATTAGCTTATTTTAATATTAAGATATTCAGATTCAGATTCCAGTACAGTATTAGATATCGTTTGCTTGTGTTATGTGCGTTCGATATTTCAGACTTTACCTGCTGAGTCCCTAGGCTCACTAGTTTTCATTGAGTGCAGGAAATGATCAGTAGGAAGTTGGATGGTGATGAGCTGAACGAAAATTTGTGTTTATCATGGACACCAGATTCCATTTTTCTTTGAGATTCCGATTTTGTTGTACAGACTCTAGTCATAATTTTGTATAATGACAGATTTCAAGTTTCTTTCCTTTGTAGAAATCTGTACCAGAACTATTACCTAATGAATTAATCAGTTTTGTTATTTTTCTAAGACCAGATCTGTTTTAGTTCCGCACCTTTTATTTGTTCAGATCTGCCTTCCAGACTTCGCACAACGACTTATGTTTATTTGCACTTTAGTCCAGAATCTAGTAGCGACTTTATGTCAAGTAAGATCAAAATTTTTATACTCTTCAATTCGAACCCCAAAGTTCCTAAAATTTCTTTAAGAAAAGTCAGGTCGCTACAGATAGGTTGTACTCATAGCCAAATCTGGTGCCCAAAGATGCTTGTAAACTCTTCCAAAATCTGAAAGTGAACCTCGGATCTATGTCTGAAACTATGGATACAGGCACTCCATGCAATCTAACTACAAAGTCGATGTACAGTTTCACCATTTTCTTCAAAGAATTTGTCATATTGCAGGGAATAAAGTGAGCTGATTTCGAAAATCTATCAATCACTACCCAAATAGCATCACATCTTGGCTGGAACGAGGCAAATGGGTCACAAATTCCATAGCTACATGCTCCCAATTCCATTGGGGCACCTCTAAACTCTCAAATAGTCCACCAGATCTCATCCTTTCCGCCTTAACTTGCTGACAATTTAAACAACGAGAAACAAATTCAGCAACATCGTTCTTCAAACCTGCCCACCAATAGTGCGGTTTCAAAGCATGGTACATCTTTCTTGCACCAGGATGGACACTATGACGACTGCAGTGAGCTTCTCTCAAGATCTTTTCTCTCAAATCAATCAGGTTAGGCTCAACCAACCTGCCACGAAACCTTAAACAACCATCAGATGCGACAGAGTAATCCTCCAGCTGTCCAGCTTGAGTCTTCAACTTCAGCTCATGGACATATGGATTAGTTCTCTGAGCTGCCCTAATTTCCGAAACAATTTGTGGCTCGACTTGAAGAGATGACACCACAACATAGTCCTCACTTGGTAAAAACGCCAATCAGTAGTGCTCAGATGCTCATGGACCTTCGAGATATTTAGCAATGCAAGCATCGATACTGGGGCTTTCCTGCTAAGCGCATCAGCAACTACATTCACTTTCCCAGGCTGATACTGAATCTCGCAATCAAAATCTTTAAGCAGCTCCATCCATCTACGCTGCCTCATATTTAAGTCGGACGGAGAGAAGAGATACTTAAAACTCTTGTGGTCAGTATCCAACACAAACTGTTCGCCAAAGAGATAGTGGTGCCAAATCTTCAAAGCAAAGACAACGACTGCCAACTCCAAGTCATGAACTGGGTATCGAGTCTCATGGGTTCAGACTGACGGGAAGCATACGCGATGACTCGACCATGCTGCATCAAAACACAACACAATCCACTAAGGGAAACATCAGAACATACCACAAAACCTCCCAAACCCGAAGGTAACACTAACATTGGCGCTGTAGTTAACTTTTCTTTGAGCAGTTGGAAGTTGTTCTCGCATTCCTCCATATAAAAAAATATCTTATCCTTCTGGGTCAACTGCGTCATAGGCTTAGCTATACTAGAGAATCCCTCAATAAAGCGTCGATAATAGTTACCCAATCCCAAAAAGCTATGAATCTCCGAAACGTTCTTGGGACGTTCCCAGTTACGGCCTCTACCTTACTGGGATCAACAGATAATCCTTCAGCCAAAATGACATGACCCAGAAACACTACTCTATCCAACCAAAACTCGCATTTAGAGAACTTGGCATACAACTATGAGTCTCAAAGTGTTTGGAGGACCAATTTCAAGTGCTCTTTATGCTGCATCGGTGTCTTAAAGTAAACCAGAATGTCATCGATGAAAACAATCACGAACTGATCGATGACTTCTCCAACTATGAGTCTCAAAGTGTTTGGAGGACCAATTTCAAGTGCTCTTTATGCTGCATCGGTGTCTTAAAGTAAACCAGAATGTCATCGATGAAAACAATCACGAACTGATCGATGACTTCTCCAAAGACCCGGTTCATTAAGTCCATGAAAACTGCAGGGGCATTAGTCAAACCAAAAGGCATAACCAAGAACTCGTAATGCTCATACCTCCTTCGAAACGCAGTTTTCGCAACATCTTTCTCTCGAATTCTCAACTGGTAATACCCCGAACACAGATCGATCTTAGAATACATGGCTGAACCTTGAAGCTGATCGAATAAATCATCGATCCTCAGTAAAGCCTTTCTCCAACAAATCGCTAAGCTGCACCTTCAGCTCTCTCAACTCGGCTGGTGGTAAACGATATGGGGTTCGCGAGATAGGATCTGTACCAGGCACCAACTCAACGCTGAAGTCGATCTCTTTCCTCAGAGGGAAACCAAGAATCTTCTCGGGGAACACATCAGGGAAATCACGAACAACGAGGATGTCACTCATATGATCAATGGAATCGAAAATAGAGTTAAAATAAGCTTAGGAGTTCAGAAGGGGGGTTGAATGAACTCCTTCAATTTTTTATTTTTCGAAACCTTAAAACTATTTTTACAAGCCTCGCTTAACTTAGATCTGAGTGACCAGATCTGAGGCTCTCAGTCCAGATCAGTTTTCTCGGTTAACAAATATTGTGCGGAAAGAAACCGATTAAACAGTGAACAGTTAACAATAAATACGATGCAAGTAAGTAAAAGATAGAGTTGAGAGTTTTTTTTTTGGAAGTTCGGATCTGAAGATCCTACGTCTCCCCTTATTCCTTTTCAGGAAGGTTCCACTAGAAGATTTGAACTGTATAGCTTCTGTAGACACCCGATCACTCAAGCCACGCTACAAGTGAACTCCTTACGCAGATACCACTGCTGATTACAATCAAATGAATTTTCGAACTGCTTCAGAAAGCACGTTCATTACAGGATCTAATATGATTTTACAAGGAATGTGATACAATAGAGTTCTGTAAATCTTCTGGTTTCTTTACAATGAAACTTGTTTACAAATGTAAACCAGAAGATATCTCGAAGGTTTTTCTAATATGAACTGAATGAGAGTGTTCTTCGAGATGTTCAAGACTGGGACTCAAAATATATTTTTGCGAGAATGCGTTTTTGAGAGTCACCAAGTTTGTATTTTCGCATAGAGTTTGAGAGAGTAAAACTTGCGAGAGAGATTCAAAAACGACCGAGAGCTTCTTCGTTTGAAATCTTCAGCTTTTTATACATCTCCGTCCTCAACGGTCATAATGAGCCAGTAGACACAAACCTTGTTTGCATATTCATAGTATCAATGCATTAAATGCTCCATTAATTCTATGGAAAGGTCTGTCTAAAGTTGTCAGAGCTTTGTTGACTTTAATGCCCAAAATAGGTAAACATCGAATAGACCAACTCTGCGTGCTGCAAAGTATTCTCCAAATAGCTCTGAACTGAGTCTCTTTCATCCACTTTGTTTAGCAGGCTTTATACGATTTAATCTTGATCTTTGAATCCTTTGGAATGAATATCTGATGAAATCTTAAGCTCAAATCTGTTTCGACACTGAGATCTGAAATCTGCTCTCAAATAGAAGCTTTGCTAACTTCTTCTTTTGCGTAACTTCCCTCTTTAACTTCTTCGTAACTGTATAACTGTCAGATCTGAGTTCTCTCCTGTACGAGTCTTCCTCCTTTTCTTTAACAATATATTTAGATCTGAAACCCCCTTTTTGTCTCTTTAACTATACCATGCTCAAATCTGAAATCTCTCTTCTTTACACGTAACGTCAGCTCTTATCTCTATTCATATCTGAAATAACTTGTTCTGATCTGAATCTTCGTTTCTGAAATCTGATCAAATAACCTCTGAACTGAAACTGATATATAACCTGATCTGAATGGTTTCATTTGATATGATAAGCTATCTTCCCGTTATATATGCTATTCCCAATCTCTCGGATCTGAAATGAAGCATCTGTGAAAGACCTGATAAGCTCTGATCTGAACTATTCTGAACCCTCTAAACTGATACAGTCATGAAGGCCTCTGAACTTTTCTAAAAACATTCTGATCTGAATATGCCTAGTTCAAATCTGAATGGATCTGAGTCCCCGATCCTAATCTGATAGAACCCGATAACTCCAAATTTGATAGCTTAATGTTCAGTTCTTTATCTTCTTTATGTTATCACCAAAACTTATAAATTTTATCTTAACAGTTTCCCCCATTTTGGCGATGACAAAACTTAGCAGCCTATGACTTAAAGAGAGACAAAAATAAATTGCTCCAAGTCTGCTTAATATATATATTCAAAGCGTGCTAAGTACAAGAGATTTGTACAAAGAACTGCAAAAACTAAAAACTGCTCAGCTTCCTCCAAGCCAATATCAAAATCCTCTAGAGCTAGTACTTCCTCCTCCTCTGTATCCACTTCCTCTTTTACTTGACGGTTCACTACTGCTGCCTCTTCATCTTCCACTATCTTCAGGTCCAGGTCTGCTACGATCTTCAGGATGCTGTGGACCTCGACTGTTGCTATCTTCCCCCTTTTTGTCATCATGGCCCCTATTTATGTAGGCTATGATTTCATACAAATGAGCGCTGAGGGTTTGGAAGTTCTCTTTTGATTCCACATGGAATTCAATCATATCATGCGCAATAGCAGCTTTATGGTCCTGTATCTCTTTACAAATATCATCCAATTCCGTAGATAGAGCAGCCATTTGAACTTGCATCTCCTTACGGAGAACATTGTTTTGAACAAGAACGACCTGGTCCTGATTATACGAAGCTGTAAGAAATGTTGTCTCAAGGTTTGAAATTTTCTTAGAAAGAGCGACATTGAGTTCGTCTATGTGAAATCTGGTTTGCACTTGCTCAAGAGAGATCTGATCAACTGTAGCTTGGAGCTGTGCAAATGATTTTGTATAATCCGTTGAAGGAACAACAGTTGGTAATGAGACCTGAGGAGTAACAACTGTTGTCTCTTCGACCGGAAGAACTTCATCGGAAGATGAGATCTCATGAATATCATCAACGGTGAAATGCATAGGAGAATCATTGGAGAAATTAGGACTAGAAAAATTCGGATTCTCAGATTGTGAAGAGCTGGAAGAAATCAGATGTGCATCTAAACCTCTCCGAAAAACACCAAAAAATCATGATGGCCCTGCTTCTAAATCTATAATTGTTCCTACTGCAACTGTATCTATACAAAGATTATGCGTACCAACTGGCAGAAGATGACCAAACAGACTGAATTGTACAATATCGACACAAACTTTAGCCCACTTCCAAATCCCAGAGAAAGGCGGTCGAGAATCTGGATCCTGAACAGGCTCAACAAAAATACAGATCGGGGCAAGTGAATCCACATCTGGCCTTTGAGACAGCTGCGTCCTCTAGCTATAAGTAGTTGTACTGCACTCCCTTATCCACCGATCTGTGCCCTCTATAACTGTCCAAGATCCATTAATTAAGATCATTCACCTAATCCAATACTTAACGCTCGGATTAAATCGTGAAAGAATTCCACTACTCTGTACACCAGTCCCAAACAGATTTGAAGAGGAAGGGCGTGTGCACTTCAGCTGATGTTGCCTCATCTGCTCCACCAAGTTTGTCAACGCAAGGCGATGAGCTTCTGAGAGCATATCCAAAATTTGAAGATCAATAGCTGTTGTGGGCGAGACTGTTTGGCTTCCAAAAATTTCCTTAACAACATTTCCCTATACTTCACGATTATGTACATGCGCCTCTGAACAGCTGTTTGCAAAGAATCTGTCTCTGCCCATACCAAAATATGTTCCTCCTTGGCAACAATATCCGAAACTGAGTCCAAAACTACCAATCAGCGTAGACTGAACGATGAAAGAATGAAACAATTTCCTCTATAACTTTCTCCCGTATCTGTACAAGAAACTCAATATCAGCACAAATCAACGTGAACATCTCTTTGGCCGGATTCCCTTTAACCACCTCCTCGACAAGGGGCTCCTTCCCTTTGGCGTCGCAGCAACCTTTGGAATGTTGGCCTTGTGCCAATACCTTTCCCTGATCTGAATATCGTAGCCAAATTTGATCTTGGTAGGCTCTGCAGTGGTATAAGATGGCAACATCATATCTTCCGGAATCTGCGCCAGAAGATCATCAATAGACATGGACTCTTCATCAGACGTGGATGTCTCAGTACATGCCAGAACCTTGTTCAAGGGCTCTGTGTCCTCAGAGTCAATCATCTTCTCCTTCTCCTTCTCCTTCTCTTTATCCTTCTCTTTTTCCTTCTCTTTTTCCTTCTCCGTCTCAACCAGAGGTCCTTCTTCATTGGATAACACCTTGAGACTGCTGTCTTCATCAAAATTAGTGATAGATGGAACATCTATCTTGCTCTCAGTCTCGTCTGTCTCAATCTCAGTAGTCTCCATCACCACTGGTTCAATGGTTTCCATCTCCTCTGTCTCTATCTCAGCTGTCTCCGTTATCACCTGTTTAATAATATTATCAACAGTTTCATCATCAGACTCACCTTGCAACACCAATTTTCTCATCGGCGCGGCGTTTTCGAGCACTAGGGCTCACAGCCGGTACAACAGAGATAGGTTCAACATCTTGAACCACTGTAACCAACGCCAGATTCTTCTCTGTGGGAGCAGCTCTCCCCACAGTTGTCCTCTTCTTCTTCGCGGCAGGCTCAACAGCAGCAGGAGATGGTCTCATCTTTGTCGCAGCCTTCTTAACCATTTTCTCCACTGGCATTTCCAACACCTCTTCAGCATTGATAGACTTGTTTTTGGCAATGTAAGTGCCAACAGTCTTAGCGGTTAGGATCTTGAGAGGAGGGAAGGCCTTCGACTCGCCCAATTCCAAGTCTGGTGCCCCCTTCAGAATAATACAAATCTGCACGGCAAACCTTGGGCTTGCTTTGAAGATGGAGTCACCATGTCCTTCAAGAGGTTAAACAACAATCTCCCCCAATTGATTTTAACGCCGCCATGAATCGCAGCTATCATTAGAAACCTCTCATGGGTAACAACATCGAAGGATCCTGCTTTGACTGTGATTGTCTTCGCATCGTTAAGCAGTCGGAACTCAAAATTGATCTCCATTTTCTTGCAGGAGGTCTTAAGCTGCTCACCATCTGCAGAAAAAGCACTTCTAGCATCAAACACCAAATCCTTCGGCACTTCATTCATATCAGTCAAACCCATGGTTGGTAACTCGAAAATCCCAGCAAACTGGTCCTCTGAAATTTCAACACTTGCCCTAAATTGAACTGATAACTTTGTTGTCTCTCACTGAGGCGTTATGATAGAAATCCACCAAGGCTGCCTCATAGATTGTAGAGGAGCATCCCAAGAACCCACGGAGTCCAGACGACTCAAGGGCCTTGAACATTTGAACCATTCCTTCATCTGCCATACTAAACAGTGAGTCGAAGTAGACTTGAATAGAATTGTTGATCAGAGAAGTGCCCATTGCTGTACATTGAACGAAAGAAGAAAACACCGAAAAAGATGGATAATCTGCAATGAGAAAACTCTTAAAGAAAGATAGCTCGAGAGTAATTTCACGCAAGGTAAATGTTAGAAATAATCAAAAAGGAGTATATAAGAGAAAGGAATATGACATGTACCACTTGTGCTTCGCCTATCAATCCTGCATCCTGCATAATCTACATCGCTATAACCAATTAGTTGAAAACTCGAGTCTTTGGGATACCAAAGACCCACATTGAAAGTTCCTTTCAAATATTTTAAAATCCTTTGGGCTGCAATATAATGTGATTGTTTGGGCTCAACATGAAATCTAGCACACATACAGACAGAAAACATGATGTCTGGTCTGCTAGCAGTTAAATAAAGCAATGAGCCAATAATACCACGATACAATGATACCTCAATTGCAGTTCCAGCTTCGTCTTTGTCCAATTTGATTGAAGCACTCATCGGGGTTGATGCTGCTGAACAATTCTCCATTCTAAACTTCTTCAGCAGTTCTTTCGTATATTTAGCTTGATTGATGAAGATCTCATTCTCAAGCTGTCTAACTTGTAAACCCAGAAAGAACGTCAGCTCTCCCATCATGCTCATCTCAAATTTGTCCTGCATCAACTCAGAAAATTTCTGGCACAATTTGGGGTTAGTTGACCCAAAGATAATATCATCGACATATATATGTACCAACAGAACATGATCATTCTTAATGAATATAAACAAGGTCTTATCTGTAATACCCGAGAATTTCGGAAATGACCGGCAGGCTTAATGACTGGATTTTTTTTATATACAATGGTACAATGTATCAGTGAATGGGAAACTCAACCGTTACAAGGTGTAACCGACGAAGTTGACTCGCAATCATGGCGACCGTTACAACGTGTAACCGATGAATTTGACTCGCAATCATGGCATCCGTTACCAGGTGTAACCGATGAATTTAACCTCGCAATCATGGCAGCCGTTACAAGGTGTAACCAATGAATTAACTCCCCATCATGGCAACCGTTACATGGTCTGCCTATACATACACTTCATATCCGGGTAAAGAGACACACGAATCCTAAGCAGAAACACACTATAGCAACCACAAAATTCTGAAGAAAAAGGCATAGGAATTCGAAGAATAGCCAACAACAACGAAGCAATTTAGCAAAGATTACTATAAGTGGGCCTTCTGTTTTAACTTCCAGACTATGCTTTAAAACCACCATATGTTACTTGTATGAAGTATTAATTTTGATTTCTGTGACACGAAATCTGAATGAATAAGTGGTAGGAATATATATTCTGAGCACTCCTGAATCCTGATTACTGATTACCGGCCTCACCCCTTAGAGGAGTAACATATAGGGGAGTAATATCAGTCTAGCCACGAACCTCATAAGATGTTGGTGTTCATTTTTTTCTGTAATATATGATTACTGTATGTATATGACGCCTGTTTGAAAATAATATTTGTATATTGGACAGAAATTCCCCCAGTACTGAGTGTTTTTCCAAACACTCACCCCCTATGTAACGCCCCAAAATCCATAGGACCACATTTATATATTTTATTGATTTCATGGGCCAAATTGGCAATTTTAAATGTTATGTATCTGCTGATTTATTGAGGTTAGCAGGTAAGATGCACTGCGGCTGGTACCAGCAGGCAACTCCAATGAGCGATGCACGAGCTGGATTTTAATTCGATTGAAAAATGTTTTAAGGAGGTGAAATGATTTCTTTTGGAAAAGGTTTGGTACTTTACAAATTTAAAATGATATGAAGGGAATTTTACTAAACTTTAGAAGTGTGTCATGCTTGATTTCACAAGTAGCTTGCCACTAATCCCTTTCATATAAAAACCTGTTTTCAAAGTAAGATTTTCATCATTTGCAAAGAAAAGTTTTAAAGTGCTCTTCAAAATATTTCCAGAAGAGTTCGTGCGTTGCTAGAAGGGAGGATTTCTGTAGGAATTAGCTGTTGTCGCAAAGCTTTGATTAAGGCAAGTAAAAGCTGATCCTTTGCTACACCATTTGAAGTATATATTGTTGTTTTTATGGATCTGCTTGCCTGAATGTTAAGATATGTTTAAAGTTCATGTTTGAAATGATTTAGACATGAAAAGAAAAGAAAGATGGGTTCGAAAATGATGTTTTGATGTTTATGATGTTTCCAGAATGTTTTCTAGAAAGTTATGAATGTTTTAAATGTACTGTGGATTCGAATTTATTTCCAGAATGTTATATGAATGTTTTCTCGCAGTAGCTGTAATATCAGAATTTGATAACTGTGTAATCGGTAGTTGCTGGTTGAATCATTATAAAGTATGGTTTGATAGGCAACGGCTGATGGCATAGTTGTTGTTTTGATGTTACAAATGTCGAGTTATGTTCCAGCAGCTGTATCTCTTTGTTAAGATTTTGCAGCTGCATTGTTATGATGTTTATGGATGTTCTTCCTTTTTCTGTAATGTCGGAATTTGATGATTGTGTAATCAGTAGTTGCTGGTTGAATCAGTATAAAGTCTGGTTTAATAGGCGACGGTTGGTAGCGCGATCATTGTTTCGATATTACAAGTGTCTTTCGTAAATTTCAGCAGATGCACTGTTCATCAGCAGGTGCATCTTTCTCTTATTAAAATTAGCAGTATCACTTCTTTGTTAGAATTCAGCAGTTGCGTTGTTTTCATAAAATCAGCAGATGCACTGTTCATCAGCAGATGCATTCCATAGAGATAGTTCAGCAGTTGCTTTATTTGTTTCTAAGTGTTGTTCATTTCAGCTGGTATTAGTCTTTCGACTGGTACTATTCATTTATATAATCGTGTTAGCGCTTTTCTCTGCGACTGATCGATGTGCTAACGACGTCGTTTCTTTAAGTTATAAAATATCAGCAGATAGTCTTGTCATCCTACCTGCTATTTACTTCAACGACATCGTTTCATTTAATACGATTGTCTTAGTAAGATATCTTGCAGCTGGTTTCTGTTTATTCCAGCTGGTTCACTTTAACGATATTGGCGAACAGCAGAGAGTTTTGTTTCATAAGTGCTGTTCCATTCCCTAGCGACTGATTTTCTTTTCACCAGTTCCCTTTCAACGATACGTTTCCAAATTCGAATTCGATTCTCAGTAAAGTTTTAAAATGGGAAGCAAATGTTTAAAATGATGGAACCCGATGATTTACAGAAATGTTTTACGAAAGGATGTAATGGAACAAAAGTTTATTTAAGATTATGGCATAGATAGTTGACGGTCACCAACGAGAAGGGTGAGCAGTTGTCTAGATGTCGGCTGCCCTTTCATAACGAGCTATATGCTAAAAACTGATATCGGGAGTGTCACGCCTCGAGACCGAGACCCATGACATCGGCAATATTAAACAATTATAAAAATTGTAAAACATTAAGTCATCATAGCGTAGCTCAAACCAGTCTATTAATAATCGAAAGATAATCGTTTTTACATCTGAAACTAAAATTTAAATAACAGAAATGCGGAAGCGAATAAAATACATAATTAAACAAAAATCTGAATCTTCACCAACCCCATAACTGATCTTGTTCTTCTTCTTCTACCTGCTCTTCATTCTTATCTGGGTGGAGAAGTAAGGGGTGAGTGTTTGGGGAAACACTCAGCAAGTGGGGGATACCATTCGAGCATACAAAATATACTTATACATATACTGAATAACAGATTTCAGAACAGAGTTTAGACAGAACAAAGCATAGCATAACAGAGCAAAGCATAGTATAATAGAGCATAGCATAGCATAACAGAGCATAGCCTGACAGATAGCACTGATGATTACTTCGTGTCTATGGTTTACTGATCAGTCCCTAAGTTTTACTCTTCTAAGGGGTCGAGGCCATTAGTTACACCAAGTAACCCAGAAATCCGAAATATTCCGTAAACCCATATAACGACAGAATCGTGTCTATGGTTTACTGATCAGTCCCTAAGTTTTACTCCTCTAAGGGGTCGAGGCCATTAGTTACACACAGTAACCCAGAAATCCGAAATATTTCGTAAACCCATATAACGACAGTAAAAATCAGTACAAGTGGAGTTTGACACGAAACAGAGATTTGAACAGAAAGGTGCTCGAACAGTAGAAAAAAAAGAAACTGAACTTTTGACCGAATAATATATATATACATATATCAAACGAATATTTTACTTAGCAAAAGCCCACTTACTAATTTCAAAGTCTGGTTTTACGTGTACTGGGCAAAGCCTGAAATCTGGTCTTCCTAAATCGCGGAGGTGCTTGGCTCTTGTGAGGAACCTGGTGTGAAGTCTGGTAGCACGAATCCTGCTGAAATTTCCGCAGAGCTTTGGTGTGCAAAACTGCTGTTTTTCCGACTGAGAATTTCGAAGTAGCGTGGGAGCTTATCGCTTGTTCCACTGTAAATTTCGAAGTGGTGTGGAGTTGGTGCAATCACAATCGGTATTTATAGGTGGCGAGGAAGGGGAGTCGAGCGTCCGTCATTAAAGGACTTTAATTCCTCTTTACGTCGCCCGTTAAAAAATCATCAACGTAGGCATTGATTGGGGTGAGTAATTCGACCATTAATCCTCTAAATCGGCCGTTACAGCCCGTGAATCTGATCTGTATTCGTGTAGAAACTGTTGGAATTCGTGAGCTAAAATCTGAATTTTCGTTGGTCAAAGCTGGGTTGACCGTCCAACAATTGGTTTGATTTTCCTGCGTCTGGTTTAACTATTCCTGCAGCTGGTTTTTCCTGCGTCTGGTTTAAGTCGCAACTATCCAGTCGCAACAATCCAAAACGTGGAGTTTAACTAACTCAAACGACGCCGTAGCGAGATACCAGCAAAGAACATGTTTCGCATGAAATGAGACCAAGAGCTGGTATAAATCTCTTCAAACAAACACCAGTCGACTGGTTACGCAAGGTACCACAAAACGACGATGCATCAACTAATCTAAACGACATCGTAAGGGTTACGTCAGCATTGCTTCCACCTGCTGGTTCTCCAGTCGCAACGCATTACTCAGAATCCCCTGCTGCTGGTTACCCAAAACGCAGCGTCTCAACTTAACGAAACGACGTCGCTCTACTTCTTCTTTGCAACTGTCCAGACTTCACTTCTTCTTTGCGTCGCGTCTGAACTGTCCGGACTTCACTCTTCTTTGCGTCGCGTCTGAATCAATCTTTGTAACGCAACGTCTGGTTTTTCGTTCCTTTGCAATCCAGTCGACTGGTATAAAATCTTGCGACTGGATTGATCTTCTGTCTTTGCGCTACTGCTGAAATCATGGTTGCGTCTGGATCTTTGTGACTGGTTCTTCAGCTTGCGACTGGATGCACTTGCAGCTGGTTGTCCAGTCGTTGGTTTTTTTTTTTTTAAGCTAAATTTTTGGGTTTTCACATCCCTCCCTCCTTAAAAGAAGTTTCGTCCTCGAAACTTTGGTTACTCTGATTATCGAAAAGGTAGGGAAATTGGTTTCGCATCTTTTCTTTCCACCTCCCAGGTGGCTTCTTTTTCGGTGTGGTTGGACCACTGGACCCTGACATAAAGGATCGTTCTTCGTCGGAGTACCTGGTCCTTTCTGTCCACGATTCTAATCGGGACTTCTTCATAATTCAGTCCTTGGGTTAGATTTCCTTCCACAAGAAGTGGCCCTTCATCAAGAACATGACTAGAGTCTGAGATATATCTCCTTAGCTGAGATACATGGAAGACATTATGGATCCTTGACATACTGGGTGGTAAGGCCAGTCTGTAGGCAAGTGTTCCTACTTTTTCCAATATCTCAAAGGGTCCGACATACCTGGGGTTTGGCTTTCCGGCCTTATCGAATCGGACTACACCTTTCATTGGTGAAACCTTAAGGTACACTTTTTCACCTACCTCGAATGCCAAAGGTCTTCTCTTTAGATCTGCCCAGCTCTTCTGTCGATCCTGGGCTGCCTTCAGTCTCTCCTTGATAATGGCTACCTTTTTCACTGTCTCTTGAACGAGCTCAGGTCCTGTGATAGCCTTCTCTCCGACTTCATCCCAATATAGCGGTGATCGACATTTCCGTCCATAAAGGGCTTCATATGGTGCCATCCCTATGCTGCTGTGGTAGCTATTGTTGTACGCGAACTCTATTAGGGGTAGATGTTCGCTCCAATTGCTACCAAAGTCTAGTGCGCAGGTCCGCAGCATGTCTTCTAGGGTCTGGATGGTCCTCTCAGTTTGACCATCTGTTTGCGGATGATAAGCAGTACTGAGAGTAACCTTACTTCCCATGGCTTCTTGGAAGCTCTTCCAGAAACGAGATACGAACCTTGGGTCCCTATCTGACAGGATGCTTGTTGGAACTCCGTGCAGCCTGACGATGTTGTCCATGTACAACGAAGCTAACTTTTCCAAGCCGTAGTTCATTCGGACAGGTAGAAAATGCGCGGATTTTGTTAACCTATCCACGATTACCCATATTCCATCATGGCCTAGTCTTGTCTTCGGTAGGCCAACTACAAAGTCCATGGATATGTTTTCCCACTTCCATTCTGGAATCTCTAGTGGTTGTAACAATCCTCCAGGTCTTTGATGTTCGGCCTTGACTTGTTGGCATACATGGCATCTTGCAACAAAATCAGCAACATCTCATTTCATCCCATTCCACCAAAAATGTTCTTTCAAATCTCTGTACATTTTTGTACTTCCCGGGTGGATTGAGAATTTGAACTTATGTGCTTCAGACATCACTTCCTGATGGAGGTTATCGACGTCGGGTACACATAGTCGTCCATTCATCCAAAGGATCCCATCTTGGTCCGTCCCGAACTCAGGCGATTCCCTTTCCTTGATCTGTTCTTTCAGCCTCATCACGCCGGGGTCTTGATCTTGTTTTAACTTGATCAATTCTTTAAGGCATGGTTGGATAGTCCTTTAGCAGCTCGAGCCATCTCCTCTGTCTCAAATTCAATTGCTTCTGAGTGAATATGTACTTGAGACTTTGATGGTCTGTGAATACTTCGCATTTTGCACCATAAAGATAGTGTCGCCAAATCTTAGGGCAAAAACCACCACTGCTAGCTCTAAGTCGTGAGTCGGGTAGTTGCGTTCATGCGTCTTCAGTTGCCTTGAGGCATACGCAATTACTCTGCCATCTTGCATGAGCACACATCCTAGTCCTTATTTCGAGGCATCGCTGTAGATGGTAAAGTCTTTGTCTCCCATCGGTAGCGTCAGAACAGGGGCAGATGCAAGCTTCATTTTCAGAGTATCGAAGCTTGTATCACACTCTTCGTTCCAGTTGAACTTGGAGTTCTTCTGGGTGAGTTGAGTGAGTGGTAAGGCTATGGAAGAGAAGCCTTCTAAAAACTTTTGATAGTAGCCGGCCAACCCCATGAAACTTCTAACCTCTGTCACCGTCTTAGGTGCAGGCCAGTCCATTATGGCTTCTACCTTCTTTGGATCTACTGATACGCCTGCTTCGGAGATTATATGGCCTAGGAATGCCACACTCTTCAGCCAGAATTCACACTTCTTAAATTTGGCGTACATTTGTTTCTCTCGCAGGGTCTGGAGAGTAACTCGGAGATGTTCCTTGTGGTCTTCTTCACTCGATGAATATACAAGTATATCATCTATGAACACCACCACAAATTTGTCGAGGAATGGTCTGCATACACGGTTCATGAGGTCCATGAAGGCCGCTGGTGCATTGGTTAGACCGAATGGCATCACTGTGAATTCATAATGACCATACCTTGTCCTAAATACAGTTTTAGGGACATCCTCATCCCGGATCTTTAGCTGGTGATAGCCTGACCTCAAATCCAGCTTGGAGAAGGTTGTAGCTCCCTTGAGTTGATCGAAAAGATCGTCAATTCTCGGAAGTGGATACTTGTTCTTGATTGCGATCTTATTCAACTCTCTGTATTCGATACACAATCTCATAGTTCCATCCTTCTTCTTGACGAATAAGACTGGAGCTCCCCAAGGTGATACACTGGGTCGGATCTGCTTTTTGTCCAGCAGTTCCTGTAGTTGATCCTTGAGCTCCTTGAGTTCTGCAGGTGCCATTCGATAGGGTGCCTTGGATATTGGAGCCGACCCTGGCACTAGGTTGATCTCAAATTCGATTTCTCAATCAGGCACTTTTCCAGGTAAGTCATCTGGAAATACATCTGCAAACTCTTGCACCACTGGGATGTCTTCTATCTTGAGCTCGTCTCCTTCTTTTACTTCTTGGATCATTGCCAAGAAAACTTCTGCTCCGGTCTTCATGGCTGTCCATGCTTGGGCCGTAGAAAGCAGGGTCTTTCGCTCCTTGTTCTTGCCATGATATACCAACTCTTCTCGATCGAGGGTTTGGAGCTTCACGCTCTTACCTCGGCAATCTACTAGTGCATGGTGTTTCGATAGCCAATCCATTCCTAAGATGGCATCAAACTCGACCATGTTGAGTTGTATCAAGTTTGAAAAGAATGGCCTATCACTGATCGATAACTTGCAGTTTCGATGGAGTTTATGTGTTTCGATGGTAGCATTGGTAGGAGTTGCTACTATATAGGGTTCAGTTAGCATTTCAGGCTCTAACCCTAACTTCTTAGCAAATCTCTTAGACACGAACGAATTCGTAGCACCACAATCAAACAACACATAAGCAGGCAGCTTGTTGATGAAAATGGTACCTATCACCACGTCGCTGGCGTCTTCATCTTATTCCTGTGTCATTGCAAACACACGAGCATTGGGCTTATCCTCCCTAGGCCTTGGCTTGCTCGGAGCCGCATTGCTCGATCCCGCTTTTGCGCCTTGGTTCTCCGGACAATCCGCAATTCGGTGACCCAACTTTCCACACTTGAAGCATGCACCGCTCTGCTTGCGACAGTCTCCAGGATGACGTTGGCCGCAGGTGGAGCAAATGGGCAATGCCGGGTTACTCTGTGTAGGAGCTAAGCCGCGGTTGCCGAAGTTTGGCCGCTGTTCCTAGGCCCACCTTGCGAAGTCTGAGCATTAAGGGGGCGCTTGTTTTTGTTGTCCGCTTCCCGCCTCTTTATGTCAATCTCAGCGCGGATTGCAGCTCCCATCAAGTCTTCAAGACTCGTGGCTTGGTAAACTGCAAGGGCTGACTGGATACGGTTGTTGAGACCCTTCTTGTATCGGTGCAGCTTTAGAGTGTTATCCGCCATAATCTTTGGGACGTAGGTGCCCAACGAATTGAACTTGGAGGTATACTCTACAACCGACATGTCTGCGGTCTGAGTGAAGGTCTCAAACTCGCTGAGCCTCTGCATTCGTACTTCCATCGTAAAGTACTGTTTCAAGAATGCTTCTCGAAACCTCTGCCACGTCATAGCTTGTCCATTGGCAGTCATGGTGGGCTCAACAGCTTCCCACCATTTCCCAGCTTTACTGTCGAGGAGAATGCTTCTCGAAACCTCTGCCACGTCATAGCTTGTCCATTGGCAGTCATGGTGGGCTCAACAGCTTCCCACCATTTCCCAGCTTTACTGTCGAGGATTGGTGTTACCACATCCACTTTGACTGCGTCTGGGACTTCCAGGAGTCGAAGCTACGTCTCGATGTTCTTCATCCAGGTTTGAGCAACTTCGGGGTCGTGGCTTCCATCAAAGGTGGGGGCTTTGTTTTTACGGAGGGACTCGTAATAAAACTTCGTCCCACGGGTTGGAGGGGGAGGAGGCGGAGCTTGGTTGTGGTTGGGACCAACCAACCCTTGAAGCGTTGTGGCAACCATTGTAACTATTGCCATCAGGTCTTCTCTGCTAAGACCTGTTCCGTTATGTGAGGGACCTTCGCCTCCATTGTTCATGTCGCTCTACGATCGCCTGCCATATTCTGTCATAGGGAGTCCTTATTAAGAATGGCGATACATAATGGTGAAAGGTCGGGAATAAAAATATCTTGAAGGCTAAGCAATTTATTCGAATAGAAAGATGAATTGAATACAAGGCTAAAATATATCCGATTCATCGTCTATCTCTCCCTCACCCAGAGGAATATCCTCAATCTCTTCCTCTTCCGGTTCTTCTTCCCAATCACCATCGAATGGGGCAGAGGCGTTGTTGGCTTCTTGGAGGCCGTGGATGGTTTGAAGTAGGCTATCCTTCTCATCCACTAGGGCCTCGATGAGCAAGTGTTGAGCTTGCATCGAGTCTTCGGTTTCGTGGATGCGAGCCTGGAACTTCTGGTGGCACTCCACATGGTTTTCTTTAACTAGTTTCTTCTTAACTTTCATCTTCTCAATCTTCTTTGACATGCTCAGTCCTATATCAGTCAGTACGGCAATGACCTTATGTGAGGCTTCTAAGGCTACTTGCGTTTCCTTAAGTTCCTTCTTCGTGGAGGCTAATCCCCGTCTCTCAGCGGCTAATTGGGATCTAAGGCGCCTAATTGTGCGGTCTTGGTTATCGAGGGCGATTTGTTTCATGCGGAGGGCAGCCGTAGCACGAGTACGAGGGGCAGAGGGGGCAATTCCTAAAGTCTGAGGATATTTCCAAAAATACAAAGTCGTGAGGTTAATCCATAAACAGAAGATACTAACCGATTTGGTTTCCCAACTGGATTATGAACCTGGTGAGCTCTGATACCACTAAAATGTCACGCCCCGAGACCGAGACTCATGACATCGGCAATATTAAACAATTATAAAAATTTTAAAACATTAAGCCATCATAGCATAGCTCAAACCAGTCTGTTAATACTCGAAATATGATCG
>KV017157.1:161302-190592 GCA_001598015.1 Dorcoceras hygrometricum
TTTGTTTCTTTTAAGTTATAAGAAATACAGCTTATAACAAATTGCCTTTTAGCCTTCTTTTATTTGAAAATTTTTATTTACCCCAATTCTCGTGGTCCCGTTGGGTTCGGGCGTTACAACATGGTATCAGAGCAACGTTCCTGAGATAAACACACGCACCATCAGCTGGATCAAAGTTCATCGTCTGTTCTTCTAAGTTGTGAGTTTATTTTCAGAGCATTGTCTTTAAATTATTTAGCATGTTCTGATATATGAATGTGGTGGATTACGGGCTATAGAATATAAGATGTCAGGAAGAGGACGAGGAAGAACTAGAAGCAGTATTCCTCTAGAAGAAACTGAGAGTGATAACAATGCTAATATCACTCAACTGTTAAGAATGTTGGTAGAACAGAATAACAACAGAGGTAATGGCCAATCTTCCAGCAGCAGGGGACCAAGTAACGATGACCCCCAAGAGAAATTTAGGCGCCAGAAGCCTGAGGAATTTGGTGGAACTACTGATCCACTAGTTGCAGAGAGTTGGATCAAATCCATGGAGGTATTTTCGAGTACCTCCAACTGTCTGATTTAGATAGGCCAAGGTGCGCTATCTACATGTTAAGAGAAGATGCGATGATTTGGTGGGAAGGAGCCAAGTTGTCTGTGGATCTGCTGAATCTCACTTGGGCAGATTTCAAGCGAGTATTCTACGAGCAATACTTCACGGCGGGAAAGAGGTCTGAATTGAAGAGGGAATTTTTGACCCTCAAGCAAGGGAATTTAACCGTACAGGAGTATGTGCGGAAGTTTGAAAGAGGGTGCTATTTTGTGCCATTAATAGGAAGTGACCCAGAAGAGAAATTGAGTCACTTCATAGAAGGGTTGAAGCCAATGTTTAAGATGAATGTTAGACTGTCAGTGCCAAGAACTTACAGGAAAGCAGTGGATAGAGCCCTGCAAATCGAAAGAGATTGGAAAGATCTTGATAAAGAAAGGCAGCAAAAGAGATAGGCCTTTCAGTAGAAGGACCCGAGGCCATTCAAGAAACAGAACAAGAACCAGCAGAGGCCTCAGGAGAAAAAGCCTCTACAAATTCAACCTATAAGCTCTGTTCCTACTGGTAATGATAGAAAGAATGTCCTAAATGCCATAAGAATCATTTGGGGCAATGCATACTTGGAAAAAACGTCTGCTATAAATGTGGAGCGCCCGGACATATTATGAAGAATTGTCCAAAATTCAAGCAACTGGTGACCAGCAGAGCATTTGTTATGACGGCTGAACAAGCTCCTCCAGACTCGACAGTAGTCACAGGTGAAATTTCAATAGCTGGATTTCCTTCTCTAGCTTTGTTAGACTCAGGAGCTATGCATTCATTCATTTCTGCTGAGTTTGTTAAGAAATTGTCTATCCAGCCGGAGCAAGTAATGATAGGTTATTGTGTGTCGGTACCATCAGGGGAAAAGCTGGTATCGCATGAACTGTTTAGAAGTTTAGAACTTAAACTTCAAGGGCATAAGATTACTGCTGATCTAATTGTGTTGCCGATTCCAGAATTTGATTTGATTTTGGGAATAGATTGGCTAACTAAGTATGGGATAGTAATTGACTTTAAACTACGAGCAGTAGCTGTTAACCCACCAGGAAAAGAGTCATTACAATTTTTGGCCAAGCATGTTAATAGAATCCCTTCAATTATATCATCCTTAACAGCGACTGATAGACCCCAACTGTTAACCGTAGAAGTAGCAAATGAATTCCCGGAGGTTTTTCCAGAAGATATCCAAGGATTGCCACCAGACAGGGAGTTGTAATTTTCGATTGATTTGGTTCCAGGAGCTGCTCCAGTATCTAGACCACCGTATCGATTAGCTCCAACAGAGATGAAAGAATTGAAAGAACAGATACAGGATCTGTTGGAGAAAGGGTTTATTAGACCAAGTACTTCGCCCTGGGGAGCGCCTGTATTGTTTGTTAAGAAAAAGGATGGAAGTATGAGATTATGTATAGATTACCGCGAGTTAAATAAACTGACAATCAAGAATAAATATCCATTAACTAGGATAGAAGATCTGTTTGACCAGTTGAGAGGGTCAGTAGTATTTTCTAAGATCGACTTGAGGTCAAAAAAAAGATTTTTGGATGGAGAAAGTATCGTTCCTAGGCCATATAATCTCTAAGGATGGAATAGAAGTCGACCCTGCTAAAGTTGAAGCGGTTCGCGACTGGCCAGCACCGAAGAATGTGGCAGAGATAAGGAGTTTCTTGGGTTTAGCTGGATATTATCGGCGATTTATCCAAGGATTCTCAAAGATTGCTGTTCCTCTGACTACATTAACAAGGAAGCAAGTGTATAACTGGACAGAAGAGTGTCAAAGCAGTTTTGACAAATTGAGCAAGCGACTGATTGAAGCACCTGTATTGACGATGCAACTGATCAGGAAAATTTGTAATTTATACCGATGCTTCTAAGTTGGGACTAGGAGCTGTGTTGATGCAGGATCGTAAAGTAATATCATACGCATCTAGACAGCTGAAGGATCATGAGAAAAATTACCCAACACATGATTTAGAACTAGCAGCTGTTGTCTTTGCCCTTAAGATATGGAGGCATTACCTCTATGGGGAGAAGTGTGAGATCTTTACAGATCACAAAATTTTGAAGTAATTCTTTACCCAGAAAGAATTGAATATGAGGCAGAGGCGATGGTTGGAGCTGGTTAAATATTATGATTGCACGATCAGCTATCACCCAGGAAAAGCAAATGTGGTAGCTGATGCTCTAAGCAGAAAATCAGCAGGATTAGCGCAATTGACTGTCCAGCAGCCGTTGGCAAATGAAATTGAAAGGTTTGGACTCGAGATAGTGTACAGCAGCAGCAGTAGTATGATTTTAGGAGACCTCTTCGTAAGATCTAATTTGTTAAACCAAATTCGAGAGGGTCAGCAGCAGGACCAGCAGTTGAAGAAATGGGTCCAGCAGGATAAAGAAAGAGGCAGCAGTCTCTATTTTTCAGAAGATGGAATTGTGAGGTATTTGGGCAGAATTTGGGTACCCCAAGTAGATGATTTAAGAGCTGAACTTTTGAAAGAAGCCCATACAGCTCCATATTCAGTACATCCAGGAAGTACGAAAATGTACAAGGACCTCCAGCAGTTGTATTGGTGGCCAGGAATGAAGAGGGATGCTAGATTTGTAGCTGAATGTTTAACGTGTCAGCTAGTGAAGGCTGAACACCAGCGACCAGCAGGATTATTGAAGCCACTGCCGATTCCCGAATGGAAGTGGGAATGTATAGCGATGGATTTTGTAACTGGTTTACCAAGGACGGTGCAAGGATATAACTCCATTTGGGTTATAATTGATAGGCTCACTAAGTCTGCTCATTTCTTACCAGTTAAAACAACATATGAGGTGAGCAGGTATGCAGAATTGTATGTTAAGGAAATAGTGAGACTACACGGTATTCCAGTTTCTATTGTATCAGACAGAGATCCTAAGTTTACATCAGCCTTTTGGAAAAGTCTACACAAGGCTATGGGTACAAAGTTGACGTTCAGCACTGCGTTTCACCCTCAAACTGATGGACAATCGGAAAGGATGATTCAGATTTTAGAAGATTTGCTCAGAGCATGTATTGTGGATTTTTCAGTAGGTTGGGATGTGAATTTGCCACTGGTAGAATTTGCCTACAATAACAGTTTCCAAGCTTCGATTCAAATGGCTCCATATGAAGCTTTGTATGGCAGAAAGTGTAGAACACCACTTCATTTGGATGAAGTTGGTGAAAGAGCTGGTTTGGGACCAGATGTTGTGGAACAAGCAGCAGCAGCTGTTAGAAGAATAAGAGAAAGAATGAAAGCTGCTCAAAGTCGACAGAAAAGTTATGCAGATAATCGAAGAAGGGAGCTGAATTTTGAAACAGGTGATCGAGTATTTTTGAGAATAGCTCCGATGAAAGGAGTTATGCGTTTTGGAAAGAAAGGAAAGCTGAGTCCAAGGTATATTGGACCATATGAGATTTTAGAAAAGGTGGGAGCACTCGCCTATCGACTAGCGCTGCCTCCACAAATGTCAGCAGTGCATAATGTTTTTCACGTGTCAGCTTTGAGGAAATATATTCCCCATCCTTCGCATGTGCTGAGTTATGAGCCAATTAATTTAGCACCAGATTTAAGCTACGAAGAGCGACCAGAAAGAATTCTCCTCCGAGAAACTAGAAGATTAAGAAACCGTAGCATTCCTATGGTTAAGATACAATGGTCCAACCAGTCGGAGCGAGAAGCAACGTGGGAAACAGAAGCTGATATGCTAAGTCTTTACCCATTTTTATTTGGTACGTAAATTTCGAGGACGAAATTTCAATAAGGTGGGTAGAGTTGTAACGCCCCAAAAATCCTTAGGACCACTACTTTACAAATTTAAAATGATATGAAGGGAATTTTACTAAATTTTGGAAGTGTTTCATGCTTGATTTCACAAGTAGCTTGCCACTAATCCCTTTCATATAAAAACCTGTTTTCAAAGTAAGATTTTCATCATTTGCAAAGAAAAGTCTTAAAGTGTTCTTCAAAATATTTCCAGAAGAGTTCGTGCGTTGCTCAGAGGATTTCTGCAGGAATTATCTGTTGTCGCAAAGCTTTGTTTAAGGCAAGTAAAAGCTGATCCTTTGCTACACCATTTGAAGTATATATTGTTGTTTTTATGGATCTGCTTGCCTGAATGTTAAGATATGTTTAAAGTTCATGTTTGAAATGATTTAGACATGAAAAGAAAAGAAAGATGGGTTCGAAAATGATTTTTTGATGTTTATGATGCTTCCAGAATGTTTTCCAGAAAATTATGAATGTTTTAAATGTACTGAGGATTCGAATTTATTTCCAGAATGTTATATGAATGTTTTCTCGCAGTAGCTGTAATATCAGAATTTGATAACTGTGTAATCGGTAGTTGCTGGTTGAATCATTATAAAGTATGGTTTGATAGGCAACGGCTGATGGCATAGTTGTTGTTTTGATGTTACAAATGTCGAGTTATGTTCCAGCAGCTGTATCTCTTTGTTACGATTTCGCAGCTGCATTGTTATGATGTTTATGGATGTTCTTCCTTTTTCTGTAATGTCGCAATTTGATGATTGTGTAATCAGTAGTTGCTGGTTGAATCAGTATAAAGTCTGGTTTAATAGGCGACGGCTGGTAGCGCGATCATTGTTTCGATATTACAAGTGTCTTTCGTGAATTTCAGCAGATGCACTGTTCATCAGCAGGTGCATCTTTCTCTTATTAAAATTAGCGGTATCACTTCTTTGTTAGAATTCAGTAGTTGCGTTGTTTTCATAAAATCAGCAGATGCACTGTTCATCAGCAGATGCATTCCATAGAGATAGTTCAGCAGTTGCTTTATTCGTTTCTAAGTGCTGTTCATTTCAGCTGGTATTAGTCTTTCGACTGGTACTATTCATTTATATAATCGTGTTAGCGCTTTTCTATGCGACTGATCGATGCGCTAATGACGTCGTTTCTTTAAGTTATAAAATATCAGCAGATAGTCTTGTCATCCTACCTGCTATTTACTTCAACGACATCGTTTCATTTAATACGATTGTCTTAGTAAGATATCTTGCAGTTGGTTTCTGTTTATTCCAGCTGGTTCATTTTAACGATATTGGCGAACAGCAGAGAGTTTTGTTTCATAAGTGCTGTTCCATTCCCTAGCGACTGGTTTTCTTTTCACCAGTTCCCTTTCAACGATACGTTTCCAAATTCGAATTCGATTCTCAGTAAAGTTTTAAAATGGGAAGCAAATGTTTAAAATGATTGAACCCGATGATTTACAGAAATGTTTTACGAAAGGATGTAATGGAACAAAAGTTTATTTAAGATTATGGCATAGATAGTTGACGGTCACCAACGAGAAGGGTGAGCAGTTGTCTAGATGTCGGCTGCCCTTTCATAACGAGCTATATGCTAAAAACTGATATCGGGAGTCATTTTGATCAAATTGCATAACGGACCATGAGGAGCTTATATGCCATAGTCTAAAGAAAAGGGAAATGATGTTAGAGCTGGGCTATTATCCCCTGTCTCTAAGATTACGAACAAACTGTTTATGAAATATTTATGAATGTTCAGATGTCTGCCTGCGTTTTATGAAATTTTTATTACTCAGGTTTTACTTGCTGAGCCTTTAGGCTCACTAGCTTTTAAAATGGTGCAGGTGCGACAACTGATGGAGGAACAGCAGGTGAAACTTGAAACCAGCAGCTGGGTGTTGTGTTTATCCAAGGCCTACGTTTTCCGTGTCTTAGTTGTATCATTTTGATTAGATTGTACTGTATTAGATCAGTAGCAATGGTTGTATAGTTACTTAGAATATCAGCTGTTGTAAATCGCAATTGCAATTATCAATACAAACTGTTTTTCCGCAAATGTCTTTAGCAGTTAGCGCGCAAACTAGGTACCTGCTGGTCTTTGTGTTTGTCTTGTGTTTTGTTTCTTTTAAGTTATAAGAAATACAGCTTATAACAAATTACCTTTTAGCCTTCTTTTATTTGAAAATTTTTATTTATCCCAATTCTCGTGGCCCCGTTGGGTTCGGGCGTCACACCCTACTTCTCCCACCCAGATAAAAGCGAAGAACAGGTTGAAGAGGACGAACAAGAGTTGTTCTGGGGCTGGTGAAGACGCAGTATTGGTTAATGTAAATTTTGCTTCCGCAAACTTTGATTTTCAGTTGTAAAGACGATTATTTTGATTATGTAAAAGATTGGTTTTGAGCTATACTATGAGATTTAATGTTTTACGATTTTATAATTTTTTTACATTGTTGATGTCACGAGTCTCGGTCTTGGGACGTGACATTATCGACAGTGCCTATCACAAAATCATGCTCGATAGGAAATTTAGATAGTGTGTCATACCAAGCTCTGGGTGCTTGCTTCAACCCGTATAGAGCTTTATCCAGTTTATAGACGTGATCTGGATATGTATGATTCACGAATCCAGGAGGTTGTGCAACATACACTTCCTCAGTTAATATGCCATTTAGAAAGGCACTCTTTACATCCATCTGATAGACTTTGAAGTCTTTGTATGCAGCATATGCAAGAAACATGCGGATGGCTTATACTATAGCTACTGGAGCAAAGGTCTCATCGAAATCTATTCCTTATAGTTGTCTAAGACCTTGAGCTACCAGTCTAGATTTGTTTCTAATTACTACACCATCCTCACTCAGCTTGTTCCTAAAGACCCATTTAGTTCCTATCACTGAATTATTAGTAGGTCGAGGAGCTAACTTCCATACATTATTTCTCTTAAATTGGCTAAGTTCATCTTGCATAGAATCTATCCAGATTGGGTCTGCTAAGGCTTCTTCTATCAACTTTGGTTCTATATGCGAAATGAATGTTGAATTGAAGTACTCATGCATTAGATGGCCTCGTGTGCGAACAGGAGAGTGTACATTACCTATGATCTGCTCAGGTGGATGATTTCTATTCCATCGAAGATAAGATCCGATTGGATTTGCTCCTTGTTCTGCTTGGATGTCTGGCTGAATGGTTTCATCAGATACCACTTGATGATTTTCATTGATAGCTTGAGTATCTGAAGCTGGTCTTGATCCCAATTGATGTGAACGTTGTTCCGGATTTGGATCATATACCAATTGATATATTGTAGAATCTGCTTGCGCAACTTCTTGTCCAACAGTTGTTCCACTCCCCATAGCATGCACACTGGTTAAGAACTGTTCCTGTACTGGATCAACATTAGTCAAATCAATGACTTTTATGTTACTTTGTCATATCTTCTTGCGCATTATCGTGTGGTGTGTCCAGGGCTGGTTGTATCTCAGCTGAATGTCGAATCTGTGGCACGTCATCACTTGATTCATCAAGGCTGTTTGATTCCAGATGTGTGCACAGATCATGTAAGCTCACAACTGAGTTGGAATGAAAGCTGGTTTCATCGAACACCACGTGAGCTGATTCTTCAACCGTCAAGCTCCGGTTGTTAAACACTCTGTATCCTTTGCTCACTTCTGAGTATCCAAGAAACAAACATGCATCATATTTTACATCGAAAGCTGTTAGATGCTTTTTGCCATTATTATGAATGAAACATCTACATCCAAACACCCAGAAATAAGATATATCAGGTTTCTTGCCACTCCAGATCTCATATGGGGTTACACCATGAATCTTGTTAATCATAGATCTGTTTTGAGTGTAGCAAGCTATGTTAACTGCTTCTGTCCAGAATTTTTGAGAAATACCGCAATATGCAATCATAGATCGAGCAGCTTCTTTTAAAGTACGGTTTCTCCTCTCAGCTAACCCGTTATGTTGAGGAGTTCTAGATGCTGAAAGCTCATGCTTTATTCCAATGTCTTCCAGATAAGAGGATAGCTTATGATTTAAAAAACCAATACCTCTATCACTCCTTATCCGGTTGACAGTACAAGATTTTTCATTTTTTAAACGTTTTAAAAGCTTAATCAACTGGTCAGTGGTTTGATCTTTTGATTTTAAAAACAACACCCATGTAAATTTTGTAAAGTCATCAACAACAACAAGGGTGTAATTGTTCCCCTAAGCTGGTTACGGGTATAGGACCAAAAGATCCATATGTAAAAGCTCTAAGCATCGGTAAGAACGAATACAACTTTTCTTTTTTAAATGTAGAACGAATCTGTTTTCCCAATTGACACGCAGAAAAAATCTTGTCCTTAGAAAAATTTATTTTAGGCATACCAGAAACCAATTCAAGCTTACTCAATTTGGCAAGAGTTTTGAAATTCAGATGGTTCATCCTCTGGTGCCACAGCCAGCTCTTGGAAGAGTCAGCTGGTAGGCAAATATGTTCAGAGCCCAGATGCTCTGACCAATTGACAATGTAGGTATTCCCCGATCTGTTTCCTACTAACACTATCATCCCATATGGATTATGAACTGTGCATGTGTGCTTTTGAAAGTTAACTGTGTAACCATTGTCACACAGCTGACTTATGCTAATTAGATTATAGGACAAATTCTCAACAACTATAATATCATTAATTGAGATTACCATGGGTAACCTTACCCTTACCCACAGTGTTACCGTGAGAATTGTCGCATACAATTTTGGGTCCTTTGTGTGGCGTCAGATCTGATAACAGCTTTGAGTTTCCAGTCATGTGCCTCGCACAGCCACTGTCCAGATACCATATGCTTGATTCCTCTGAAGCTCTGTACCTGTTGTCCTGCAATCATGAAAATAAACTTTTGGTACCCAATTTTACTTGGGTCCAGATCGGATTACCTATTTTGGGACCCATACTTGAATTACCTTTATAGTTTTTCCAGTATGGATATCTACTAGGGTTCGTGCAGAAATCTTATGTGATCTGTTGAGATTTGGCTTCACACTTTGACCATTCAGATCTTGCTTGGGCTAAACCTTTACCCATACAGATTCGACCTTCTTTGAACCACGCCTTTGCTGGTTCTAAACAGATGACTTAGTAACAGTTTTCGCTTTATCCTTCTCAAGTCTGTTCGTTAGCCAATTGGGCTTAGAGTTCTCAGGCTTGGTATAACCAATACCACTTTTGCCCTTATGATTCAGCTGTCGTGAGATTTGATCATCGTACTTAACCGACTCACATACATCGTGTATCACACTGGCTTTGACAAAATTCTTTTTCTTGAACTTGTCACCAGCCAGATCTGACTGAGTACTCGTTCACTTTTGCCCTTATGATTCAGCTGTCGTGAGATTTGATCATCGTACTTAACCGACTCACATACATCGTGTATCACACTGGCTTTGACAAAATTCTTTTTCTTGAACTTGTCACCAGCCAGATCTGACTGAGTACTCGTTCCCTCAGAGCTGCTTTCACCAAAACTTAAACCTAAGCCAAATTTGTCATTTAATGGCTTCTGGGTCTCATGCAGCTTGCCTAAGGAAACAGAAGACTTAGTCCAGGAGCTCATCACTGGACTTAATCTCTCATTTTCAGATGAGAGCTCACAGGACTTTGTTCTCAAAAGATCATTCTCAATCTTCAGCTTACTCAACTCAGTTTGTAAACTGTCAGGTTCCCCAAGCTGAGCAGTGCTTGGTTCCACTGAACTATTTTTCAAACATCCGTTTTCAGCTTTGATCTATTCGAATGTCTGAGATAGCTTTCGGTACTCAAGGAAAATTTCATTAAGTGCATTTATGAGCTCCTCTCGTGTAAATTCACTATTAGAGAAGTCAAATACCTCATCTTGGTCTGGTTGGCCATCAAGCGGTGGACATCTTCTTGCTCACTTTCGCTGGATGAGCCGATTGATGTTGTCTCCGAATTTGAGTCCGCCCAGTTTCTGTTGCTCTCCTCAGCAACAAGCACTTTTCGATCATTCTTCTTGTGGGACCTCTTCTCACATATGTTTCTCCTTCTTTCTGTGGATCTTTTTTTGGATCGCTCTGTGGACCTCTTGTCATCTTTCTTGGGCCTGTTGCAATCTGCTGCGAAATGCCCTGGTCTGCCACAGTTATATCAATTTAAATCCGTAGTAATCTTGTCAGATTTATGAGCATTGTTATAATTAAAAGAATGGTTTTGAGTTCTTCTCATGAATTTCCCAAACTTCTATACAAAAAGGGACATGACGTCGTTGCTCAATTGCTCTGCTGTCTTTATAGGTGAGCCCTATTCAGATGTTGTTGCAGCAAGAGCCTTGGTTGGTTGGAAGGTTGATGGTCCAGCCTCAGATCTGGTTTCTAGCTCGAACTCATATGCTTTCAGATTTGCGAAGAGATCATGTAGTTCAAGATTGTTCAGATCCTTAGGCTCTCTCATCGCCATCGTCTTAACATTCCACTCCCTCGGTAGAGCTCTCATCACTTTGAGGGCCAGTTCTCTATTGGAGTATTCTTTGCCAAGACTGGTCAGCTCGATCACAACAGCACTGAATCTCTCATCAAATTCCGCCATCTTCTCTCCCTCTCGCATCTTTATCATTCATATTTCTGCTGGAAACTTTAAGCTTGTTCTCTTTGATCTCGTCGTTGCCTTCACAATTTGCGTCAACTTCTCCCAGATCTCCTTGGCAGTATTGCAGGTCTTTATCTTGTTGAACATGTTTCTATCCAGCGTCTTATATAGAATGTCCTTCGTCACATTGTCCAAGTTGGCTTTCTTCTTGTCCTCTGGTGTGTACTCCATTAGAGTTTTCTCAAGCCACTGCGGAGCACCAGCAGTAATCGCCATAGCTGTATTAGCCTTCATAATCTTCATGGGTCCATCTGTAATGACGTACCACATGTCATCATCTTGTGCGGCCAAATGGGCTTGCATCCTGATCTTCCAGTCGTCATACTCCTCCTTAGAAAACATAGGATTTTGTTGTGAGAAGTAGACATATTTAAAAGTAAACACAAAGATCAGACTGTTCAATAACTGAGAGTTCAGGCTCTGATACCAATTGATAGGATCAATGGAATCGAAAATAGAGTTAAAATAAGCTTAGGAGTTCAGAAGGGGGGAAGGGTTGAAACTCCTTCGATTTTTTATTTTTCGAAACCTTAAAACTGTTTTCACAAGCCTCGCTTAACTCAGATCTGAGTGACCAGACCTGAGGCTCTCAGTCCAGATCTGTTTTCTGGGTTAACAAATATTGTGCGGAAAGAAACCGATTTAAACAATGAACAGTTACAATAAATACGATGCAAGTAAGTAAAAGATAGAGTTGAGAGTTTTTTTGTGGAAGTTCAGATCTGAAGATCCTACGTCTCCCCTTCTTCCTTTTCAGGAAGGTTCCACTAGAATATTTGATGTGTACAGCTTCTGTAGACACTCGATCACTCAAGCCACGCTAAAAGTGAACTCCTAGAAACCACAATCAACACAAATACCACTGCTGATTACAATCAAATGAATTTTTGAACTGCTTGAGAAAACATGTTCGTTACATACTCTAATCTGATTTTACAAGGAATGTGATACAATAGAGTTCTGTAAATATCTTTACAATGAAACTTGTTTACAAATATAAACCAGAAGATATCTCGAAGGTTTTTCTAATATGAACTGAATGAGAGTGTTCTTCGAGATGTTCAAGACTGGGACTCAAAATATATTTTTGCGAGAATGCGTTTTGAGAGTCACCAAGTTTGTAGTTTCACAGAGAGTTTGCGAGAGTAAAACTTGCGAGAGAGATTCAAAAACAACCGAGAGCTTATTCGTTTGAAATCTTCAACTATTTATACATCTCCGTCCTCAACGGTCATAAATGAGCAGTAGACACAAACCTTCTTTGCATATATTCATCGTATCAACGCATTAAATGCTCCATTAATGCTATACAAAGGTCTGTCTAAAGTTCTCAGAACTTTGTTGACTTTAATACCCGAAATAGGTAAACATCGAATATACCAACTCTGCGTTCTGTAAAGTATTCTCCAAATAGCTCTGAACTGAGTCTCTTTAATTCACTTTGTCTAACAGGCTTTATATGATTGAATCTTGATCGTTGAATCCTTTGGAATGAATATCTGATGAAATCTTAAGCTCAAATTTGTTTCGGCACTGAGATATGAAATCTGCTCTCAAATAGAAGCTTTGCTAACATCTTCTTTTGCGTAACTTCCCTATTTAACTTCTTCATAACTGTATAACTGTCAGATCTGAGTTCTCTCCTTTATGAGTATTCCTCATTTTCTTTAACAATATATTCAGAGCTGAAACCCCCTTTTTGTCTCTTTAACTATACCATGGTCAAATCTGAAATCTCTCTTCTTTACACGTAACGTCAGCTCTTATCTCTATCATATCTGAAATACCTTGTTCTGATCCGAATCTTTGAAATCTGAAGAAATAACCTCTGAATTGAAACTTATATATAACCTGATCTGAATGCTCTCATTTGATATGATAAGCTATCTTCCCGTTATATATGTTGTTCCCAATCTCTTATATCTGAAACGAAGCTTCTGTATAAGGCCTGATAAGCTCTGATCTGGATTGTTCGGATCCCTCTAAGCTGATATAGTCATTAAGGCCTCTGAACTGTTCTAAAAACACTCTGATATGAATATTCCTAGTTCAAATCTGAACGGATCTGAGTCCTAGATCCTAATCTGAAAGAACTCGATAACTCCAAATATGATAGCTTAATGTTCAGTTCTTTATCTTGTTTATGTTATCACCAAAACCTATAAATTTATCTTAATAGTCACTAAGCTCTACACACGTCTTCGAGGATGCATCCAAAGCATAAATCATGAACCCTACATTCTCCAACGACAGGAGGTTAAACTTCTTTATAGCAGAGATCAGTTGAATATTCGATTAGGAATCATGGCCGTAGAAATTCCACTTCTTTCCAGACTGGGGCCGAAAACGCACAACACCATGAAAAACAATCCACGATGGCCCTAAAACTAGACAACACGTCCATTCCCACTATACAATCGAAATCCCACATCACTAACTGAATCAAATCGGCTACCGACACATATCGTCAAAACCTAAGTATGCCATTCGACACAATCTCTTGGGAGAACAAGCTCGCACCGGCAGGAGTCGCAATAGAAACAACATCACGCAAAATGGTGGTACGCAAACCACGCTCAACAATAAATGCATCAGCTAGAAACGAATGTGATGCTCCAGTATCAAACAACACACGAGCTGGAAATAAAAAACAGTACAAGTACCTGAAATCACTCCTCCAAGCGTGCCCTATACTTGATCCCTTGTCATGGCATTAACCTGGGCCTGCTAAGGCCCTGAGAAATGAGGTTGGGAAGACTGTCCAAAACGCGAAGGACCAGGCTGTTGAAAGGACCTGTGCTGAGTTTCCCCCATCCTCTGCTGCTGAACAGGGAAAGAACGACCTTGAGATGACCCGCCAGATCGACTCTGCGGTGGGGCAGCGGTGTGCTGAGATCCTGCCAAAGGACATACTCTCGCAAAATGCCCGTACTGCCCACAAATATTGCAAACACCTTGAACCCCTACACACTGCGTCGAAGGGTGTTCTGACCACAAAAGTTAGCCCTGGGGCTGCTACTGTTTCTCGAACTGCCTGAACCGGAAGAACTAGAACCCGGCTTTTTCTTAAACTGATGGCCACGAGGCCTGAACCTATGACGTCCAGATTGTTATACGATGGCTGCTGGGGCTGCTGGGATGACTGAGAAAATTGGGGAGGTTTCACCCCTAGAACATTGGGACGTGTACCTTGAGCAGCTTGTTCCTGAGTTCGAGACCTGCGGTTCTGTAACCCTTCCTCGATATCCATCGTCTTGTCCACCGCATCCGCATAACTAGTAGGTGAACTGGCCAACACCAAAGAATAAATATATTCGTTCAGCCCTTCCAAGAATAGGTTTCTATTCGTCATCTCACGGCCAGACACATGAGGAACATAGGCAAGGAGAGAAGAAAACTTTCTAGCATACTCCCCCACATACATGGTTCCCTGAACCAAGTTATCAAACTCATGCTCCCGGGTGTTAACATAGGACTCCGGAACGTACTCCTGACGGAACGCAGTACAAAAACCGTTCCACGTAATCCTCACACCAGTCTCTTCAAGAGTTCGTGAAGCTCCTCTATACCAGCGCTCGGCATTCTTCCTCAACTGAAAGGTAGCTAAACTCAGTCTACGCTCATCGTCATATCGCACTCGATCAAACAGCCCTGTAATATGCTACAACCAGGACTCAGCATCGGAACTAGACTCATCACCATCGAACGTTTGAGGATTCATCCGCTGAAACCTCGCCATGATCAGTTTCATTTCGTCAACACGGACTGCCAACATATCCACCTCGTCATCAACCTACCTAGCACGCCTACGAACAGGGATACTACTCTCCACCTCCTCATTCTGAGCCTCAGATTCTATCGGGATCTACCTTGTAGCTCTACCCCTACGTGTAGACGGCATCTAGGCAAACAGTAATACAATAAGATCACACAACAAATATAACACATAGTCAAGCACACGCACAAGCAACAAAGTTCCTAGACTCAAATGTGACCAAAAGTATTCGAGCTTATCCCAGTTTAAGCTCTGATATAAAAAATGTCAGGTCTGGTGCACACGACAGAGATAAACACGCAAATAGCAACCACGGAAGCATAAAAAGTGGCTAAAATTTTTCGCTTTGGCCTGACTTAGAAAATATAATTTAAAGATACACTTATATATTGGTTTTACAACAACCGAAAACCAACAACAGCAACAAGCAATAACAAGTACAAGCATCGAGTATCCCAAATCAATACAGACTCAAATATGAGTATAAGACAGCAGCAAAGGGCATCCCCCAGCGACAAATTTAATACATAATTATAAAATATAATTAACTGGGACACTCTATCCACCTCTCGAGGCACCTCCAGCCGAGTCACCTCTACCACCAACTGAGAAACCTGGGTAACCTGAACAACACACAGATAACCAAACAACCAGCCCCAAATGGACAGGGGTCAAACCCCGATACGGATAGCAATTCAAACAACAAATAGATAGCTACGGATATAAATGAATGTGCTAGGAATGAGAACAGCAGAATGCAAAGGCAACAGGCTACAAACGAATCAGGAAGCCAAAGGAGCTCGAAGAACCAGCTCAAAAGCTGTCAACAGATACGAACAAAGGGTAGTGGCCACGAAGCATGTGAGAGTGTGGTAGCTATCCACTCGTCTCAACACAATGTACCAAAGCATAAATCAGATCACTCAACCTGTTGTTGCCAAAGCTCATGAGAGCGTGGTAGCTATCCACTCGTCTCATAGCGGCTAACAACTAAACCAACAGGGAGATGAGGAGAACGGTATTATCGCTCGTCCTTAATAACAGCATCCTGGTACACACGGGTTAGCACAACAACAAGAGGCTAACAGATATGAGCTCAACAGGAGAGATGCATGTATGCCAATGCAACAGCTTACAATAATCAGCACAGAACAACAACAAGAAATACAATATGATAGCATACACACTGCACGCATACCGGCAAGCATATACATATATCAAGCTTATCCCAAAGCTATAATACAAGCTCAAATCCGTACCTTAGCTTTTGTGCTACAATTACCACAACAAAGGTCCCAAAAAACTCAAATCTGAAACCTGCTTAGCCAAAAAAAATAATCAACTCAGGGATCGTAAGCACATAAACCATAACAGGGAGCTACTATCACAACTCAGTTCTATCCTACCTATAACACACAACAGATAGCTCTAAACAAAGCGCAAGGTAGGATCTTATACTTACTCGAAAGCACTTCCTGAGCAGAAGAACCAATCGACCAAAAGACGAACGATGCACAATGTAGCTTCTTCGCGTTCTTCTTCCAGGTTATCAAAGCCTTCAATAGAGGTATAGAAAGAACGGTCTTGGCAAGAGGAACTCAATGCTACTAATCTTGCTCAAATCTGAGTCGTCTACCACCGAGAATCGGACGAAATTGACCACGGTGAACAGTAAGGGTTTCGCCACAGTAGAGGATATGTTTACGGGGAGAGATATTTTCTAAGTGTTTATAACAAATGGTGTACGTCTGGTCAAAGTCCTATATTTATATAACTGAATCCCCAAGATCTGGTGAACAGTAGCCACCGACACCCAGGGCTCACAACTGGTATCAGCTCAGATCTGAACACCTTACCAGATCTGACTCTACGTATACTAGATTTGGTTTCTCAAAACAACGTCGCACCACCCTCCAGTTCTCCATTTCAACCAGAGGTCCTTCTCCATTGGACGACACCTTGAAACTTCTGAAACATCTATCCAGCTCTCTGCTTAACCAGCTGGTGCACTTAGCCGCTCGCACCCACTAGTAGATCTTTTTTCCCCCAGACTTCACATCAAGAACAAATCACACGCACTGCCCAGATTATACTTTGGTCGACTCACACGTGTCATCCAGCTAGCGCTTACACGGGTACACTTAAACGGCGTCGCATCGCAACCCAGATCTGGATGATCAGCTCAAACTCGTTCAAATCTTACCTCAGCCTGTACCTTTGAACCGTACCAGTTTGCACTAAACCACGAACCGATCGGTCTACACAGTACTAATAGATTTCTCTCTTCAAAGTTGATTTCCTCCAAATGATGTTGCTTCAGCACCCGCTTCGAATATCCAACTTAGCATACTCAAAATGGCTTGCGACAACAATTCTTAAGTACCCAACCAGATCTGACCAGTCTACGAAAACCAGATCGAAGCTATTTTACGAAAACTAACCCGGAGCTGTTCCACACACTGACCAACTCGCTTTCCTTCGAATCATCTAGCTCTAATCTGCTTCAGACCAACTTACATTTACTAAGCATACCAGCTCAGAGCTGGCCCATCCCAGATCTTCCCACGTATGATCTGATCTATGCTAAACCTGATTAATTAAATTAATTACTCCACTAATCTTTTGGGTCTCATAGTTCAGTGGAGTAAGCATGGAAGAGAAGAAGCTACATGGGAGTTAGAAGCGATGATGTGGCAAGAGTGACCTTATCTTTTTTGAGCATGCATCGATTTAATCCATGTATTATGGTTACTCCATGTCATCTGGTTAATCGACTGTTTATTTCTCACCTTCTTGATTTGTTGGTTAGTTGATGGTTTTTTCTGTTCTGAGAGCTTTAGAGTTGCTCTGGCGTCCTTTAATTTTGATTGTTTCTAGTAGTCTCCATTCATTTCTGGTTTGTTGCTGTTCATTCTGGTGGTTGTGTTTAACTTTTGGGGATTAAATCTTATTCTTAGTGGGGGAGAAACGTGAGGCCTGGAAGATCAGTTTAGGTCAATTAAGTTGGACTAGATCGGGCGCGAGCTGAACTGTTCATCGGATGCTGAGCTGATCTGTTGAAAAAGTGTTGAACTGGATCGAGCGTGCTCACCTAATCGAGATGCATTAGGCTGATCGAGTTGTGTTCTGATCGCGCTGTGCTGATCTGGTGTGAGCTGAGCTGCTCTGGTGCAAGCTGAGTTGATTTGGTGTGACATGAACTGGTCTGGTAGTACTGTACTATTGAGTAGCACGTATTGGTTGAGTAGTGCGAGCTGATCTGATTCCTCAGCTGGATGGTGTAGCGTGCTGATATTACCCGTGATTTTTGAGTAGATCTAAGCTAGTTTGAAGGTCCCGAGCTGATCTGTTGATGCTGAGATGATTTGGTGTTGCGCATGCTGGATGTCCGGAGCTGGTATCAGCTTAGAGACCTGTGCTGGTTGGTGATTACTGTAGATCATATCAGGATAACTTAATTTATATACTAAGTGTTGACCAAGTGTTAGCCATTTTTCGATCATAAGATTTATCGTATACTTTTAAGAGCGCGAGCTGGTATCCCCCGACCCTTATCTTTTCCGATAACCAACGATTGACGCCTTAGCTTGGAGCAATGTTGGTACCGTTTAAATCGTCTCTCCAAACCAATATTTTCACTACCATTCTTGGAGCAGTGGTTGGCCAGAGAAAGAAGCGCGATGATAGTCGAAGCGTGCTGGTTAATGATGACTTATAAGGGTGCCAAACGTATTTTAAAATATTTAAAGGGTACTCAGAACGTGGGTCTTTGGTATCCCAAAGACTCATATTTCAATTTAATTGCTTATTCAAATGCAGATTACCCAGGTTGCAAGATTGATCGACGTAGTACAAGTGGAACTTGTCAGTTCTTGGGAGATAGACTAATTTCCTAGTTTAGCAAGAAGTGAACATCCATCGCAACATCTACAGCTGAGGAGAGTACTTAGAAGCTAGGAGCTACTGTACAGATCTTATGGATACAAAAACAGTTATAGACTAAAGTGTTGATGCAGCTGAAGCTCCCATTTTCTGCGACAACACCTGTGATATTGCTATCACTCAAAATCATGTGCTGCATTCCAAAACGAAGCACATTGACATAAATCATCATTTAATAAGAGATCACGTGCTAAAAAGGACATCACTGGAGCATGTTCCAACAGATCAGCATGTGGCTGACATGTTCACAAAGCTCCTGACAGATGCTAAGTTTTCTTTCTTTAGAAATATGTTAGGTCTCTTATATATGTCTTAAAAATGTTCTGTGAGCACTTGTTCAGGGAAACAGATTTTCTTTCAAACAGATACGACCAAAATTCTACGATCTGTGTCTAATCTGACCTTATTGTTGACAATTTGCTTCTGTTTAGATACGTCTATTGTTAGATCTTATCACAGGGTTGGCAAGCTGTTTCCCACCTGATATAGTAAAGATATGAACGGTTGAGATTTAGAACTTCTTTTCAAATTTTTTTAAAATCGTACGGTTACGTGATTTAAATTTCAAATGTCTTTTCCTTTATACGTCACGTATACTCACGAATTTTCACCGTTCACACATCTCATATTTTTACCATATGCAATTATTTTCATTCTTATGTTTTCAAAATCTCTTTGCATTCCAAAAACATTTACTCTCCAAAAGCTTTTAGCATCCCAATATGTTATCTTCATCCTTTTCACTCTACCTTGCAAATGGCATCCTTCGCTGCTAACACTCTATAGGTTAACTTTGAATCTGTCGTGACCTTGTCAGACGAAGGCATGGTCCTTATGTTCCACACTCTAGAGTCATCTGGACTTAGAGGCTTTCTGGGAGTTTCTGGGTCCGTGTATGAGGAGGCCCTCACTCAATTTTTTCGAGGAGTATCAGTGATAGATGGAAGAGTTGTGAGCACCACGGATGGCAATCAGGTGATAATAACTACGGAGTTGTTCACGAAGACCTTTGGTTTACCGATGGACCAGTTTTGGGAATCTCCCACCTGCAGTCGTCGAGGAGATGAAGGTCGTCTTCTCGCTGTCGGGTATCCGTTTCAAACTGTCAGGCCTTGTGCTCTAATCAGAGATAAAACATACAAACACATGCGGAAGCTACTTAAAAGCGGGTAAAATTTTCGCTTTTGGCCTGACGGTTTAAAACAATATAATTTAAAATAGTGCGATACTCAAAATAGATATCCTAGTTTATAAAAATGACCAACAATATAGCATAACGACAGCAACGATAACATGTATCAAACTCCAAAAACCAAATACAACGGCAAAGCGCAGGGCCTCCCCCTGGCTAAAAATACTGATACATATAAATATGCTATACGCCATTGGGATAATCTAACCACTTCCTGGGATGCCACCAGCTGGGTTAAAACCACGACCAGCTGTAAAACTTGGGTTTCCTGAAAACAACACAACAAGGAAAACAACCAAGCCCCAGAGGGACATGGGGTCAAACCCCAGTACGGAGAGCAACTATAAAACAGCAGTAAACGGCAAGAATAAAATGCAGATGCTATGCATGAGAAAGGAAACAACAGCTCAACGGGATCTGCAACAGAATATGTGGCCACGGTGAGTGTAGGACATGCGGGTGCTACCCACTCACCCCTACTCGCCCACCCTTACCAGATGCATCAACAACCCAACCTATGAACTGTGGTAGCTAGTCACTCGGTGCATAGGGGAAATGAGAGTGCGGAATCACCGCTCGCCCTCGCATCCTGGTAAGTAATCAGAACAATAACAACGAAGCAATGGCTGCAAAAGCTAGAACGGAGATGCAAATGACGTGTATGAAACATGCTGCTGTATTACAAGCTCCAATCCGTACCTTAATTCCTAGCACAATTACCACAATCAAAGGCCCTGAGAAATCTGAATTCCAACCTATCGAAACACACAGGGCAATATTCTCAAGGGATGCTAATACACAGAAAGCACGCTGAGAGTTACACACACTCAACCAGCTACTGATTCCAACAATACCACTAACAGGAAGCTTAAATGAAGGCTAATACTAAGATCTCAGCAATAATTCGAAGTTCTACCTCAACGACGCAACACACGGCCGAAGACAGCAACTTCGCGATCTCGCTCTAGCCAACAACAGCCTCCAATAATGGTGTAGAAAGGAAGAGCTTCTCGAGAGGAGTCCAACTCTACCTCAAACGCCCAAAACAACAGTCGGAAACGATGGGAATCACCGGATAAAATCAACGGTGAACAGTACTAGGGTTCGAGAAACAGAGGTCGACAATTTGGAGAATTTTACTAAGTATGGAATCTGATATCTCAAATCGAAGACCAAGTCTTCCTTAAATAAACGCGTAAAAGCTGGTTAAAATCATCCACCGACAAAACCAGTCGACTAAAAATACAACCAGCAGATGCAAAGAAACCAACTGCTGAATCTCAAACAACGCTAATCAAAACGGTGTCGCAGCGACTTAACAAAACGACGTCGCACCGCTTACATCATCAAATCTGCCACCAGCTGGTCGCCTAAAACCATCGACTGGTTCTCAAATCCAAAAGCTGGATTGTATAACACTCAGAAGCTGATACCAGACGTTGCATCAAAACGCTGCGTACCAACTTAATAAAACGGCGTCGCATAGCTGACGTCATCAAATCCGGTCGATAACCCTCGCACAATACCAGCCGCAAGCTACAGGAAACCAGACGCAAGCTACAGTAGAGTTGACCATCGTGGACATCTGCTCTCAGCTGGACAACCAGTCGACACACACGCGAACAAATCCCACCAGCTGGTACCAGACGCAACACTCAAAACGGCGTCGCACCAACTAATCAAAACGCTACCGTTTTGCCCTCAACAAACGATATAAAGCAGCAGCTGGATACAAACATGCTACCAGCTTTCACTTAGCACAACGCATCCAGATTTCACTAAAACGATGGCGTTTAGGAATCTCGCGCTACCAAAACACGCTACGACTGGATTCCACCAAATCGACCAGCTTTCACCCAAAAATATCAAAAATACGAAAACTTCCAGAAATTCTCTAAATGTGAAATCTGACCCGAAATTGCCAATCAAACTCTCAAACAGAAATCTGAACAACCAGAATACTCTAAAAACCGATTAATTTCCAATAAATTAATCCTAATTACATTTCATGTCTCACATTTCTCCCCTACTAAAAAGGATTTCGTCCTCGAAATCATAACAACAACTCTGGAAAACAACACAGCAACAAAATACACAACAAAACTCTGCCTAACACAAGCCAAGAGTTCAAGATAACTGAGCAAACAATTAACAACAACTAGGGAAGAAATACAATCAAAAGCTACAAACTACTGGAAATTTAGCTCAACAGCTACTCAAACAGATGCGGCCACTCGCGCTGCATCTTTTCTTCCAGCTCCCAAGTAGCTTCTTCCCTGCCATTCTTGCTCCACTGCACCATCACCAACGGAATGGTTTTATTCCTCAACTGTTTCTCTTTTCTGCCAAGGATCTGCAAAGGATATTCTTGATAACTCAACGACTGATCTAGCTCCACCTCGTCAGTTCCAAGCACATGAGACGGATCTGGCTCATACTTCCTCAACATGGAAACATGAAAGACGTCATGAAGAGAAGACAAATATGACGGCAACAACAGCCGATACGCTAAAGGGCCAATCCTCTCAACAATCTCATACGGTCTGACGTAACGAGGGGCTAACTTTCCCTTGCGTCCAAAGCGCATCACACTGCGAAACGGAGAAACTTTGAGAAATACACGATCACCAACCTGAAACTCAAGAGGTCGACGCCTCTTATTTGCATAACTGGCTTGGCAATCCTGGGAAGCTTTCATCCGCTGTCTAATAAGATCCACATGATCTTTCATTTGCTACACAAAGTCAGGGGCAGATAACTGCTTCTCCCCCACTTCTTCCCAACATACCGGCGATCTGCACTTTCTACCATATAAAGCCTCAAACGGCGCCATGCCAATCGTCACCTGATAGCTGTTATTATAGGAAAATTCTACTAAAGACAACGCGTCTTGCCATCTACCTCCGAAATCCAACACAACAGCTCGTAACATATCCTCCAACGTATGGATAGTTCTCTCAGATTGGCCATCTGTCTGGGGGTGATATGCGGTGTTCATCGCCAATCTGGTACCCAAAGCTTTTTGCAAACTCTTCCAAAACCTGGAAGTAAACCTCGGATCTCGGTTGGAAACAATCTAAACAGGCACACCGTGAAGTCTAACCACAAAATCAACGTACAGTTTTGCCATCTTCTTCAACGAGAAGGTCATCCCATAGGGAATAAAATGTGCAGACTTCGACAAGCGGTCTATAACCACCCAAATAGCATCACATCCTCTGCTGGAACGAGGCAGATGCGTCACAAAATCCATAGCAATGTGCTCCCAATTCCATTGGGGCACTTCCAAACTCTGCAACAGACCACCAGGTCTCATCCTTTCGGCCTTTACCATCTGACAGTTTAAACAACGAGCAACAAAACCAGCAACTGTTAGAGTAGATGCCCAACTAGCCAACTTGTGGCATGTGGGTTTATTGACTCTTGTATATGACAATCTTTATATATGATATTCGCATTTTATTTATATGGCATTCTTTACTTTCATTGTGTGTATGATGATTTACAATTGCGTTGAGTAAAGACCTAGAATGCACTAAAGTGTATGTTAGATGTGATAGTGGGTATGACGGCTATCATGAAACACATCTAATAGTCACTGTGTATTCTGAACATATTCCTAGTCGATTGGGCCGTCAAAATGAGGATAAGGACGCCCGAGTTCGAGACTAGTATCTGCGATGCGAAGTACCATGTTTCATTGGTAGGGAACATTGTGATGTTCTGAGAATGCAGATAGATAGTGACCTGGTGATCTATCGAACTACCCTCGTTCGGACTTTCCAAGTGGTTACCATTTGTCGAGTGGATAAGTCCGAGGTCTTGGTTGTACTTATTAGTCCTCACGACTCGAAACGTCATTGAGACTCTACATGATAGGCGTCTCACTTTGACCCGTTTGCCGACTCACTTGGGGTCATAAGGCGTCGGGATTGGGTGAGACCCCGATGCATGTAGGAGTCGATGCATCGTTGTCGAGAACATTGTGATGTTCTGAGAATGCAGATAGATAGTGACCTGGTGATCTATCGAACTACCCTCGTTCGGACTTTCCAAGTGGTTACCATTTGTCGAGTGGATAAGTCCGAGGTCTTGGTTGTACTTATTAGTCCTCACGACTCGAAACGTCATTGAGACTCTACATGATAGGCGTCTCACTTTGACCCGTTTGCCGACTCACTTGGGGTCATAAGGCGTCGGGATTGGGTGAGACCCCGATGCATGTAGGAGTCGATGCATCGTTGTCGAGGATTCACCGCTCGCAGACATGCGTGGATATCCTATGCTATCTGAGGGGATAATAGTGTATAAATCTCTGGCCAGAGTACTAGAAGTGTTTTAGGTAAATTTGTTTGCCTAGTTATACTCGTGATGTCACTATTCGATCTCCAAGATGTATGCATAGCTATCGGATCTATAGCGACTCTCGATTTACCAATGGTCGTTGATCTGATCGGGATATATGGATTGAAAGGACCGTACTGTACGCTAACCACGACCGACTGGTTCTTGCAGGCACTATCAGTGATACCTAGGGGATCATGGGGCGATGTTGCTAGACGCTCTTACCATGATCCGATGGGCAGGTCCGGAATTATGATTCCGGAGCCACAATGGTTGTGGGCCCACGGCTAGCTGTATCCCTGAACCATTGAGGGCCACACAAGTACTGGATTCGAGATTCCGGCACGGATATTCAGCTCAATGTGTTGAGCATGAGAAGAGGAATTTTGGGAGTGCGACTTCCTAAACGTCAACAGGGGTCAAATCGTGATTTCCCGTTGTTGAGGGGCAAAACGGTCATTTTGCACTGGGGTTCTGAAAAATGGTTTTTCAGATCATAGTATTCATTTTTGGAAACTGAGTCGATCGGTCCGATCTGATCAGCGATCGGTCCGATCTGATCAGCGATCGGAGTTACGATGAAGTCACGGTGATGGGGATGAACCAAATGTTCATCCGTTGGACCCGGGCCCGTTGGGCCGGTCCAAGTCCATCATTTAAGTCTATTTAATTAGACTTAAGCTTCATAACTTAACACTTGATGCAAACTAAACCCTAAACCTAATCTTGGCCGCCGCCCCCTCTCCTCTCTTCTCAAAAGACACGCCGCCGCCGCCGCTCGCCGCCTCCGCCTCTTCGCCGGAATTTGTTCCGACCAAATTTGACGAGGAGAATCCATCCACGCCGATCTCGTCAGGCCTTCTAGTGCAGGCTGACAAAGGAATCCCGTCTCCGGTCGTGGACCTGATTGACGATATCTACGGCCGCCTACCGTGAAGTGCCGTTTTCTTTACGAAACCGGTCGGATCCAGGCACGAGTTGCCAGCAAGGTAGCGATCTTAACACCCTATGGTTGTATTTTATTGAAATCGTATTGATCGTCTCCCGGCCATTGTTTTGTTCTTCCGCTGCCTCGCCGGGAGGCGTGATCCGGATCCGCCGCGGTCACCAACAGTGGTATCAGAGCCAAGGTTTTCGGATCTGATCAATACATTATTGCCTTATTATATCTGTATCTCAAATTTCAGATCGAAATCAAAAGAAAATTCTTCGAAGAAGGCCACGGCGCCGCGGCGCATGGCGGCGCCCCTCCGCGCCCGAGATCGTGCGCGATTCATGTGTGCTAGTCGCGCCTGCCGGACGTGAGTTGGCCGCTGGATTGCGCCACTACTGCTGCGATGTTGTGTGTAGATGTGCAACCCGTTGTGCTGTTGATCGCCGCTGGTCGCGCGAGACGTGCGTGCTTGTCGCACATCGCGGCTGGACGTCGGGCGCTTCCTCCGTGCGAGGTGGCCGCTCGATGATCGCCGCTCCGTGGGATGGTGGCCGGCCTGCTGCTACGCGACGTCGCTGCATGGATGCGCCGCTGGTCGAGGCTGTGCGCCCCACGATCGACTCACGATGGCGCATGTGAGCTCCGCTCTTGCGCGCGGCCGTGCGCCCGCGTGCGGCCTTGCGTCGCACGTGATTTCGTGGTGGCGCCGCCACCGGTGGCCGCCGCTCCGGAGAAGCTCCGGAGATGTCGTGATGGCTGAATCCTTATAGGGTTTAGTTCGGGCCTGTCCCGGGTAGCCCGTGAAGTTTTCGGGCCGGTATACGATATCGGGCCCGTTTTGGTCGATTTTGATAAATGTATCCCTTGTATGTCATGGTAAATTTATGTAAAGTTACTAGATTTAGTGGGAGAACATCCGAAGACGGTGGAGATGACGATCAAGATATTGAAGACCGAAGATCTGTAAAACCGGAAAGCTTTGTAATAGGATTGCATTGCATATTGCATTACCCCTAGGATTGGACCCAGGTCCGTGACTGGCAACCACGGACCGCATAGCTCTCGCGCTCGATCATCCCAATGTTTCTTTATATATGTTGATATATAGTTTAATTGAATCCGCATGTTGCATGTTTTAAATTTGATTGAAAATAAATTCATGAGACCAAAGTTTTTCAAAATTAAAATCCCTCGTTTTAAATATGATTTAAAACTTATATCAAGATAAAATGTTTATTCGATAAACTAAAGGGTATTTAAAATTGTTTAAATCTCCCTACCTTCCATCAACAATGGGTGTACGTCGATGCTACCCGTATACATGGCCCGACTCATATTATTGAGAGGGTCATGTATGCCGGAAAGCTGTCCACGCCATTGACAACTGTTGTGAGTCGGTTGGAACTCCCTTTAACGTTGGCTCATATTATTGGGGACGTTAAGGGGACCGTCCTTCACAACTCAACATTGATGGGTCATCTTGACACGTGATAGTAAACGGCGTCATATTATTGGGCTCTTACTGGACGTGAGGTGAATACATGGATGTTGCACCTGTTGCAATCGGAAACTACCTTTTGGGGGTCATGGATGGCTGATATTATTCGGGTTCATGATCGCTTAATTGGGCTCCGTGTACCCACTAAAGAAACCTGTTTTCTCGATTTCATTAGAGGGTGGTGAAATCGTTAAAATAGTGGGAGGGTAATTCATAAAACTTAACGACCATGTTTTATGTCTTAGCGTTTATTTTATATATAGTCAGTGATGCATGTCTGTTTTCCTTTTCAGTACTACTGCTTATAAAATGGTTTCGATGAAAAACCCGCTCGCCGCTATACTGGATAGCAACAGGTTCACCGGTCTGAACTACCAAGACTGGCTCCGCAACCTCAATCTTGTATTGGCTTCGGAGAAGCTCCTCTATACGATAGAGAAGTGCCCTCCGGAGGAAACCCCTGCCGATATCAGCCCTGAGGAGCTGATTACGCTTAACCAATGGCGGGACGACGAGGTTAAAGCTCGATGCTATGTGATGGCATCGATGTCCAACGAAATGCAACGGCGCTTTGAGAAGACAAAGTATGCTTCTGCCATACTCTTTCATCTCAAGGAACTGTAAGGGGAGAACTCTCGACATGAGAGGTTCACGGCTGTCAAGGAGCTGATGACGAGCCACATGCGCGATGGGACTTCGGTCCGCGAGCATGGGGTTCGTATGATTGGGCTCGTTGAAAAGCTGTCGGGCCTTGATATCGCACTTCCACACGAGCTGTCTGTGGATGTACTTCTCCTCTCACTACCCGCTGCATTTATGAGAGGTTCACGGCTGTCAAGGAGCTGATGACGAGCCACATGCGCGATGGGACTTCGGTCCGCGAGCATGGGGTTCGTATGATTGGGCTCGTTGAAAAGCTGTCGGGCCTTGATATCGCACTTCCACACGAGCTGTCTGTGGATGTACTTCTCCTCTCACTACCCGCTGCATTTGACCCATTTGTGGTCAACTTCAACATGAACAAGCTGGAAGCCACCCTTGGAGAGGTGGTTAACATGCTCGTAGTGTTTGAAGGGACCATAAAGAAGGACAAACCCGTCCTCCTTCTGGGCTCTTCTTCCTCTGCGAAGAAGGGGCCCAGACGCAAAAGCAAGAAGCGTTCTGCTCCTGCGAAGGAGGAAAATCCGCCAAGAAGCCAAAGGCAAAGGCTTATAAACCAAACAAGTCTGAGGATGTTTGCCACCACTGCCACAAGGCTGGGCATTGGAGGAGGAACTGCAAGGAGTACCTCGAGCAGTTGCGAACTGCAAAAGGTATGTTCTATATTGAAATAAATATGTCTCTTAATTCGACTTCTTGGGTACTTGATACCGGATGTGGATCTCATATCTACAATGATTTGCAGGTGATGACAAGAAGCCGACGTCTTAGAGAGGGTGAGACCCACTTGAGGCTTGGCAATGGAGCAAGAGTTGCTGCTATAGCTATAGGAGATGTTTACTTATTTCTATCTTCTGATTATAAGTTGTTATTGAGAAACGTTTTATTTGTTCCGGAATTAATAAAGAACATTATTTCTGTTTCTATGCTTGATAGCGATGGATATTCTTGTATGTTTGCTAATTCGATTTGCAATATTTACAAGAATCAATGTTTAATCGGAATTGGGGAACGCGAAAACGATTTATACACCTTAAAATTAAAAGACGTTCCAACTCGCGATGTCGAAGCACATACAACAACAATTAAACGGAAACAAGATAACTTGAACCCAGCAGAACTTTGGCACGCTAGGCTAGGTCATATTTCTCTAAGTAGGATGAACAAGTTAGTTAGGAGTGATATGTTTGATCGATCAGACATCAACTCCCTACCGACTTGTGAATCTTGTCTTAAGGGAAAGATGACTAAGCAACCCTTCAAGGGCAAGGGTGAGCGTGCTCAAGGCCTATTGGATTTGATCCATACTGATGTGTGCGGCCAGTTTAGTATTGGTACTAAATACGGTCACACATACTTCATCACCTTTACCGACGATCACTCTAGGTGTGGGTACTTGTACTTAATGAAGCACAAGTCTGAATCTTTTGAAAGGTTCAAAGAATTCAAGGCTGAAGTAGAAAATCAATTAGGCAAAAGTATTAAAGCACTTCGATCTGATCGAGGTGGTGAATACTTGAGTGCTGAATTTCAAGACTATCTGAAAGAGAATGGGATTCTCGCACAGTGGACCCCTCCGGCCACACCACAGCTCAATGGTGTAGCGGAGCGTCGTAATCGGACCTTGTTGGACATGGTTCGATCTATGATGAGCTTCACTGAACTTCCCACCTCGTTTTGGGGCTATGCGCTCGAAACGGCGGTAATGCTGTTGAACAATGTCCACACCAAGGCAGTGGATAAGACTCCATATGAGATATGGATGGGCAAACCACCCAAGTACTCATACATGAGGATTTGGGGATGTCCTGCTTACGTGAAGCAGACAATGGGAGATAAGCTGGATACGAGATCCATCTTATGCTACTTCATTGGGTATCCAAAGAATTCCATTGGATACTACTTCTACTATCCCAGCAAAACAAAAGTGTTTG
>KV017157.1:197784-216021 GCA_001598015.1 Dorcoceras hygrometricum
TTCAAGCCCTCAAGAAATCGAGTCCGCTTGGCCCTCTCCCGGCCAGAAACATGGGGAACGTATGCCAACAGAGAAGAAAACTTCCTAGCATACTCCCGAACAGTCATGGAACCCTGCTCCAGATGGTCGAACTCCCGCTCCCGGGCATTCACATAAGACTCGGGCACATACTCCTGCCGGAAGGTCTCGCAAAAACTATCCCAAGAGATCCCAACGTCGGTCTCTAACAAGGTACTCGAAGCGCCTCGCCACCAGCGCTCTGCAGCCTTCCTAAGCAAGAGGGTCGCTAAACTCAGCCGAAGATCATCATCATAGTGCACCCGATCAAAAAGACCAATGATGTTACGGAGCCACGAGTCCGCATCCTCACTGGACTCATCACCATTAAAGACTGGAGGGTTCATCCGCTGAAACCGTTCTATAACAACATCTGTCCGCTCCACCGGGGGAGTCAAGTCACCAACTTCCTCCTCCTCCTCATGTCTACTACGAGAACGGCTAGGAGCGCTACGCCGATCCTCATTCTGTCCTGCCGATTCCTCAAACTGCCCCCTACCTCTACCACGACGTCTAGGCGGCATCTACGAATTACTCAACAGGATCAAGCAAAACAGAACAGATACAGCATAGATAGCACAACAAGATGCAGCACATAATCACATAGTCAAGCACATGCAACACACAACACTGTGCCTAGACTCAAGTGTGATCAAGGAAATTGAGCTTATCCCAACTTAAGCTCTGATACAAAAAATGTCAGGCCTCGTGCTCTAATCAGAGATAAAACATACAAACACGTGCGGAAGCTACTTAAAAGCGGGTAAAATTTTCGTTTTTGGCCTGACGGTTTAAAACAATATAATTTAAAATAGTGCAATACTCAAAATAGATATACCAGTTTATAAAAATGACCAACATTATAGCATAACAACAGCAACGATAACATGTATCAAACTAACCAAATACAACGGCAAAGCGCAGGGCATCCCCCTGGCTAAGAATACTGATACATATACGCCACTGGGATACTCTAACCACCTCCTGGGGCGCCACCAGCTGGGTTAAAACCACGACCAGCTGTAAAACCTGGGTTTCCTAAAAACAACACAACAAGGAAAACAACCAAGCCCCAGAGGGACATGGGGTCAAACCCCAGTACGGAGAGCAACTATAAAACAGCAGTAAACGGCAAGAATAAAATGCAGATGCTATGCATGAGAAAGGAAACAACAGCTCAACGGGATCTACAACAGAATATGTGGCCACGGTGAGTGTAGGACATGGGGGTGCTACCCACTCACCCCTACTCGCCCACCCTTACCAGATGCATCAACAACCCAACCTATGAACTGTGGTAGCTAGCCACTCGGTGCATAGGGGAAATGAGAGTGCGGAATCACCACTCGCCCTCGCATCCTGGTAAGTAATCAGAACAATAACAACGAAGCAATGGCTGCAAAATCTGAACGGAGATGCAAATGCGTGTATGCAACATGCTGGAATAACAAGCATATAAACATATGCGAAACAATAATAGCATCAGCAAGTATACACCACATAACTAACAGTCATCTCACAAAACAGCAGCCAGCAATAGCCATCTCACAAATTATCCAAGCCATAACATCGCTGTATTACAAGCTCCAATCCGTACCTTAATTCCTAGCACAATTACCACAATCAAAGGTCACGAGAAATCTGAATTCCAACCTGTCGAAACACACAGGGCAATATTCTCAAGGGACGCTAATACACAGAAAGCACGCTGGGAGTTACACACACTCAACCAGCTACTGATTCCAACAATACCACTAACAGGAAGCTTAAACGAAGGGTAATACTAAGATCTCAGCAACAATTCAAAGTTCTACCTCAACGACGCAACACACGGCCGAAGACAGCAACTTCGCGATCTCTCTCTAGCCAACAACAGCCTCCAATAATGGTATAGAAAGGAAGAGCTTCTCGAGAGGAGTCCAACGCTACCTCAAACGCCCAAAACAACAATCGGAAACGACGGGAATCACCGGATAAAATCAACGGTGAACAGTACTAGGGTTCGAGAAACAGAGGTCGACAATTTGGAGAATTTTACTAAGTATGGAATCTGATATCTCAAATCAAAGAACAAGTCTTCCTTAAATAAACGCGTAAAAGCTGGTTAAAATCATCCACCGACAAAACCAGTCGACGCACGCTGAAAATACAACCAGCAGATGCAAAGAAACCAACTGCTGAATCTCAAACAACGCTAATCAAAACGGTGTCGCAGCGACTTAACAAAACGACGTCGCACCGCTTACATCATCAAATCTGCCACCAGCTGGTCGCCTAAAACCATCGACTGGTTCTCAAATCAAAAAGCTGGATTGTATAACACTCAGAAGCTGATACCAGACGTTGCATCTAAACGCTGCGTTCCAACTTAATAAAACGGCGTTGCATGCTGACGTCATCAAATCCGATCGATAACCCTCGCGCAATACCATCCGCAAGCTACAAGAAACCAGACGCAAGCTACAGTAGAGTTGACCATCGTTGACATCTGCTCTCAGCTGGACAACCAGTCGACATACACGCGAACAAATCCCACCAGCTGGTACCAGACGCAACACTCAAAACGGCGTCGCACCAACTAATCAAAACGCTACCGTTTTGCCTTCAACAAACGAGATAAAGCAGCAGCTGGATACAAACATGCTACCAGCTTTCACTTAGCACAACGCATCTAGATTTCACTAAAACGACGGCGTTTAGGAATCTCGCGCTACCAAAACACGCTACGACTTGATTCCACCAAATCGACCAGCTTTCACCCAAAAATCTCAAAAATACGAAAACTTCCAGAAATGCTCTAAATGTGAAATCTGACCCGAAATTGCCAACCAAACTCTCAAACAGAAATCTGAACCACCAGATACTCTAAAAACCGATTACTTCCAACAAATTAATCCTAATTACATTTCATGTCTCACACAAACCTTCCAGCAAGAAGAAGGAGATGAAGGGTGAATATCGTTTGTTGAACGATATTGTGGCAAAGTTGCTGACAACAATGGTGGGTCCTTTGACGCTGTCACGGCATAATGTTTTGACGTATTGTTAGCAATCAAGGCCGGAATATAGGTTATATGGTCAAACGTTCTATTTGGGACTTTTGAATTCCATTGTTGCATCCCCTCTCGCAAATCTCAACGGTACGTAGTGTAGATAAGAAAGCTGACTTGAGACGTTCATTAGCGTGGACCTTGGAGAGTAAGTGACTCTCATCCGTCGAAAGTGTTGAACGTCAAATCTGTTCATACTTAAAAATGAAAAATGCTTATGTGGTATCTGACTTTGTGGAAGCAAATCGTCAGATTGGTGGCGACAAGAAAATCGTTGTCAATAAGAAGCTAAAATATGAGAAAGATTCAAGAGAAAATGAGCTAAAGCAAAAGCGGATAGCGAACGGAAGGCCACAGAGGGAGGTGAGGCCATCACCACAAAGAAACCAACAACTAAGGGCTCTCGACCAATCAAGGTGCAATCTGACACCAGCTCAGAGGCCGCTGAGCGACACTCATAATGTAAAAACCAAGCTTACACTATTTTTATTGCACTAGTGCGGAAAGTAAGGTCTAAAAGGCCTAATCTGGTGCAACCTATATCTGCTATTTATTCTGCACCAGCTGGTTCTTTTGTTTATGCGCAACTTGTCGCGGGTGTTGATGATGGTTTTGAAAAGATGGGGCGGTTGAGAATCCTCATCTGGAGGACACTGTCCCAGAACCTGTTGGGGATTCAGGTGCTGAGGCACAGGTTGAAGCTGCCACTGCAGGAAGGGTTTCCACTGTTTGAGATCCTCATCTGTAGGATTGTTTTGTTCATTGGAGTGGTGGCATAGCCATGAAGACTATTGAGATCCTATAGATCTACTGGGTCAACTACTTCCTACCAAAAATTGATTCAGTTGTAGAGGGGAAAGAGATTTTTGGTGGCACTGGAAAGGCTGAACCCAATCGAGGAACACTGCACAGAAGTGATCAAGGACATTCGTGAGAGGGTCGATCCTTGGATCACACAGTTTGGCAATGAAAATAGTTCTGAACTGAGGTTAGGCTAAACACTATATCGTTGATGGAACCCATCGAAAGTATGGATAAGATTGAGGATGATATGACGAAATGGGCTGAGACAGAAAAAGTGTCTGAATTTTTGTTGAGATGGGAACTGATTAGTTCAAATACGGTTGACGAATTTCTGCAGAAACCGGTGGAGCACTAGAAGTCTTTTGATCAAAACAAGCCATCTGAAACCGATATTTGATGAGCATTCATTGAATAGAAGCCGAGCTGAGATTGATGGATCTGTATCAACAGATCCAGATTGAGTTTTGAATTACACAAAACTTATTATTGTGTTTCTAACAACTCTACGTAGTGTGCAGATAATATCAGGTTTTATAAGAGAAATATGGTAAAGAAGAAAAGAGAGTTATGGTCAGAAGTGTTAAGAACATCGAAGAGCATAAGAGAGAAAATTGATAAGTCTGGCAGACATATGTTGAAGAAAGTTGCATCGCATAATTGTTGAAGAGCAGGTTACTGTTGAGGTTGCTGTCGAAGAAAGATATTATTACAGAAGCTGTTGGCAGATACTATTACAGAAGCTGTTGGCAGATACTATTTCAGAAGCTGACAGAAGAAGAAATATGATGTTAACAGTATGTGAAGAGAATAAGTTGAATCAGTGACTGGAGAAGCTGATTCGATTATGATGTTAACAGAAGGTTGTTAAGAAGTAAAGAAGAGCTGAAATCAGTAACGCTGACGTCAGCATTTCTATTGGAGGAATCTGGAATCAGCGATGATGACGTCAGCTTTATCAGCAGACAACAAGCTGTGATCAGCAATGATGACGTCAGCAATATCAGCAAACAACAAGATGGATCAGCAACAGTGACGTCAGCAGAATCAATAGATGGATCAGTGATATGACATCAGCAGTGATGTCATCACAGTCAGCAGTTGAGCAAAAGCAATATCAGCAGTTGATAAGAGAAGCGCAAGAGATGGAGCGACGTCGTTTAACTCTTAACAGTGAATCAGACGTAGCGCGAAGAAAAGATGAATTCAGCAGTAAGATGCAAGAAGCAGTTCTTCAGGGATAAGATGCAGAAGATGGATTCAGCAGATGAAAAGATATCAGCAGTTGAACAGAAGAAAGACAAAGCTGTTATCAGACATTTATACGTGGAGAATACTGATCAAATAAGGAGCGGTTGTTTATCAGTTGGAACGTGAGGAGAATTGTGGCATCAGCTGATGAACAACTCAGATGAAGAACATTAAGAATCGATCAGCTGCTGGAATATAAAAGCCAATTTACAAGACGAAAAAAAGCCTGCAAAAGAAAGTACACAAAGACAACTCACTGTCGGTACTTCACCGAACACATTTCAACTGAAGAAAACTTGTGTCCAACGGGAATAAATTTGAACAGAGGTTTTATATACAAGATGAATTTGAAGGAATCTGCGACGCTGTGTGATCAATAGACAACAATCAGAAAAAGGAACGCACAGTGCAAAGAGGGAAGAAAAACAGAGAGACGAAGCAGTCGACCACCATGAAAGAGGAGCTTATTGCAAAGTGTCGACTGCTGAGTCTCAATCAGCTTTCGTAGAAGTATTTTCCCAGTGTGTGAGATTTATTCTTTAGAGAGTTGAGCGTTCACTGTAAAATCTCACACATATATATTCACTCGCATATTTTGAGGAATGTGCGAAATTGCTTAGCGAGTGAATCACAAACAAAGAAACTATCATTGTAGTCTTTGAACAGAGACGTTAAACAAGTTCCTGTTTAGTTAGACACATAGTTGCGGCTGGTGTGCATTTGTTGAGGATAGGAGTTCACCTGGAGCGAGGCTCGGTGACTCATCTTCTAATGGAACCTTCCGAGGAGGAAGAAGGGGAGATGTAGGAGATTGAGCTCCGAACTTCCAGAAACAAATATCAGTGTATTGTATTCTTTTAATTTCAGTATTCCGCATACGCATTTAATTATTAGCACACACGCATACATAGTTATCACACACGCACAGTTAAACAGATTTCTGTTAGAAATCTGTTTGCATCGTTTTAAAATATTAGGATTCATTTCTGGTGTTTTCCGCATGTTTTTATTATATACCAGATCTGTATCCGGTGCTCTGTTTTATGTTCAAGAACCATGAGCTATTGTAGCTCCTTTATAGCAGCGCAAAATTTTTATTATCAGTAGCAGCATCGCTTTGCTTTATTTTATTGGATCAGATCTCACGGACTGTTGTGTTATTTAGTATTGCTTCTCGAGATCTGATCCTTCATTCCTGTAGCGCCCCAAAATCCATAGGACCACAACTTCGCATCTTTATAATTCAAGGATTCATTTCTAATTCCAGATTTCAGCTTGTTTGTTTGATTGAAAAGCTGACTTCTTAATTTCTAGATGCGAGACATGGTGCAGGGTCTGATCAACTGTTACTCCAAGCATCAGCTGGGTAATTTGGAGGTTGAAAATAAAATGAATTTCGAATGGGATGATGGATTTTATTAAAATGAGAGTATCGTTTTAACAAATTAAAATAGTGACAGGGAATTTTTAATAAATTCTGGAGTAGTAGGTGTGAAATACCATGCCTACTCAAGTGTTTTTCCCCGATTACAAGTCAGACTCCCATGCCTAGGTACATTGGACTATAAGTTCAATGTTTGTAAGAAAAATCTTTATTTTCATCAAAGAAAACCATAGGAAACTCGCTGTGGTTCTTGGAGAGACTTGCTGCTAGACCTGCTGCGTTTTTGTGTTCTCCTGTATTGAGGCAAGTAAAATCTGATTCTTGCTACACCATGAAAGCATATGTATTGTTTTTACTTCATTTTTAAATTCCTTGCCTAAGTTATGTTTAATATCAGCCTTTGTTCATCGTTTGCTGATATTGAATTGTATGTTTAATGAGTGGGTTCACAGTGAGTGTATGTTTGGAATTAAAACGGTATTTTACGGAGTTGATGATGTTGATTTTGGAAACACTGAGCATTTCAGATTCCAACTCATGAAAAATTATGATGTTCTTCTTTTCTTGGGTGAATGACAGCGTCCGAATTTGACTCCACGAAGTTGGAAATGCTAGTCGAACCAGAACTAAGTCTGGTTTGATAGGTGAATTCTAATATTTTGGATGTTGTTCGTGACATTGTCGTATTTCATAACCATCGACTGGTTACTGTTGCTTGCGACTGGTTTTTCTTGTGACTGGTTACTGTTGCTTGCAACTGGTTTTGCTTGCGACTGGTTACTGTTTCTTGCGACTGGTTTTGCTTACGACTGGTTACTGTTGCTTGCGACTGGTTTTGCTTGCGACTGGTTACTGTTGCTTGCGACTGATTTTGCTTGCGACTGGTTACTGTTGCTTGCGACTGGTGTCTCTTGCGATTGATTCTTTCCCCTAAGTACCTCACTACTGATTTACATCCAGCGTCTAGTTTTCTTTCATCTGCTGATTTCCATTACCCAACGACTGGTTGTTCTTGAACCAACGACTGGTTGATCTACTGTTACTCCGTTGACCCAATTAATTGTGTTGACCACCGATATGTACCAATCGACTAATCTACTGTTCACATAAGCTGGTTTTCTTGCCAACAACTGAAATATCCCAATAACTGATTTCCTATGTCTCAGCTGGATGCTCAGTGAAAATGATTTTCGAATGAAGTATGAGTTTTAAAATAAAGTGAACCCCGATGCTAAGATTTGAGTTCGTTCAGTATGTGTTTTAAGGAAGAAAGTTTCAATTTAAGAATTTATGGCTTAGATAACAGACGGTCCGTATGGGAAGGGTGAGCAGCAGACGAGAGGGTCGGTTGCCCCTTCATAGTGGGTGAGATTTCACCATATTGTAACTGATATTAGTAGTCATTCGATCGAGTGCAATGGGACCAAAATAGAGCTTCTGAGCCATAAGTCTAACGAAAATGATAACGCTGGAATTTGAATTTATTTCCAGAACAAAAGTTATGATGAATGATATTCTATGACTTCTTTTAAAAACAGTAGTCATTCGATCGAGTGCAATGGGACCAAAATAGAGCTTCTGAGCCATAAGTCTAACGAAAATGATAACGCTGGAATTTGAATTTATTTCCAGAACAAAAGTTATGATGAATGATATTCTATGACTTCTTTTAAAAACTGTGATGTCTTATGTTTTACACCTGCATATTGTGCTTGTTACTCTCAGTTTTTCTTGCTGAGCCCCTAGACTCAGTAGCTTTATTGGTGCAAGTGAGTCGGCGCCGGAGAAGGTGGGAGGTGGAGTTTGAACCAATAGCGACGTGTTAGTGTTTATCGAAGGCCTGCGTTTCCGCGATTTTCATTCTGAATTTTTCTATTTTTGTTGTCTTTGATCTTAGTCAAATCTGTATTGAGATCCGTTACAACAAAGATGAATTCAAATAGAGTTCAGTAGTTGTAATATCGCGACTTCGCATTTTGTACTTCGAAATAGTTCAGTAGTTGTAATATCGCGACTTCGCATTTTGTACTTCGAAATTGTAATGAAGTCTGGTTTTATTTTATGGCGTCAATGGTTGTATTTCGATTTTTTTTATTGAGCAAGGCAATACAGCTTGTCCTATTTATTATTCAGCCCTTCTATTTTCCTTTTATTTCCTTTTCTTTGATCCCGTGACTCCCATGGGGATTGGGGCGTCACAGTTCCTAACAGAGATAGATATCGAACAATATAGGGTATATCGAACGCAAGCTGGACTACCTCTAGAGTTTCACAAAAGTTACGTATTTGGGGCTCCATCTAATTTGCAAGACCCCGGTGTCACAGATGGTGAGCTTCAACATAGACAAAGCTCAATCATCAGCGAACGATGTTGAGCACCCGACTCAAGATCAACCAGAGGTTATGAACACTATTTTGATGACGAGCACAAGGCTTATGGTTGTGCTGAGGGATCAAGATCTGAACCAATAAGAAACAGATAGAGGAGCACTGGCTCCAGTTCTAATAGAGGAGCACCTGGCTCCGATTCAGATAGAGGAGCAACCGGCTCCTGAGAATCCAAAGGTTAACACTCCACGTTCTTCCTTTGATTATTTTTCAGAGGAGAATAAATAGGAACAACAGGTTCCAGAGGCTATTGCCACCGATACTATACAGAGAAAAGATTCTTTGCAGCTCAGGTTAATGCTGGCTCTCCAACATCTTTAGATAATCCCACTTCTGACGAGCTTCAACTAGATTCTAGCACCCTCGTAGCACCCTCAAGCTCCACTTCATTAGAATTACAAAAGATGATAGAAGTCATTACGTTTCTCGAGTCATCCATATCAATCATGTGTGATGAACAGGCTTATGTCAAGTACGATTTTCAACAATTCAAGAAGATATTTTATCGTAAAATGGATTACTTTCTGGAATCAATTAAACACACTCAAGCTTCAATGGAATCCAACATAGTCAAAGAAATGTGTGAAAATCATCAATAGATGTCTAATGAAGTCACCACACTCAGCAAGAACAGGGATATATCGTGTATTTGCAAGAGATTATTCTCGAAGAAGTTCTCTGGCGTACCGATATTTATGCTACCTGGTGGAGTTGCAGTGATATACAAAGGGATTCATGATACCTTCTGCATTTTATGTTATCGGTCAAAGCTTTGCTGGAGAAATACATCTCTCGACTATTTTGCAAAGCTCCAGTACTGCGTAGATAACAAATAGATGATGTAGATCTGGTTTGTCTTATAATATCCAGCTGAACAAAAGCTTAAACAGAAATCTTCTATGTATTCAGCTCTGATTTTTTTCATCACCAAAAAGAGGGAAATTGTTGGAAAATATTATGGGTTTTGATTAAGACAAAAATCACTTTAGAGGCTATTGGATCAGGTGTAGGATACACACCAAACCATATCAGGCTAAAAGTAAAGTCAACTTAGTTTACAGTACAGTTCAGATCAGATCACGCTAAGTAAGGATAACTTAGCTTGTGGACCAGCTCAGAAGGGCAATCAGATCAGAGCTGGGTGGAGCATCGTGAACATATTGACACAGATCATAGCAGGTTACACAAAGTTTCTTCAAGCCCTGGAACAAATCAGATCAGAGCGGAGTTTCGAAGAAATTCAAGAGCAGAACAGAGTATATGGAGCTTCGCAGATCAGATCAGGTTCAGATCAATTCAGGAGGAGAGTGGTACAGAGTTGTCTTTGAGGCATTGAATTGATGAAAGGAGTGTAGCAGATATGCTTTTCAGCATAATATCAAGAGTGTCTGATTCCTCCCGTAAACAAGACTTGCTACTTCGGGAAAACATTTAATGAACCAGTAAGGATCAAAGGACGATCAACAAATGCTCATTAAATGTATGGACAAGGGTTCAAATTTGTGCCTATCAGATACATTTATTACCGTTTGAATCCAGAGAAATATAAAAGGAAGATCAAGTGCAGATATTAGGGACGATGCTTTCCACACCCCACGTAATCTGAGCAACTGCACTTGCAAATTCAAATTTCTATCAAAAGACTGTTTTTCTTTTGAATTATTTCAGATGAGTGATGAATACTACATGCTTTGTATCAAAATAGATAATATTATAAAAAACCTTTTCTCTAAATTGTATTCACAGAACGTGTTGTATTAGAGATTCTACAGCGTGTGTGTTGTTTGCGAGTGATACTAGCAGTTCAGATTGTAAGTGCTTCCTGACTGGGTGAATTATGATACTATGTATTCTATATCAAAGTATTCTAGTGGATGATATCCTTTCAGTTTGGAAGAATGGGCGACATAGAAGCATTGGTTCGAACTTACATAAACAAACTCGACTCTTATTTGTTTTACTGTTTCAGTTTTCATAGATCAATGTTCTAGTTCAATGCTCAATTGTGATATTTCCGCTTATTTACTTAATTCACAAGAAATCAGATCAGATTGAGTGCAGGAATCAGTTTCTAACAAGGTTGATTCCGAAATTGTTTTAACCAGAGTTTATTCACCCCCCCTGTAAACTCTAGACCATAATTTTGATCCTATCAAACGGCATCATATCGATCTGTACGGATGTTAATTTATAACATATGTAGCACAATATGCTACTCACATTGTACATGTAACACCACTCTTATCAAAATCATTTTTTCCCCTTCTAAATTCAATTCCATGATATCGGACAAGACTATATTAATTTAAAATTTAGACTTCTGAATTAAATATTTCGGAAAATGTTGTGATAAGCTTCTTCTCGATAGATGGAGCAGACCCTATTCAGATGATTTTTGTTGGTAAAACTAGTATCAAACGTTATGACTATCGTTTCAAATCGATTTTATCGACAAAAATTATTACAAATTCAGAATTATATCATGTAAAAAATTATAAAAAATAATATATTTACATTAATAACAACTTATTTATGGTAATCAAATTTCGTGGTAAAAATTATCATTCTATTTATAATAGATGGACGGAAAAAAAATTTAGGGCCGGCTCTTTCATCTTTATTGTAAAAAATGAAAAATATGAGGGATGTATCATACCCGTTCTGACAGGATCTAAAACAGATCGCGCCTAAGCTGAATCAGCATGGAGCTGAGCTGCGTGCAATCTGAAATGAGAATAAAAGCATGAGCTGCAATAGTCCCGTTTCTTAAAATTATGAGCACCGAGAGGTATATCAGATTTGATATAAAAACCAAGCTGAAATCTCTGAATATACTCTCTGAAAATTGAAAGTTGTTTGTTAAAATATGCGATGCATGTATGCTGAAACTGTAACTGAAATTGTAAAGAAGACACCTGAATTTGTTTATGGAAATTCGAAGCTCAATCTCCTACATCCCCCCTTCTTCCATTGCTGGAAGTATTCCACTAGAAGACTTTGATTATTACAGCTCCTGCAATAACCAGATCACAACAGCCTGATCCCAACAACCCGCTAGCTGTGAGAACTCATAGCACTCCATGTTACACATCAGCCCGCAAGTTGTGTGAACTGCATCACTAAGAATATGTTTAACATCTCTGTTCCAAAGACTACACAGATTAAGTTTGACGTCTTTGTGCCAAGACATATTACAATGATTTTATTTACACACTCACTCTAATCTGTTTCGCTCATGCTCTCGAATATGTGAGTGAATGTGTGTGTGTGAGGACTAATCTATTTCAGCTCTACTCTCGTTTTTATTGCCTCACACACTGGGAAGTACTTCTTCAAAGCTGATAAGCTCAGCAGTCGACACTGACGATGACGCTCCTCTGATCTAATCATCGGCTGCTTCGTTCTCTCTATGTGCGCTCTGTATATCTCATTGTATGTCTCTCTGTGTGCTTCTCTTCCATCTTCTTCTCATTTGAATCTTGAGTGTATATGTAGGCTTTGATGAATTATTACCGTTGGATAGAACCCATAATTGGTGCCTTTCATTATGATCTTCAGCCGTGACATTGGGCACTTTCCTCTTTGGCTTTCAACGGCTCTTTCAGCTTGGCGAAGTTCAAAGGCTCTTTCAGCTCGGACAAAGTATAGCTTTGTCCTCGCTTGTTCTGTTCATTTCTTGGCTTTTCTTGACCAGTTGTGGCCTCATATTCTATGTTGTTCCTCTGAGTTGATCCTCTACGAAGCTCCCTCTTAGCTGTAATCTGCTTTGTTCTTCTTTATACAGCTCTGAGATGATTCGTTCTTCTCTGTACAGCTTTGAGCTGCTTCTTTCTTCTCTGTATAGCTCCGAGCTATTTCCTTCTTCTCTGTACAACTCCGAGCTGTTTCGTTCTGCTCTGTACAGATCCGAGCTGTTCAGTCTGCTCTGTACATCTCTGAGCTGCTTCTTTATTCTTCGTTAAGCTCTGACCTGTTTCGTTCTTCTCTATACAGCTCTGAGCTGTTCTGCTATGATCTGATCTGTGCTGCTCCAGCTTAGACCTCTGAGCTGGTCTTGGCGATGTCTTAGTTCGTTCAACTCTTCTAAGATTCTCTCCCTGAACTGGTTTCTTCTGTGCTGATATTTGCTCTGGCTAGATCAGCTTGGATGTCGTCTGTTGGATCATTTTGGGCGTCTCCTACTGGATCAGCTTGGACATCTTTTCGATTAAACTTAGTTCGGCACTTCTCAGCTTACGTGTAATCTGATCTGTATCAGCTTAGCCTACACACTCAGTTAAATTGTTAGAGACATAAGAACAAGTTTTGTGTTCATCAAAAGTCCAGATCTGATCCGCGCAGCAGATCCAACATGTTCTATTTTAATATATACATATATATATATATATATATATATTTATCATAATATTTATTTAAAAAACCTGAATTTGAGAGCTAGTGTTGGATCTGAAAACAGATCAGATCTTAATTTTGATGAACACAACATGTTAATATGTCAAGCTGGAATCAGATCAGAACGGATCAGCTCAGTTGAGAAGAGCAGAATGAAACAAATCAGAACAAGAGCAGCTAAGTTAAGAAGAGAGACTCAGAACATATCATATTAGAATATAAGATCAGATCAGAGAAGTATATAGATCAGTTCAGAACTAACAGATAGAGCAGAACAGTTTAGTCAGAGCAGTGGATATGTTAGATGAAATCAGAATAGAAACAAAGTAGAATAGTTCAAATCAGTTCAGAGTTTAGATTAGGTTCAGAACAGTTAGAGCAAGAGCAGAATAGAGCAGCTCAAATAAGATAAACATATCATTTCAGATATTAGCAAATGAGATCAGCTTAGAGAATCAAATAGATCAGTTTAAAACAGTGTTAGAGTAGATTCCCAACTATCCAACTTGTGGCGAGTGGGTTTTATTGACTCTTTGTATAACGATCTTTATTTATGAAATTCGCATTTCTTATATGGCATTCTTTATTTTCATTATGTTATAATGTTAACAATTGTGTTGGATAAAGACCTAGAATATACCATAATGTATGTTAGATGTGATAGTGGATATGATGGCTATCATGAAACACATCTAATAGTCACTGTGTATTCTGAACACGTTCCTAGTCGATTGGGCCGTCAAAATGAGGATAAGGCCGCCCGAGCTTGAGACTAGCATCTGCGATGTGAAGTACCATGTTTCTGAGCATGTAGATGGATAGTGACCTGGTGATCTATCGAACTACCCTCGTTCGGACTTTCCAAGTGGTTACCATTTGTCGAGTGGATAAGTCCGAGGTCTTGGTTGTACTGATTAGTCCTCACTACTCGAAATGTCATTGAGACTCTACATGATAGGTGCCTCACTTTGACCCGTTTACCGACTCATTTGGGGTCATTAGGTGGCGGGATTGGGTGAGGTCCCGATGCATGTAGGAGTCGATGCTTCGTTGTCGAGGATTCACCGCTCGCTTTTATGCGTGGATATCCTATGTCCCGATGCATGTAGGAGTCGATGCTTCGTTGTCGAGGATTCACCGCTCGCTTTTATGCGTGGATATCCTATGTTATCTGAGGAGATAATAGTGTGATAAATCTCTGGCCAGAGTACTAGATGTGTTTTGGGAAAATGGGTTTACCTAGTAACGCACGTGATGTCACTATTGGATCTCCAAGATGTATGCATAGTTATCGGATCTCTAGCGACTCTCTATTTACCAATGGTCGTTGATCTGATCGGGATATATGTGTTGAAAGGACCGTACTGTATGCTAACCATGACCAACTGGTTCTTGCAAACACTATCAGTGATACCTATGGGATCATGGGGCGATGTTGCTAGGCGCTTTACCATGATCCGATGGGTCAGTCCGAAATTGTGATTTCGGAGTCACAATGGTTGTGAGCCCACGGCTAGCTGTATCCCTGAACCATTGAGGGTCACACAAGTACTGGCTTCAGGATTCCCGCACGGAAACTAAGCTCAATGTGTTGAGCATAGGAGGAGGAATTTAGGGAGTGCGACTTCCTAAAAGTCAACAGGGGTCAAATTGCGATTTCCCTAAAGTTGAAGGGCTAAACTGCAGTTTTTGACTAGGTGGTCTGAAAAATTGTTTTCGCATCATAATACTCAGTTTTGGAAACTGTGTAGATCGGTCCAATCAGATCGTCGATCGGAGTTATGATGAAGCCACGGTGATGGAAATGAACCGAATGTTCATATGGACCTGGGCCTGACCCAGGCCCATTGGGCCGGTCCAAGCCCATCACATGTCTACTTATTATTGTCCTAGGGTTATTATGACCACACTTGAACTTAAACCCTAGAAATAGCAGCCCCTCCTCTCCCTACTCTCTCACGGCCGCCGACCGCCCTTGCGCCGCCCGTCGTCCGCCGCGCCGTCGCCCGTCGCCGGTGCTCACGTGATTGGACTCGTTCCGATCACGTCGACGAGGAGATTCCGTTCGTGTCAAATTCGTCAGCTCTTCTAGTGCAGACTGACGAAGGAGTCATGTTTCCAGTCGTGGATCGGATTAGGAGATCTACCGTCGCCTACCTTGAAGTGCCAGTTTCCCTGTGATTCTGGTCGGAGCCAGGCGCCTAGACGCCAGCAAGGTAACCTTCATTAAAACATCCTATGTATGTTTTATGCATTAACTGTTATGTATTGAACGTTTCCGGGACAAATTTTGAAACTTCCGCTGCGCCCCCGAGAACGGGATCCGGATCCGTCACTGCACCAACAGTGGTATCAGAGCCAAGGCTCGGATCTATCAATACATAATTTGTGCCTTATTGCATCAAATCACAAATTTTTCGAAAATAAAAAAAAAGGGCACTGTAGCGTGCGCTGTAGCGTGCGCATGACGGCGCTGTAGCGTTCGCACGGCGGCTTTGTAGCGTGCGCACGGAGGCACTGTAGCGTGCGCACGGCGGTGCTGTAGCGTGCGCACGACGGCGTTGTAGCGTGCGCACGGCGGCGCTGTAGCGTGCGCACGGTGGAGCTGTAGCGTGCGCACGGCGGCATTGTAGCTACGCGCAGCTACAGTGCCGATGGCCGGCCGTGCCGCGCGCATCGTGCGGCAGTGTGCCGCACGCTGTGCAGGCGGCGGGCGCCGCCGTGCGGCTGCCGTCCGGAGAACCCGAGGCGGTGTTGCGACACTGTTTTTGACTTCTAGGGTTTGTTTCGGGCCTGTCCCGAGCGGATCGAGGGGGTTTCGGGCTTGGAAATTTTGAGATTTTGGGCCTAAAATCGTTTTAAGCCCAATATGATGCAATTAAAATTGACAAAATATGATTTTATTTATAAAATATGATTTTATAATTAAAATATGATTTTGTTGGGAAATTATCAAATTTGATTTGATTATTTAATTTATGTCAATTATATGAATTGATTGTATGTTTGGGATGATCGAGAGCCGTGCCAATGTGTTAGGTGTATGCTAGGTTTTGCGAATTTTGGTTGTAATATTGTTGATATCAATTATAGAGTGGGCCTGGTTTATGGCCCGTTCCCACCCCTTGAAATTGTATCTCAATGTGTCATGGATATTTAATTGTAAACATTAGATTTAGTGGGAGGACATTTGAAGACGGTGGAGCTGATGATCAAAGATATTGAAGACTGAAGATTTGTAAAACTGGAAGCAAATGTAATAGGATTGCATTGCATACTGCATTTCACCTAGGACTGGACCTAGGTCTGTGATTGGCAACCACGGACCGCATAGCTCTCGCTATCGATCATCCCAAATTTATATATATATGCGATATATATGTTTGTTGAATCCGCATTTTAAATTGTGATTTAAAATTAATGAGACCGAATTTCAAAATTGAAATCCCTCATTTTAAATATGATTTAAAATTTATATCAAGATTAAAAGTTTATTCGATAAACTAAGGGAATTTAAATATGTTTAAATTTTCCTACCTTCCATCAACAATGAGTGTACGTCGATGCTACCCGTATACATGGCCCGACTCATATTATTGAGGGTGTTATGTATGCCGGAAAGCTGTACACGTCATTTACACTCGTTGTGAGTTGTTTGGAACTCCCTTTAACGTTGGCTCATATTATTAGGGACGTTAAGGGGACCGTCCTTCACAACTCGACATTGATGGGTCATCTTGACACGTGATAGTAATCGGCGTCATATTATTGGGCCCTTACTGGACGTGGGTAAATACATGGAGGTTGCACCTGTTGCAATTGGGCTCTACCTTTTAAGGGTCATGGTTGGCTGATATTATTCGGGACCATGATCGCTTGATTGGACTCTGTGTACCCACTAAGGAAACTTGCTTTCTCGATTTCATTAGAGGGTGGTGAAATCGTTAAAATAGTGGGAGGGTAATTCATAAAACTAAATGACCTTGTTTTATGTCTTAGCGTTTTTCATATATACTTATTAATGCATGTCTGTTTTTCCTTTCAGTATAAACTGCTTATATAATTTCTTCGATCAAAAATCCACTTGCTGATATACTGGATAGCAACAAGTTCACTGGTCTGAACTACCAAGACTGGCTTCGAAACCTCAATATTGTATTGTCTTCGGAGAAGCTCCTCTACACGTTAGACAAGAGCCCTCCGAAGGAAGCCCCTGCCGACATCAGCCCTGAGGAGCTGACCAAGCTGAATAAATGGTGGGATGACGAGCTTAAGAAATGGTGCTATATGATGGCATCGATGTCAAACGAAATGCAGCGGCACTTTGAGAAGACCGTGTATGCTGCTGACATACACCTTCATCTCAAGGAGCTGTATTGGGAGAACTTTCGGACTGAGAGGTTCACTACTGTCAAGGAGCTTATGACGAGCCGCATGCGCGATGGGACTTCGGTCCGCGAGCATGGGGTTCGTATGATTGGGCTCATTGAAAAGTTAGTGGGTCTTGATATCACGCTTCCACATGAGCTGTCAGTGGATCTGCTTCTCCTCTCACTTCCTGCTGCATTCGACCCCTTTGTGGTCAACTTAACATGAACAAGCTTGAGAGGTTCACTACTGTCAAGGAGCTTATGACGAGCCGCATGCGCGATGGGACTTCGGTCCGCGAGCATGGGGTTCGTATGATTGGGCTCATTGAAAAGTTAGTGGGTCTTGATATCACGCTTCCACATGAGCTGTCAGTGGATCTGCTTCTCCTCTCACTTCCTGCTGCATTCGACCCCTTTGTGGTCAACTTAACATGAACAAGCTAGAAGCCATCCTTGAAGAGGTGGTGAACATGCTTGTAGTGTTCGAGGGGACCATAAATAAGGACAAGCCCGTCCTCCTTATGGGCTCTTCTTCCTCTGCGAA
>KV017166.1:0-56660 GCA_001598015.1 Dorcoceras hygrometricum
TCTTCGAAAATAAAAATCGAAGGAGTTCATTCAACCCCCCCCCTTCTGAACTCCTATTACTTGTTTTGATCCTATTTTGGGACCATCACTCTGTAGGCTCAAACCCCAACAAATCCAAACATATATGTTGCCATTGTCGCACAAATGTGAATAATCTACTCCGGACACAGGTTCACCATCAACTCGCAGACCCCAGATAATTGATACATCACCGCAACGAAAATGAATCACGACGCCACCGCTCAACAACTGCAGTAATAAGATGGTTATCATATGTACGAAAACCACACTGCAACACACCATAAAACCCCATATATTGTAAGTAGGCAATAAACCGATTGTGATTTTGTCCCGAGTACAACATCCAGATAATTATCTGAACACTTCACATGTATGATGTGGTCAATGGTGTCGAAGGATACTGCGCTCGAGATATGTGTTGCTTGAAGATGCAATACACTTGGATCTTCTGGACCTCGATTTGATGCCATCCTGAAAAAACATTAAATAGTATTAAAAATAATTTCATAAGATAATAACAAGGATTTCATTATTAAAATTAAATATAGACAAAAATATAATGTATAATATCTAAAAAAATTATAAATAACAATTTGAATGATATATATATATATATATATATATATTGTTGAGCTGGACACCGAAAATTAGATGCACTGACACGTAAAATTGAGACGCAAAGCTGGACACGGAAAATTCAGAAGCACGCTTGAAACAAGAGCGGACGCGAAAACAAAGAGCGGACGCTTATAATTTTTTTTGCAGTTGCGGACGCTTGCTTTGTTCTCTCGCATGACATGAATTTATATGCAAAGATGGCGAAATACAACAAATTTGAGCGTCCCCTCTGTACATATGCGGACGCTCAAAAGCTATGACTTCACGTGAAACGATTTCAAGTGAAGCGACGAGACCCTACGAAGCGTCACATCGAATTTTTTTTATTCTAAAGCAGCGTCCACACCCGTGACCAACGGACGCTGCTAATTATTTTTTTAAAAAAACGTCACAGTCCGTGCCTGCTGGCAGCGGACGGTGACTAAATTTTTGTTTTTTTTTAAATTTTAGCGTCCGCTGTATCTAACAGCGGATGCTCATGTAATTTTTTTTTTTAACCGTCCGCTGCTACAAGCAGCGGACTATCAATTGTTTCCTCCAGCGTCTGCAGTCAGTAATAGAGTTTTGTGGTAGTTTTACAAATCCTCTCAGGCTCCGTTTGGTAGGTGGGATGTGATTGATAACGAATGATTAGTCTGAATGATAATTTGAGAATTTCGTGGGATAAATAATATTTCAGATTTAGGATATGGTGTTTGGTTTGTTTTTTAACATAAGGATTAAAAACTGATTGAGCGAGAAATTACCAAAATATCCTTGACCTATTTTAAGGATAGAATTGTTTTTATTCTTTTCTTTTTTTTAACATATGTGCTTCTCTGAATGATCTAACAAATCACATGATTTCGAAGTTAGAGTTCTCGAGTGAAAAATTGAAGATATGCTTCGAGTGATCCCAACGTGCCAAAAGCATGCTCTACCGCAACGAATCGACAAAACGATTTAGAGTTTATTTCAGCGGAAACATGCAGCACAGGGCAAGCTTTACCAAAAGAAATCAAATACTAGTGATCTGGACATTGATATAGTAACTAAGAACAACTTGTTATTGATAATATATTTGTATTTTAAGCAGGGGGTTCCAACAGTAAACATGAAATGTGCACAAGCAGCTTTGCTAACAATATGCTTATCAGTTGATCTAAACCAAGAAATTCTCTAACAAGTGAAATTGCTGCTCCAAGTTAACTATAAAAATCCCATATGAGTCGTCGTTATCAGCCTAGCGTGGAGCTAGTAGATGAAACTGACAAGACTGATTACAAGGTGTAGAGAAATATGATTATGCTTTAAAATTCTGGCAAAATCGGACTAACAGAGTATACGAATTGCCAGCTCAAGCAAGCTGTGTTTCGCAATGAGAGTGTCCTCTCTGCTTTGCATTGCTCTGCTTATGAGACATCTAACTTTGGTGTGGTTCTTCTTGGAAGCCTCTGATCACCACGAATATTACGAGAAAATCTTATCGAACTTCTGTGTTCATCATTATAATCACTCTCCTTTCTTCGTTGTCCATTTGCTCCCCTAGCTAAACTTCTTTCAGGATTCTTGTCTTCAAATTTTTTAGTCCTCTCTTTGAACCTTCCTCTTTTAGAATTATTTTCACCCTCCTCCTCCTCCTCATCATCATCATCATCATCATCACCACCACCACCATCATTAATTCATACATTTCAGAATCATCTTCCTCCCCATTCCCATCATCATCAGATTCCTCTTCGCCTTTTCTTGTATCGACAACAGTCTTTTGCTTCTGTGTGATTTCCATTTTAGACTCATCTTTCAGTACATTCATCAATTGGACATACTTAAACCTCATATCCATCAAAGGATGCCTCTCGATCAATGTTCCATCTCAGATACAGAAAACTCGTCACTCCAGCAAACCAACTCGAGCATTTTCCAATTTTCACCCAAGCGACCCCCATCAATCACCCGAAAATAATCAGGAAACTCAGGAACTACACTCATCTCATAATCCTGAGGCAAACCCAACTCCCATTTCAACCTTTCCAACAAAAAGATTGGAATTTTATTCACCTTAGCTATCATCAACAGCACGAGGATTCAAGGATTCGAACCTTCGTCGCCTTTAGTCGCCATGGAAGAAGAAGAATCAGGAGGAGGTTAACAGGGGTAATCTAAGGAATAAGGGTACACGGACAAGTAAACCCACCAATTTAGAAAGGACAATTTATCAGGCAAACTAAGGCAGAAATCTTCTAATCACGGGCCGAAGGATACATAAAAGTGTGCAAAAAATGTACCAAACGCTGGATTATTTAGCAATCCAAGGCTTATCATCCCTACCAAACACAGCCTTAGTTGATAGATTTATGTCCTTCGATAAGTATATAATATTGCAAATGAGTTATTCTATGATCCGTACAACTAATTAAGTTCGAAGACTTTGTACTATCTAACGTATTAAAATCGAATCACCACATTATTTAAAATTATACTCTCATTGTAGAAATTTATTTTATATATTAACGTGGGTTCCGATAGATATAAAATAAATTCATTGTCGTTTTTTTCTAGAACACCCAAAACACCCCTATTTTCTTAGAATGATATATCGAAACTCTGAGTTTTTTTTTTTTTTTTGGAATCTACGTCAGCACATGGTCACTATTGATTTAGGATATTTATTTTTGGGACACACATAAAAAACTTTTAAAAAAAAAATCTGAATCTTAATATTTACAAATTTGATCGTGTATTTTTTCTAAGAATAACATTTATACATAAAAATAGATTATATACAACGCAAGTTCAAAATATATTAGTATAATATAGATTCATGGATAATATGCAACTCAAGTCATTAAGAATATAATCCTAAAGCCCATCTGGATAGTGGTCATTAATTGAAGGAGGATGAAGGGTTAAGCTGCCTCCATTATCCGGCACGTCTTATATTTTAGAATCATTTTCTGCTTTCTTACATATACTTCATGTCTCTCTTTACCGATTCAAATATTTTCATGTTCAGACAGACACAAGTAAAATTGAAGCAATATTAATATTGTCGTTACGACCAACATTAATTAATCATAAAATTAAATTTTGTTTTTTTGTCTGGAGATATTATATTTCGTTATATTGTTAATATTGTTATTAGTAATCAGCTCAAAAAAAATATTATTGCTAGTAATACTACACTTATGAGAATTTATTTATTCATTTATCATCATCATCACCAACAGGTATGAGAAGAATAAAATTGATGTCACTTTACCCCGGCGACATGGAATTTGATTATTTTTTAAAAGGTTATCTTATTAATGGGCTAACTCCTATATATGTTAGAAGCTCCTTGATTCATATAAGTTTTAAATCGATGGATATCCACGAGTAGGCAGGGGCCCAGGGGAGGGGACTTGTACGAGAATCGAACCCGTGAAGTCGGGGATGTTAGTCCCACATCACCCAAAATCTTACCAACTCGTCCGTGTCCCTGGGGGTTTAGTTATTCTATCCATACTAAAGAGTACTTTAACTTAACCATCATCATCATCATTTATGCAACTATGACAATAATCAGCAACCTTAACAGTACTGTTTTTTATTATTAATTAACCACTATTTCCATACTACATTTTTGTACAGTTATTTCCATCAGTGAAACTACCATTATTACTCTTGATGTTAATTAATTTTATTTGATACTTTATTAACATAATATTATTACTGCTACTGATACTATATACTATATAAATGTTATTGCACACGAATTATATACAACTGCATTTCTAGTACATTAAAGTGTTCACCGGATCAGTCCAAGAAAACTGTTGTCTATTGTTTGTGCCCCAAAACACATCCACTGAGTTTGTCAAATTGGGCTTTACCCTTTGGACAATCTGGTGCTTTGTTGTTTCTTGAAGGGACACCTGTTTATTTTATTCATATCTCCAGTTTATCATTTTTTACAAATAAACATGTTAAAATATCTGCTAAAAAGAATTAGATTTTTCTCCACCTACTAGTTTTCAAATGAACAAGAATTTCAATAATCTGAAGATCAAATTAATCAAACTTTGGAAATAATACTAATCACATTAAAAAATTGGAAAAAATAACTCTAATCATGTAAAATAACAATATGATGTATATCCCCAGCCATCTTACAAACCGGGCAGACTCGGCCGCTCATTAAAAATAAATATTTTTATAGGTAAATTTTTAGAGCATATAAATATCAAGCATCCTGCACATCTGATCGAAATCCTGATCCACCCCACAATTAACTCAAGCTCATTAAAAGTAAAACACCAAATTCTTGGAAATTTAGGCCAAGATCCAATTGAATTATATAATGTTTGGCCCCATTCTGGATCACTTCAGATACCTAAATAAACCTGCATTAACCAGGTAGATAATCCACTACTTTAATAATCTATCAAGCTTTCTTCCTTCTATCAGATTGATTCCCAGAACAGATAATCTGGTCGTATCGTATAATGCAACAATTCCAAATTACAGGACATTGATCCACCTCAAACCTGGATCCACGAGAACGAAACCGGGCTCCTAACTCGATGCTGTGTGTTACTCCAAGTAATCGACCCAAACCCATTCCCTAGAGATCCATTGGCGCCCTTCTTCAAAACGAATGTGGCTGTGAAAAGTCTTTTGTCCCCCACGTTCTTGAAAAGAAGGCTCGACGGTTTAACGGTCACAGTCACATCCACAGGGGTTTCGATAGAGACTTTGTAGACAGACCCAGCTGCCCCAACATTGGTCAGTTCCCGAGTGTAACGCACGACCCTGGACTTAGCAAACACCACTGAGAACGATGGATAGTTAAGCTGGCCGGGGTCGCGAAATCTCCCGTCACAAGTGACGTTGGGCCTTTTCGTGATGGTTTCAATCATCCCAAGTGTGTAGTTCAGAGTGCAGAGAAAGGAGATGTAATCTTGTGCGGTGGCATCGTATACGAGTCCAGGAGAGAGGGCTCTTTGAGGGTCGACATGGCCGGATCCATGGGCAAACGGAGTGGAGAGTGAGTAGTCGGCTGCATCGCGAAGAGGGGAACCGGTGGAGTCGAGTGTGTAGGCAGTGGTCACCAGGGCAGATTTGATGGCACTCGGGCTCCAGTCCGGATGAGCTGCCTTTAGCAGGGCTGCTAGGCCAGAGATGTGCGGGCAGGACATGGATGTACCTATATATTTAACCTGGTTAGGACATCGTGGATTCTTTCGTCCGTTTTCTTGGTTAATTAATTTTCTGGCAATTGACCTTGCGGCTAAAAACCTTATTACGTATAGTAGGTGCAAAAGTCAACAAAGTAGGACCAACATTTTCAAAGGTATAAATATGTGCAATGGTAAGAGTGATGATGCCTTTTGATTGTCGAATTTTGATAATTAGGAAACACTTTTAACTTTTTCTTCAAAAGGTATATGATATATTCTTTACTTTGTTAATCTTTTAACCATATTTATTTAGTGACGTTTAGATGGTAGCTAGCAAAGCATGAAGATTTCACATGATTATAAGATATATTTTACTTTTTTGCAAAATAAAAAATTTAAAAGCACCACTGTATTACGAAATCATTATCCACGTACCCTTTAATCCTTTGGATTTATGATATGTGGTCCTATAAAAGTTTGACAAGGACGGGACTTCCAATAATTAGCAACAAATTCGACGACAGCCGTTAAAAGGGGAACGTACCAGATATGATGTTGAACCGACTCCTTCTAATGTCTATCTCAAGCCCGGTGGGCCCGACTGCTTCAGACCATGAGGCCAAGATATTCACACCCGGCCCGATTACATCGGGCTTCAAGATCTGCGGCGTGATCGTGTTGGGCCCCCTCGAGCTGAACGCCGCCACCACCGGAGACGGCTTCACGTTCACCACCGTGCCACCGAATCCCAGAAGCGCCGTTGGATTCTTCTGGGTTTTCACGTACTGTCTTATCTTGTCGCCGACTTTCCTCCCGACCGCCACCGTCGGCAATAGGTGGGCATCGGCTACCAGCTCCTCCCCGCTCTCCGCCGTATTCGCCAGTATCATTCCGACCCCACCAGCGCCCCTTACCACCAAACCCTTCTCCACCCTCGCGTTGACCCCTCTATCACACAGCACCACTCTCCCACGCACTACAGTGGGATCAATGGATCCTGGTAAGCACAAGTTGCTGGAACTGTTCTTGCCATTATTGTACACTAATTCCACTTCCTTCTTACCCATGCCTTTCCCACTGTACAATGATACACCAGTGTACTTCTTCCCATTTCCTAGTACTGCAAACGCCGGGAAATCCCGGTCTATTGAGCCGGCACCAACAGTCATAATCCATGGCGCAACATTCGTCAGTGAAGATCTAGCCGGCCCGCTATTTCCTGCTGAACATGACACGAAAATCCCCTTCTCCATCGCTGAGAAAGCTCCTATCGCGATTGTGTCGCGAGCATACGGCTCAGATCCACCGCCGAGGGACAAAGATAAGACGTCGACTCCGTCGCGTATCGCACGGTCCATTCCGGCTAGTATGTCGGAACCAAGACAACCCGTTTCCCAGCAAACTTTGTAGGTCGCCAATCTGGCGTGTGTGGCCATACCTCGGGCTTTTCCCCTCGCGTACCCAAAGAGACTGGCGTTCGCCACTTCAGACCCGGCAGCAGTGCTCGCTGTATGAGTTCCGTGGCCATCGGAATCACGCGGGGATTGGAACTCCTTCTTCGAACTCGACACCATTTGATGATAACCTCTGGAGAAAACCCTCGCACCAATAAGCTTCTTATTGCAGTGGATTTTGGGATTAAAATCATGAGCAGATTCACACTCGCCGCGCCATCTCAAAGGTACATCCGGCATATCGACATCACTGAAGGACTTTGATTCCGGCCAGACCCCCGTATCCAAAACCCCAATGACAACATCCTGCAACGCCCGATTGAGTTCCTGCAGCCCGTGGCCGGTCCACGGGCTAAGCTGAACATCCAGGCCGAGAAACTCCGGAGTACGTGTCGTATGCAGAGAGTAAACCCTGTCCTCATAAACTCCGATAACAGAATCCAGTCTTCGGAGAGATTCCACCTCCTCCAGATCCAGCACGGCGGCGAAGCCATGATAAGCTTCGTCATATGTATACAGAAGAGACTCGGGGGAAGAGGAACTCAAATGGTCGGCGTACCATTCACTATGAGTCGAATACGAAACGGGTTTTTGGTGATGCTTAACACGAACAATGTAGGTTTTCTTGGCTAGTACCGAAACCAGAAAGGCCTGAAAAACCAAAAAGGTAGCACAAAACCAGATTACAGAAGAAAAGATCCCGGGCTTTAATCCCATGGTTGCAGAAATGAAGGGAGAAATTAACAGAAAAAGACGTGCTTTTTAAAACATATCCTACTCTATATCATAAGTGTGTGTGTTTGTGTGAGAAAATGGAGGAAACAGTCCGATTAGACTGTCAGAGAAGACAGTGAAGACGGTGGCCTGTGCTGTGGTTATAAAGGAAGAAATGCCGACTATAAGGCTTGAATTTTGTGTTTACTACGAGAATGCCCCTCCCAACTGCTTAGCAGTGGGTGGTTTTTCTCAATCGCTCTGTACGCAAACCGACTGTTCACGCCTCATTATTGTTATTAACTTTTATTCATTTATTTTAAATGACGTATGATTTTAAATTTTAGAGCTTGCTTAATTCAAAGGACTCCAATTCCAAATACTCTCCGTAAACTAAAAATAGTATTATTTATTATATGGATAATACACATACAAGACATTCGTCCGGCTCGGCACACATCTCTAGGATATCTGTCTCATATCTTGCTTGGGGTTCAAATGTTCGTGTGGACTATATTATCCTAAAATCTGCCAAGAAAGATATTTCTTTGTCTGTGTGATCATTTATGTTCACATGACAAACTTTAGTATGAAGAAAGTAAAACTACCTTAATAAAATTTCAGTTATTCTATCTAGCTTTTACAAAATAGTTAGATATTAATTAATTAATACAGTTAAAAGATGTCAATCAAATTATTCAAGAATGTGGCAAAAATATTTTAGGATACAGTGTATCAATTGTCCATAATTTTAAATACATTGCACCATTTGCAATTAATATTTAGATCTAAAAGGTGCAATGTACAAAAGCCCACCTTTTGCTCATGAACCACAGCATGAATTCATGTCTTCTTCTCTCAGCTCGCCTACTTTTCTTTTTTCTTTTTTTTAAGTTAATCCATTAATGGGCTAACCTCCTATATAGGTCAGTGACCCCTTGACCCATACAGATGGTAAATCGAGAGATTTGCACGAATAGGCAGAGGCCCGGAGGAGATGACCAATATAACAGACTAATTCCCAGAACATACCCCACAATATTTCAGTGGAAATATGCTCAATACGAGAATCGAACCCGTGAAGCCGAGGAAGTTATTCCCACATCATCTCAGGTCTTATCAACTCGCCTGTATCCATGGGGACCAGTCGCCAACTTCTCTTTGGTCACTCTAGTAGTGGTATCATGATGCTGCTAAATAATTCATGCTACACCAAGACAAAACAAATAAAACTAAATATAACATAAAGGCATCGTAGTCTAATCTTATCTCATTTTGTGCTGGATCGCTTCATCATATTTAATTATGTATCTCAAATCAATCAAATCATTAATATAAATTTACAATATCATCCCTCGTTTTCTTCCTTTATTAATTTATTAAGTTTGATATAAATTAAAAATGTAATTTAACGTTTCATTCCAAATTTACTCAATCTAACCAAACATATTAATATTATTATATATTTACTCAATTCTTTTGTAATCATTCGATTTATTAATAACATATGATCAAGACCCACACGCTTGTGATGCATGTGAAAACTTTGTGCACGACACATGGAGATTATTATGTTTTGAAATCTTTCCGAAAATGTAGCAAATGAGTTGGGCAGAACAAATCAATAATGGGGACCTCGAAGGTCAATCAGCTTTACACACAATATTAGGTCAATATGGCTACTGAATAATTGAAGCTTGTTTGTTCTAGGAATGTCTAATCATCCAGTATCCGTGATCTTCGAGTTGCACGTGAGTTTGAAAATAATTTTAGACAAAAAATGGCATATGAATCAGATTGTTTTTCAGTTAAAGAACATCTTTTTATTTGGTTATCTGAATTTTTCTCATTGACCACGTTAATGGGAATTTGAATTCACCTTGCATGGAACTAATGGTGTTTTTTTAACATCTTGGGAGAATACAACATATGATCCGATCATGCATTTTGCTCTTAATTTTTTCTAATTTTAAGATGTTAAAATAATTTGAGGAGGGTAAATCCGAATCATGTGAAAAAGAAAGAGATGAAAAGTTCATATATATAATTAAATCATTTTTTAAAATGGGATCGAAAATTTCAGATAGTTGTGATGACTGATGAGTTCTTTCAGCGGGGTGTATCCGATGGACGGTTGAGATTGCACACGAAACACACTGAAAATCTAGTTAGGATACACCCTCCACCACCGGAAAATTATCTCTGGTTTCTGAACTTTGCCACCACCTGCACGGAGTGGCCGCAATGTCTCAGCTGACGGCGGTCCGCTTAGCTCTGGAGAGGAACAAATGCGGCCCCAATAAACTGATCGAAATGCCGGGATTTGTTTGCCGCTGCAAGACATTGTTTTCTCGATCATTTCCTCGTCGGAGCTCTCCATTACCAGCGGAGGTCTGTCCTGGTGATGCTGGAGGACCGGAGTGGCTCGCGGGGATCTTCATTCTCGTCTTCGATTGGGGAAAACAGCGACGCATCCTTCGGGTGGCCGAGTGAATGTAAAGGAGGACCTGCCGTTGGAAATATGGATGCTCTGGATGAGGTTGTCCATGTAATGTCGTAGCTTTTCCCCTCACTTGTATCTTCAATTCGGTCAAATTTTACGTTATTACCCTGGAAATTATTTTACTGAAATTGATAATGTCTTTTCGATTGAGCTAAACTTTTGTCTAGGATTCTTGGTTCTTTATGGTTGATTAAATGGAGTATGTTTACATGTGCTGCTGTATTTCGAGAAACACGTATAAGTTGACGAATAATTCTTGAACACATTTCTCTGTGTGGAGATGACCAAAATCGTTCAATTTGGAGATTTAACTGTAAAATCGAGAAGCACTCATGACTCATGCTAACTGTCATCTTTCCGACCCAGTTGATCTGAGATTGGAGCTTACTTCTGTGCATAAATGAGGGTCTTGTGATTTTTTTTCCCGATCGTTTTACTAGGGATGGTTTTGTTACTTTACAATCCAATTCTTATTTTGTGCTTCCGTACTCTAGGAATTCAGTGAGAACCATAAAAATCTAGATTTTGATACCTACTAGATAATGCAGTCCGTGCTGTTCTTTCGATAACTATTAAAATTTATTCGATAATGCAGCTGCATAAGTCTGTTTCTATGACTCCACTAGTATATGAAAAAATTTCAAAAAGATTCATTACCTTTTGTTTTTGTTGCGTCCACATTAGACAACCATTAGATCCCTCTCTCTCAGCTTCTTATAAGTGGCTTGTAAATCAATGGAAGACAGATAAAGTCAGTATCATTCTTTTGTATCTGCATTTACTTATGAATCCTTACTATGGTGCTTGTTCATGTTGTTCGAGATAATGTATTATTGTTGTAGTTCTTCCTTGCATCTTCTGCCTGTTGTAACCATTAACTTAATATTTAAGCCTAAAACATGTCGGGCTGTTTATAAGGGGATAACTAAAATTTTATCAGTTTACTTCGTCCAGCGTTCCCAGGCCAGTAATCGCTTTTGAGAAAAGGAGGGATATTTTTACATGTGCTCAAGTGTCTGAACCATGTCGTATTCTTTCACACTGGGAGAGAAGTTGCCTCTGTCAAAGTGAGTTTGACTATAGTCGAGCCTCTATATGTTCTTGTAGACCGAGGCATGATATCTGATGTTCTGAATTTACTTAATTTACAGTTGTTTTCTTTTGACATATTTGGAGTTTTAAAAGTTTATGTGAAATTTCTTTGGTTTCTTTGTCAGTTGGTTTGAATATCTGGACCAGCCGACAGAGTATGCTCCATGCTACCAGGATCGTCAACTTTCAGGAATACCAATGGCTGTAGGAGCTCCGTGAATGATCAGAAATAATGGATTGTCAGTTGAAGACTCCTTATGGTATGGTGCATGACCTCTTCAGTCAAAATTTAGGTTATTCATTATGCTTATGGCGTAGCTTCATGTGTGGTTTACGCCATCGATAATCGTTTGTTTGTCAATATTGCTTATATCACTGTCCGGATTAGTGCAATTATTACATTCATGCGGGATTTTTATTTGGTAATGACCACCTCCCGGAAATGCTATCATGATTAAGTTGTGACGAATGAATTGTACGGAATACCTAGAGATAACTCTGTTGCACAGTATTGTCGTTTATGAGTTGGCATTTGAAAAGCATGGATGGGTCCCCTGCAAATGTTTACTGTCAACAACATGCATGCAAGTATTTAGAAAACTTAATCCATAAAATTTATAGTGCTCGGATCTTTTCTTATTAAGGCTATTTATATAAGATTTCTAGGTGCATACCGAATTAAAACTCACTAGGATCCTTGGAGAAGTTCAGTTCCATGGTTTGGCAAGGTAATATGCGAGCAGAAACCAGACTAACTCTTTGCTGAGATTGTAAAAATCTCAGATACCGATCAATCAAGAAGAGGTAGAAACCAGGAAGCATGATGCAAGAATAAGGAAATCCCACATGTAAAACGAAGGAAACAACAAAAGCCATGTACAGATGATGTGTATAGAACCAATCATATGGATGTTAGATTTCATTTTAGGTTTCATAATTGAGATGAATGAAGACATTGAACCAGGGAAGGTTGGATAGAGAAGTGTTGAACTTTTGGACTCGTTATAACAACCTAGGTCTTGTAAAATTGTAATCCCATGAAAATTGATGATTTGGTGAATAATTAAATTCTTTGATTCCTTCACCTCTCTTAATATGCAACAAGTGGAATGCTTGCAGTGAGACTTACTGAATACAGTGAAAGAATCGTGATATATCATGGGCTTATTGTTATAATCTCAACAATTACATTAATTCACCTACTAAAGATGTTTTCTCTTTGAAATTTTCCTACTCAGCACAGTTAATGCTTGTTTTTTTGTGCACAGTAGATAAGAACAAGTTAATGCCTTCATCTACCATCGTTGGTTATGATTCTATTTACAAAGTGGGTTTGGGTCGAAGTTCCTCAAGAGAAAAGTTTCTGTTCAAGAATTTTTTTTAACCGTAAGTCACCTTAGGTTCTCCTCCCAGCAAAGAAGCCAGCTTGATGTGTTAGTTTAGAGCATCTGTCTCTGATTATTAGAGGATGACTCAACTAACATGGATTCTTCCTCATTTTATTTTGCATAGATCTCATTTCAACCCTTACCCTTTCACATTTTTTTTTCTTCCTCTGCAACAGACATGGGCACACGCATTTTTTATTTTGCTTTTCCTGATTTTCTGGGTGGCTGGTGGTTACTCCTAGTTACTACACTATCACAAGTCCTCTTTCTCAGTCTCGATTTTGTCATTTTGTTATACATAAGTTTTTACTTGGATTTCTGGTTTCAATTTCATGCTTAGCAGGTTTGGCAACTTCCAGCCGTGGATATTCTCATGGATCCTTTCATTCCCCCTGTTACTCTAGAGGAATCCAAGATCTTTCAGAAGATTGATAGACAACTGTACACCATTCTTGCGATGAATCTTAGGCGAAATCCCTTTGATTGCCTGCAGATCATGGGACTTTGGCTTTGGTTCGAGAGGAATGGCTATAGCAATGCCATAAGTAAGATCTTGTCGCAACCTATGTTGGTTATCAACGAACTTGCTGATGAGGCCATTGCATGCCTCAAGTGCATGGATTGTGCCCAGTTCCCTCTCCAATTTGAAGCAATTGGAATTCCGCTTACTCAGATCATCATGCAAAGGAATGTCTCTCTCAAATTTTTCCATCTCCTTCGGTTTACTGCTCCCAGTGAGATCCAAACCCTGATTACGGAAGTATACGTCCCCGTACTATCCGATATTATGGAGAAAGCCCTTTATGGTGGTTTTGGTGAAAACTTGAATGATATCCAGATGGGCATGCAAGGCCATGCTGTGACAAGTTCAAACTCGACGATGGTGCATTCATCTAATGATGTCCAACTAATGCAAAGCTTCTCTAACGTAAACAATCATGGAGACAGCCCTCCTCCGCAGAGCAACGGGGGTCAGGCGAATGAGCAGGCGCTGTACGAGAGAACCATGTTTGCTACATTCTCTAAAGGCTACCCCGTCTCAGAAAGTGAAATAAGGCAATTCTTCACAAAGGTCTATGGTAACTGCGTGGAGTCGGTCCACATGCAAGAGGTTAGGGTCGACCAGCAAGCTCTCTATGCAAGAGTTGTGTTCGTCACACCAGCTTTCATAGAGAGCGTTCTCAGCGGGATGAGCAAAGCGAAGTTTTCCATCAATGGTAAGCATGTTTGGATGCGTAAATTCGTTCCAAACAACGGCAGACCGTAGCCATGTCGATGCTTGTCAACTGTTCTCTTTGTTTTTGGTGGTCATTCCAGTCTTTTTTTTTTTCTTGTGTCTAGCTTGTAATGTTTTAGGACCCAACTTGTGTCTGTCTTTGTTTCTGTAGTAACGTTAATAAAATTTAGTATAACCATGGGTGTTGTCCATTATTGTATTACTGGAGTTAGATCGGTGAAGGACACGACTCACAACATACGTGTGAACGTGAATTGAAATTTTCCAACAAAACTTAAGATTGGATTAGATGGTTTTTAGGGCATCGTCATAATTTAATTAACCAACGATGAAAATATATATAGATGTTTCAAAAAAAAAAATGTAAAAAGATAGTAATAGCAGTATTGGTAGGAGCCAAATCTATTTGCTCGCATTTATTCAAAAGCTCGAGCGGTATGTGGACTCTGGTAAACAAGAGTTAACTAGGCCTTGAAATCATCGTCCAACTAACGGGACGAAAAAACTCCATTTGTCGATGTCAACATGCAAGCAGACGCTTTTTTATTTTTCCTATTTCCCATGTGAAAGTTAACTTTTAGCTATACACTAATCGGAAAAGGTTTCAAATTTTAAACGTAACACTCGGCATTAAATTAAATTTGGACATATGTAGAATATCCAGTATTGAATTACATTAAACAAAGGATGGAAGAACAATATTGACAACTTAAGCAACAGCAGCTTTCTCACGACCTGAGATACATGCAAGCTGGTTTTTCTTCGATCCTGAGCCCAGATAAAAGTATCTAGCTAGCTAGATCGTAATATCGGCTCGATTATCTCACTAAGGGGTTCGAGTTCTTCCTTGGCTATCAAGCCGAATTCCTGCATTAAATTTTGCCATCGTGAACACGATTTAGACTACAGTTTGATGCACAGACTATATATATGAAGTTTTCAATGATATATATATATATATATCGTGGAGAGGGCCGGGTAGGGAAGAGCTTATATTTATTTTGCAAGATCTATTCTTTCCATTAATGGAAAAGATTACCGTATTAAACAGAACAAAATGCTTGAAGCAAGTGTTGAGATGAGCTGCTTCTTCCAGACCCAAAATCTTCTGGAAATGTGAGTGATATATATGCCCATACACACGGAAAAGACGTTTTAGTATGGTTTTCACGACATCTTGGAAGTTTGGTGGAAAGGGTACGCCTGGAATTCATCAAGAAACATCGAGTTTGATCAACAAAGTAGATGTCCAGCTATATGCATATATGTATGTACAAATTGTGTGTTTGTTTGTGTGCACCTATTTTGTGAGGGAACATGGACTCATCCTCGAGTTGAGCTTCGATCCAGCCCATTAAATACTCGACGTATTTCGGCGCGGATACCACTATAGGCCTCTTTATGGTCACACCATCAGCCCATCGGTACTCATAACTGCACATCCAAGAATGACTTGAGATGCCACATAATACCACCAGCTCAGTGAAAATCTTGTGCTAGCTACTTTAGTACATATCTTAACAAATGAAGAACATAGACAAGATAAAGATCAGTGAATCAAAAAACATACTTCGGTCCAGCTGACATCTTGGGACAGGTTTCTGGTGTGCAAGACTCGGTTAGAGTAGCATAAAGAACGCTTATTTGATTAAAGAAGTCAACAGCTGCATGAGTGAGAGAGAACTGGTAACTTCAAACACAACAAGTAAACTCTCATCAATCCCGACAAACATCATACGAATGCATTTATCGAAAAACATATCGAATAAGAACACCTTATTTAACGGTATGATGCTAAATATCGAAAGGAGACGGCGAACATAGGTCGTTGGAAAACGGTAAGTTTATCAAAATATTCTTATCAAACTCTTGATGTGAGACATGCAAGCGATGGATTCCGGATATAACTACATAAAGGAAGAGCATATAACTCTTTATATGTTTGCCATGAGAGCACATTGGAGACATGTCTATTAATTATTAGAGTCTGTCAACCTTTTAAGCCTTACCATAATCACTTGTATAGCTAAGCCTAGAAGATATATAACAACTGGGGCACCTCAAAGTTATAGAAACATTACATAAGAAAACCTTATAAATGTGGATTTAGCCATAGATCAAGTTTCATCTCAATACAAGCAAATTAATCACAAGTAGATTCTTATTATTTATGGCCAACCATTCGTTAAGATCCTCTCCAGGGGGAAGTGTTACAGCTTCCCTTAAGTTGTCACACTTACCCAAAGTCAAATTAATCCGCCGCCTTAGCAGCAAACCCTGCATCAAATACAACGTACATATAGTTTATATATAACTTATTACATGTTTCACATTGGCAATATATTATGCAGATCGGCCCTGAAACGTAAGCTTGTTGAGTGCAACGCTTACAATTTTTAGTCATTGGCCAAAAAGTTAGGAAAATTTTCGACTTAACAAGTGAAAACTGTAAAATAGTCTAATGTTGAGTCAAAGATCAGGTAAGGGTAATTCCTCACCTTACTGCCAGAAGGGGAATTCTTCTTAGGACGGAAAGTTTTCTGGTTTTTGCTTCTGGCAATGGTTTACACAAATTAGATCAGCACATGGCAAAATTTTTTTATAAAACGGCCATTACTTTTCATCACTTCGCTCGAATTCAAAGTTGGAAATAAATCTTAAAAAAAATTAAAACAAGATTGCTGCATGCAAAAATACAAAACCCGATCACATTGAACATAACCAAAGTAGGTCAAAAAAATTATCACGAAAACCACAGTTGAAAAAAGCCCCCGGATTCTGATTAAAACCAAGCTATGGAATCGATCAGTATTAAGTCATATGCATGCAGAAATAAGTACAACAAAAATAAATAGTAGGATTCGCAGATATATGTCATGTATATACTAAGATACCTGCTTCCCATTCCAAACAGACTCATGATTATAAACAATCTGCTGAAAGTTTTAGCAGTACAATTAGCAGGTTTTTCTTTTAAATAAAATAAATAGTTAATATGAAAGGGTTTTTGCATGCTCGCATATCTGTTAATATATATAAATAGCCAGGTGGGGTGGGTTGGATGATGACAGGCTGGCTCCGTAGTGTTCAACTACGTCCCCCCCTTTTCTTTGTATAAAACGATGGGAGAATGGGGGCCACTAAATTTAATTTATATTTTTTGAATATTCCATGACATTCACTTATTTTAAGCATCCATTCATCTTCTCTCTCGTATAACAAAAATTCCTGAAACATGATTCACGGACCAATAAAAAATTTCTATGATATCAATATCCCATTCAAAAGTTTAGCTTGTTAATTGGCTAACCCCCTAATAGGTCGAATCATTTGGTCCATACAGATTTTAAATCGAAGGATATTCATGAGTATAGGCCGGTATCGGGGAAAAAAAGCTATTATTAGATTGTTTCATGGATCAATTTTAATACAGATATTAGATTCATATTACTCTCCTTGTTCCACGTTATATGCTGAATTTTCTTTTTCATTTATCTCAATCATATTTCCATTTTCCAGATTTAATTTATCATTTTTTTCCTACTATTTTACCAATCTAATCTTCAAATAGTTAACTTTAAACTGTTCATTGATAAGAGTATAAAGTAAAAAGACTTTATAAAATTTAGATTTACACATATTTTCTTAATATGTGTTAAGATATAGTTTTTCCTAGTGTTTTACCAATCTACTCTTCAAATAGTTAACTATTTAAATTGTTCATTTAAGAAGAGTACGAAGTAAAAAGCCTTGATAAAACTTAGATTTACACATATTAAGAAAAACCTATATATAAGAAGGAGATTAACTTTTGTATTAAAGATATTACTCAGATCTAACAGCTTCTCTTATAAAAAATATAATCTCTCTCCCTTGGATAACACAGCACATATATAATATCCAAATCAATTTGAACAAAATCAACTCTTTCGTACTCGAAATCTTGTAGATATAAATTATGTCTATGTTTCGTTGTTTTGTGATAAATAAGATAAGAATATTTTATTATTCTGATATAACTACCCATCACCAAACAAATTAATTATTTTATTAATTATTGTGAGAGAGATTATTAATTCTTTTATTAATAATTATGACAGAGATAAGTGATATTCAATTAAGGGGGAAAAATTCTATCTAAGATACCTTCGAATTAAAGACATACAAATATATCTGTATCTCAATTTTGGCACTGTGAATGATGGATCAATCAATTATTTTTTTAGTAATTCAGAATGATATGAACATAAATTTTAGACCTAAATTTTATAACTTATTATTGTATACAGAAGTGAATCTCGATTTATTTTACAAAAATAAATTATTTATCAAAGAAAATTTGCATAGATTTTTTTCAAAAAAAAAAAAATATGGTTGTTAGAATATAAATGAATACATTTTATCATTAATCGTCGCTAATACCGACATTAAATTTTTTTAAAACAAATAACTTAAGATAATTAAAGATTTATGTAATGTAAAAGGTATCTTAGCCCATCATTTTTTTACATCCTAAGAGGAAGATCTACCGTGATTCCTCTCATCCACAATGTATTAAAAAAGTATACAACTAGTTAGAAAAAATATATTTTTTTAACAGAAAATTCCTCAAAAATTCATCGTAAATGGTCCAAATCGACAAGTGTAACTGTTGCAATGGCATACGAAAATAGTTAATGAAACATTCTTTTTTTTTTTTTGGCATTGCATTTTTCTATTTTTAGCGCTCATGGAATCCATGTTTTACCTTTAAAACCTTAAATATTCTAGGATTTCGATAACCAAGGAAGAGTAAGTGGCAGAAATCACAAAGGATTCAATGTTCATAATAGAATCCCCTCTACAAATATATTAAACCTCGCGATTTACGAAGTATTTTCAAAACATATTATGATGCTATATTGCACAAAATGTACACATCCAATTAAAAATCTGCATACAAGGCCAGGCCATTGCTGACTATGGCCAACAAGCTGTAGTAGTCGAGCTCTATGCTCTAGATATTGCAACCTCCCTTGTTCAGAGACGCGATGTGGGGATGTCTTTCGTCGTATCATTTCGGAGAAAAGGGTAGTCCGTGTATCCCACGACAGGATCATGCGTATAAAAGGTAGCCCTGATGTACCTGTTCAGAGGTGCATTGATCTCAAGTCTCTTCACCAAGTCGGGATTCGAAATGAAGGACCGACCATATGCGACCAGATCAGCTTCGTCCAGAGCCACGGCCTGGATTCCCAGCTGCCTAGTGAATCCGCCACTACATATGAAAGTCCCCTTGTACGCCCTTCGCCAAGTCCTCATGAATTCTGCCTCCTCTTCTGCACTGCCATGTCTTCCTGATTCTGTTTGCCCGTAGGCCGTGTATCGCGGCTGAGTCACGTGGAGATACGCCAGTTTCGAGCCACAATCTGTTTGAATCTTGTTGAGCCTCTCGATTACTGCGAGTCCAAGGGTTAGTGGGTTTGAGTCCATTGCATCGAGGTGGTCTATTGCCGGTGAAATTCTGACGCCTACTCGGTCAGCTCCGATGGCTGACACCGTTGCTTGAACAATCTGAGTTAAGAATCTGCAGCGGTTCTCTAGAGATCCACCATACGCATCTCTTCTTTCGTTGATTCCATTCTTCAAGAATTGATCGATGAGATAACCGTGTGCCCCATGGATCTCAATACCATCAAAACCTGTTCATCTTGTAATTATCAGAGGCAATCGAACGAACTCAAAATTGATAGCAGTTTGATGGCTGGGTAACTTTCACTATATCAAAACATATGATTGGAACCATCCAACTCAAATCTTTCACATGTAGCAGTCGAAGTGCCAAATTTGATTTCTATGTCACGAACATCAGTGATGCAAATATGTGCAACAATTGTAATAATTCAACAACCAGAACATTAAAACAAGTAGAAGTGAAAGCAAAGGCATTAAAACAAAGCTGGTTAACGCAAATTATTCCATCTGATTGATCTACCATGACGCTGTTACACTTTCCAAATCACCACGACTAGAAACGCAGGAATTCAAATGCTAAACTAAAAGCAATCACATGATGATCAATTTACAAGTTTTGCTGACCTGCTTCAATAGCATTAAGGGCCGCCTGACGATACTGTTCTACCACCTCAGGGATCTCATGAGTTTCCAATTTACGCGGTTTCGGATAAATCTCATGACTCCCATCTGGTAAAAGCACCCTCCACCTGTTGGATATTGGCTTGTCTGTGGATGATAGCGGAGCAATTCCACCAGGCTGAAGCACTGAAGTCGATACAACCAAGAGCACGTCAGATTCATCACGTAACGAAATGCTAGAAAATGATCAGATTCAACTTCAGACACCTTCCTAATATCAGCCTAACATGAGTGTCATACATAGATACAACTCAATTTTCTTCCAATTCTCTCACAACTCTTGCAAATTAAAAAAAAAAAAGACCCTTTTAAGCAAGGCTGACGCACAATCAACTGAATTAAGTCATCCATATATTTCGCCGATGAAGAAAGACAGTACCTTGATGTGAAGCTCGGCCAACATGCCACAGCTGGCAGAAGATAATAGCACCCTTTGCATGAACAGCATCCACCACTTTCCTCCATGCCTCCACTTGCTCCTCGTTAAAAATACCTGGCACGTGGGGAAACCTGCATGGATTCAAACAACAAACGGAAATACAAATGAAACCAATCTTACCATGTTTAGTGTTGCCATCTTCTAGCTTTTTCTTTTCTTTCTTTCTTTTTTTGACGAATCTTTTAGCTTCTTTTGAAATATGATTTAGCAATTTTTAATCGAATAGATAATGAAAACAGATTCTTCTTCCGCTCATTTTATATCACGGTCGGTGAATCATATGTGATTTTCGGTTGTTCACTGCTAACTGCTAGGTGATCGAATTCTCGTGAAACTTTCGGTACCTGTGCATGTAAAATTTAATTATAGGTTTATACTATACATTATATTATAAAATATAGGACATAATTATTCATTTATTTCTTATATTTCTTACACTGCAAGGATGATAAATGAGTGTGAAGAAATTAACAAAAGAACATGCGTTTGATGACTAGAACATGGCTAAAGATATTAATTTTGAAACAATCTAAGAAACTAAAATCAATGGAGTGGATTGTGAAGCATATTGAAAACGGGAAAATAGCTGGATTCCTACATGGTTTTGATAATATAAAATGATATTTATTGGAGATATTATTGTTATTTTGTCAAGCTTTAATTTTTGATTAACTTAAATGGACGTGTGAGCCCCTAAAAAACACGTGTACCACAAGAATTTTGGCTACAAGATTCAAAATACATGGGATTTTACCTTCACTCATTAACTTAAATCTTCCGAAGGAACTTTACTTGAATTTAGAAACAATTTTATTGGGACTTTTAACAACTTCTCATCATTTAATATTAATGGGTTTGGACCACACAAAAGCTTTTTAAACTTGCTATCAATAATGCAACTGGGCATGCATTATTAATTGGAATTCTTCCTTTTTGTCAGTTGGTGGATTTACGAAATTACCCTGCGGCAGTGGGGGAGATCATGCTTCCCTCTGTGATGAGAAATCCACCTTTAGTAGCTCTCTGTGTGTAGTATTGAGCAAGCGCAGGCTGCGGAATGCTGTCCAAAGCTCTGCATCTGGTCATCGGAGCAAGAACCACCCTGCCCACAACGTAAACCAAACATTTCAAGAAAAGTAAAGATCCACACAAGATTAAGGATCAGGCAGAAGATTTATCAAGAAATTTCTTTCTTTTTTGTTGGAGAGTTGGGGAATGAGATTCATGGCCTACCTGTGAGAAAGATCAAATCTTCCCATCTTGTAAGGTGAAAAAAGAGATGGGCTTCCTCCATCCAACTTCGTAGCCGCCATTTCCAAACACTAAGCTCCCGCAACGACAACTCAAGAGACCAGAAAGGAAGTTTTGCAAGGATTTCTTATTCGATTTTTCAATTGTAGGGAAAAAGGAGAAAGTGGAGGTATGCTATATAAGAAGCTAGGTCGGTGAGCAGAATTTTGTCAAGACTCCACGGCCTAAAGAATTTCTTCCACTTGGAAACGGGGAGAAAAATATATATTATAATTATAGGATAGTCTAAATCTATTCCAATTTGCGCACGATGTTCATATGGGAGTCCATTGACGAGCCGGGATGAATTCTTGTGCGCGTTGACTGTGTCCGTGTGCACCCCAGTAGCTTTCTTCTCACAAGTTAGGCAGTATCCACTCGACTCCGCTTTGAATGGAGAGTGTTTGGATGGATAGATTCGAAAACAAGAATTTAATATTCTTTATTTAAAATTATTGGAGTTGTTTGGATGAACAAAGTTAAAAGTAAAATTCTATGTATTAATCAAATTATCTTTAAATCGAATCTCTCAATTCAAAGGCAACCGTGTTGTTTGATTTTCTATCTCGACCAATTTTGGGTCGTCTAGTGGTATCAAGTGTGCCAATATTGGAACACATATATAGGTTCACGGCCTAGCAACCTCATCCTCTAAATAAAGAAATTTGTACCCAATATTTGATTTTCTTTTTAGGACTCGATTTTGTATATGCTTCAATATCTTTTGTATATGCGTTTAAGATGGGGAAAATATTCAATCTTGAGAAATAAAGACATGATTGGCATTATTTTTAGGCATACGACATGCCATTCACTTCAGATATCTCTTAAGTTAGTTTGGGCCGGATATGGACCATGATCTCGACTTTTACTGGCATCGGCCCAAAATGGATGAGATGGGTTTTTGTTTGAATTATTGTGACTAATTTGAACACGGAATCGTAATATTCAATGAATTCAATGGAATCATTGTCGGAATCGTAATACATGACGAAGGAAAATTATATATATATATATATACAATTGATGTCGTGGACACCTCATGGCGCTGTCATGTTATCAGATGTCCACACAGGTATTTACAATATCAAATATATATATATATATATATATATTATATTTTCTAGAGAATAGAATGATAGTGTGTTTAGAGGGAAAATTGAACTATAATTATGTTTGCTAATGTTGTATGCAGTTGTTTTCATCTTCCAAGGGACAATATGTACGTATATATACTAAAAAAATATGTATATGCTTTGTTCAATATTTCTTTTTCCAATACAATCATTATTTCTCTTACATGTTACAACTCAGAGATAGAGACTTCTAAATTTCCAATGAAGACCTGGTATTTCCAAATTCCATATGTCCATCTCACTGAGAAAGTAAAGGAAAATTTTACATTTTTAATAATATATTATGATTGTGGATTAGTCCTATCAATTTTCAGTTTTGATCTTCTATCTTCCGATATTTTGCGTTGTTAGATATTTTTAATATGAAATACTTATGTGGCCAGAAATATAAATATGATATATTAAATTAAATTTAAAGGATACGAACGCAAAAAAAAACATGGTTACCAAGGTATAATATTCCAACATTAGACAAACTTCCTAATTTTAATATATGCTCAATCTGAATATTTGACAATAATAAAAAATCATAATTTTTAAAATCGAATATTTGTGTGGATAAACCTGAAAAGATGTGGTCGTGAATGATCAAGTAATTGGAATATGAAGCCTAGCTAAGACCGTACACTATAATACCGAATTAATCAGCATGTCACGTTATGATGCCCTTGTTTTCTTTTGGTGACAAGGCCTGCCCCGCTTGTCTAAGTTAAATAAACTTCTTAATGTCCAATTTCCATTAGGCTTTTGGGAGTCTTAATAAAAAACAGGCTCACTAAAAGAAAAGGAATCTTACAAATTGAAAATTTGGGATAAGATAATATAATCTGATGCCCCTTTGAATGATGACTTCTTAGAACCATCTTATTAGAAGGTAGTAAATAATAACCCAACATAAACTTTTAATATTTTTGAAATAAAAGACGTAAATAAGCTGATCATTTCATGAATTTTATCATAGCAAATCATAATAATAATAACAATAATAATAATAATAATAATAATAATAATAATAAAAACCCAATTTAATAATAATAATAAAAACACCCAATTTAATAATAATAATAATAATAATAATAATAATAATAATAATAATAATAAAAACCCAATTTGACTCGAAGTTAACATGCCACGTGAATTGGAAAAAGCACCCATTTTGTGAAGAATGCACGTGACAGCAGTCCAAAGCATGCGTATAGGCAATGAGTTACAGCCACTTCCGCCGCTAATAAAAAAACAGAATATTATATTAATTTATTCAACTTTAATCGAAAAAAAATATCCGCACCTCGGATCCTTCTAGCCGAACCCCCTAATTTAATATCAGCCGAACATCTTATGAAATTGATAAAATGTTCGACTGAGCATCTCCAGGCGTTCATACAGTCGTCCATAACAGGCGTCCACAACATCATGCCTAATATATATATATATATATATTCCATCTGACGGAACTCGTAACTCAGAAGGGATTTCGTTATATTTACTGCAGTTTGGTCTAAGGTTGATAAAGTTGGTGAATTAATTGTAATAATTTATTATTTGTTTCAGTGCCAACCGAATCAAGTAATTTTTTTTTCAGAAAATTAATCGAATTACCTACTCAAGTGAAGGAAAAGTAAAAATTAAAGTAATAGTATGCAAGGGAATCTTAACTTCTTGTATATGAACAAAAAAATAAATATAAAATTTTAATTTGTCCAAATAATTGATAGAAAAATATACTCTAGTTATTAATATTGAAGTGGGGTGAAATGTAGGAAAAATATGATGTGATGAACTATAAATATCTTAAAAGAAATGAAATAAAACATGAGATATCAGCATTTAATTTTTTAAATATGAATTCCAAATGGATGGAAATCAGAAAATTAATTGTTAAGATTAACGAGAAATTAAATGAATTAATTAGTGTCTTAAAAGAAAAGAAGAGGAAATTTATTACATGGAGAGGAGCAAGGATAACAATAATAATTATACATTATCATGCTCTCTCTCTTTTTTTTTTCTCCATTTTTTTGGAGGTTTTCGCCATTTAATCAATTTCCGCAACATCAACAAAGACGCAGCTTCCTGTTCTCTGTTATGGTCGCCTGAAACTTCCTGTTTCTCTTAATAAGGCCCTCTTCCATCTTGATTTAGCATCTATCTTCCTTCATCTATCTCTATTTTAAGGTATTTTTTTTTTGTATGAATACTGGCCTTTATTCTGCTAAGTTTATTGGATTCCCAAGGTTTATGAATTTCTGCTTACCATCTCGAATTAATTCGCATTTTTTCTTCCAAGGGTTGGTTGTGTTTTTGTTTCTGATGGACGTAATGGAGGTTTTAGCTCAAGTCATGTGGGATTTTGCAGTTTTGTTCTTGAACAAATCCATACACCGGGATATAAAGTTGTGATCTTGATTCTAAAACTAGGAAATCTTTGGAAAGTTGTGATCTTTTTGTTCTCTCAGTGGTTTCTTCTTTATTTGATGAATGAAAACCGGGTTGGTATAAGTAAAGAAAGCTTTTCCCAGTCATAAATAGAATTATAAACCTATAGGAGCATATAAATACATGTGACTTTTTTTTCCAAAGCACTTAATTTAAATTCTTTTTTATTATTTATGAACACGTTAAAAGAGTTCGCGATTGCACAAGATGAATAATGATTGAAATGGTGTACACTTGATTTATGCCCCACCCCATTTAGTTTTTTCTTTCTCCTATATGTACACCGAAATATGGAGTGCTTGATGTAAAATTTGAAGAGTAGATCAAAACTCTGTGTTGACCACAATCTTTTATCTGGAGAATCTCTGTAGTCTGAAAAAGCTATGGAATTTTCTCTTCCCTATGTAGGAGATGAAGAGAAATTGGGAGAGGTGGAAGAGAGTATATATATTTTAGGGGTGAAGGGCCGAAGTTTTAGAAATAAATTTTTTACAAAATAATCTTTCCCATGCTATGCTGATCTTGGTCCGATGAAGTTCTACATAGGATTGTAATTTAGCTAAATTTAGGAGCGACTTTAAAGATTTTTATCGGTTGGTTTGGTATGTTTCATTTCATCATTTTGTTTCTGTGGACTTTCTTAAGATGGAAGTCGTGAACCATAATGCCTTTGTTTGAAATGCAAATATCAGCTTGTGGTTTCAGTAGAGTGGAGGTTTCATAGATGGAGAAAAGCGAAGAGTCAGGTAGCCCTGGGTGGAGTGCATCATTCTTCATGCAAACAACTGAAGACGTGGCCAGAGCTGTTGCTGCAGCTGCTGCTGCTGTTCATTCTCCGCGACCTTCTGTGGTATATTCATCAAAAGTCGAAAGTGGGGGCCAGCTTCATAGACTTCAGCAGCATGTATCTAGAATTATTAAGGGTCTATCTAGTCCTCCTGAAGTGAAAAGTGGACCTTACAACCCAGAAATTCTCACCAGTCAAAAACGTCAATGGGCGAGCTTTCAATTGCAGTCCCTGGTAGACTCTTGACTCGTAATCTCACAAGTTGTTTTAACAAGTTTGTATTCATAAATTTGTGCCTGGTTCTCATACCTGGTTTCGTCACAAATTATTGGAGAAAAAGAAAATTGCAATATTATTCTTTACCATGACACAAGTTAATTGGAGTAGAACGAAATATACTGCTCTGCGAACCCACCTTTTCTAATCTAATGTTGGTAAAGACATTAATATATAAATTTGAAGTTTTCCATTATTTAATGCTAATGTTTGCAGGATCACAGAGTTTGGAAGGAGCCATCAAATCTCTTTGAGAACATGGTAGTTGTTGGGCTTCCTCCCAGTTCCGATATTCAAGCACTTCAAAATCTTTACTTTTCTAGAAAGTCTGAAGGCTCTGGGAGGTTTCGAAGTGCGCTAGGTGGTCAAAATCAGTCCCGTGTTGAACCTAATCTTGATCCTCAGGTGCTGATTTTATATTCTTCCAACAAATTTGTTGTGATAAAATTGAAATGGTCATAAATATGGTAATCTATATTCTTTAATGGTTATCAGGTTTTGTTCGTTTACCCTCCCGGCAAACAGTTGCCACTCAAATACAAGGATCTTCTTTCATTTTGCTTTCCTGCAGGAGTAGAGGTGACTTGAAATGCAATCGTCTGTTTTCCTCTCATAACTTAATTTAACCCTGTGTATTTTATTACCTTCATTTTGTTTCTCCGTGGAGTTATTATTCTTTTGTTTGGACGCTATCTCTATCTGGTTGAATACTATGTTTGACATGGTTCAAATGGGTTGGCATAGGGGAAAGCCATATAGGGGTGCAAATTATGGTAATATTTGATGCATGTTAATGATGATTCAAATAAATCTTCTGTTCATTATGCTGAATCTTTTGGTAATTTATACACAAATCGTGGTGACTCTCCTGCTCTGTGCGTGTGAATTTTCTACATTTTAATTCGACGTTAAATTATGTTTGTAGGTTATAAATTTTTTTGGCACCTGTTGGTTCAATAGGCTAAGAAGCCCTTTATTTGTAACACACCCCCTTTTTTGTCTGTTCCTATTCTACTGCTCGAGTTCATTCTCATCACCATTGGTTTGTACATTTTTGAATTATTATTATTATATGGAAGAATGTACCTGTGATATGAAAGTCACAAGAAAACTTCATGCTTTTGTGAATTATCTTTTCTTGAAGGCTGTGTGGCTGATCGTCATTTGCATTGACTAGTCATAAGTATTAGGGTTGGCAGAAACTGCTTCTTGCCCAAGATTAATTTCCTGGGGTGTGATTGATATCAAAATGCAATTTTGAGGAACTGGTTTTTATTTACGTTTCTAAATCTACTCTTTATTACAGGTTAATGCTGTTGAGAGAACTCCATCAATGAGTGAATTGAACGAGATTCTTTTGGGACAGGTATTTTTTGAGTTCTTCTTCTGAAAACTTAGTTGGAGACTTTCCAATTCTCTTTCCCTGTTTGCCTTTCATCTGTCTCTCTTTTGTTCAATTATTATTTTTCATAAGGTTTTCAGTGTAGTTGATGAGTGTCCTTTTCCCTTTCGATGTTCTATTTGTATCGATCTCCTTGGGGAGGTTGGGTTTATGAAGCTGTTGTATTAGTGCCACTAAATTTAATTAGCTCTCTGTGCCGAGTGGAGTGTTAATTAATGCGGGTGCGGTATTTACAGGAGCATCTGAAGCAGAGTGATCTGTCCTTTGTCTTCCGGCTGCAGGTGTGCTGAAACAGTTCTTTACATGTCTTGCAGTCTGTCTCTTGATTTTCTTTCGCTAAACATGGTTTCTACTATACCTTATTTCCTTGAGGCTTCTAACGACTTTGAAAATGGTCTAGGTGGCAGATGATTCAACTCTCTATGGTTGCTGTGTTTTGGTTGACGAAATCATACAAAAGCCATCAGGATTGATTTCTATGATGTCAGATGGACATCCTTTTTCATCTAGCCTTGGTCGACATATTTTGACCACACGTCGCTGTTACTGCATTCTTTCAAGGCTCCCCTTTTTTGAACTGCATTTTGGAGTATTGAATAGGTCTGTCGATATATATATGTTGTGTCGGCTGATCCATCTCATTCTGAAGGGATTTCTATCTAGAACCTTATTTCATTGCATCTGATGGTGATATGATTACTTGCACAGCTAATTTGTTAAGTTACTACTAGCCTTTTGTCCAATGGCTCACTCCTGCCTCATCCTCATTCCAGAAAAAGGAGAATGAGCAAGGGGGCTGTTAGAAGTTATGTAAAATGGGGTACTAAATAGATATTTGTTTTTGTGGATTGAGTGGAAAGCAGCTGGTAGAACTGTTTAGATTCCTTTATTCTTGTGATTGATGGTCTATTTTCTCACTTCATGAGAAATTTGATACTGGCAGATTTGTGATCCTATACATTTTTTGCTACTCACTCTGATATTCCTGGAAACATAGATTGGATTAAGTAGTTTATAAGATACTACATTTGTGGTTATCTAAAAATATTTTTGCATTTGACTTTAGGATTCAGTTTCTGGTGTTTGATGTTGAAAAGACTCTAATGATATGTTTGTTCTTGTGATATCTTGTGAATACACACATTAGTATTTAGACTTTAGGCTGCTCGGAATGGTTATGGTTTCTACTTGCTATTGCTTATCCTTTTGCGCATGCTGTATTGTGTAGCATTTTCACTGAAGAGAGGTTGGAACGGTTAACAAAGGAGATATATAACTTGGATTTGGAGTCACCTGCGAGCTATGATGAAGATGAAACACGGGAAGAGAGCAATTGTTTGCCACTGGAAGATGGAGAAGGTGCAACATCAAATCGAACAGTTGAAGAAAGAGTGACCAGTGATACATCTTTCTTTAAAAATCTAAATCTAAATGATGACAGTAATATAAAGAAAGGAACTGGTGTTGATGTTGTCGTGGCTGATACATCTATCGAGAATAATAATGCTGGCAATCAATCAGTAGAATGCCATCTACCAAATACTACCTTATCAATGTTAAAGTTTCAGCAACTGGAAAGCTCTGAATCTTCTTCAAGGTAGAAGAACTCCAATCTTTAGTCTTGAACTTTTATGATTATCCACCATTATAGGGTTATGTTTTTTCATCACTGATACCATGAACAATTCCTTGATTCTGCTGTTCAGAGAAGGAACATGCTCATTTAACAAATGCATTATGAAATGTGGATGCAGTGTTCAGGGCTCTCCAAGTGAATATAGACATTTCAGGAGTGATATGGATGAGGCTGAAGTGGAAGAAGCATCATCTTCAGGCCAAGATGTCCTCAGTGAACATAGTGATATAATTGATTGGGCAAAGGTTGTGTTTTTATTCTTGATGTATTTGGATCTCATAGGCATTATTATCTGTCTACTGAGGTATTCCCGTCTCCAATATGTTTTCAGGCCAACAAGCATGGATCCTTATGTATAATCTGTGAATATTATCGTTTAAATTGTCCGACTCGTGGTTCAACCCTCAAATTCCACCCTTTGGATCATTTGCATCCTCTTGAGTATCATAGACCAAATGAAACAGTCTTACATGTTGCGGGATCAACAATTGATTTAAGATCATGCAGCACGAGTTTGGAGTTTGCAGAGGTATGATGGAATGAATTAAAAGTTTCACCCTTGTCTAAACATCAAATGTGGAATCCCATTTCTGCAGTTTCCATTTGATACAAAACGGTCTGGTAGTTTTCACTGACCACTTTCTGCCTCCTCTAGTCGGTCTAATATTGAGTGTTACCTTTTGACTGAGGTGGTTTGCCATGTTCTGGTTTTCCCTTATAGGCCCACAGTGCATTAATGGTGGAGGAGGAGGCCGCTGCTTTATCTGTATGGGCTGTTGCTTGCTTGTGTGGTTCGCTCCGTCTGGAGCATGTAAGTCCACCTCCTATTGAGTTTCATGTTTATTACCATATCATCCGATGACACATTGATATTGTCAGATAGCCCGTCACTATAACTCCTCTAATCAGCTTGTTAGAAGGCACTATATATGACACACATTCTTTTGAGGTGGATCTTCAATGTCTAAAAGTGTCTCAGTTGCCCTTTTCAGGTATTGACATTATTTGCAGCTGCTCTTCTGGAAAAGCAGATAGTGGTCGTTTGTTCAAATTTGGTAGGTGTCAGTTTTTTGTGGTGTCTCAGTCTGAATGTTTTTGGCATTAATTCTGTATTACGCATATATACTTATGCAGTTTCTCTCTCCAGCTATTTCTGTGGACCATCTGGTCATGTAACTGGTGAAGTCATCACATGATGTATGTTATAATTTAGGGCTATCATGCTAGAGACAACATTTTTATGTAGATACTTATTCCCTCTTATTTTTACTTTTTTACTCATCGTCTGATATATCATGGAGATGTAACTTAAAAGTTTCTACACCAATTGGGTTTTTGTTGGCCTGCAGGGTATTTTGTCGGCTATAGTTTTGTCAATTATACCATTGATTCGACCGTATCAATGGCAGAGCTTATTAATGCCGGTATGTCTTTGTCTCTGCTGTAACTTTTCATGGTCTTTCTGATGCCTTTGGCACAGCCCTGTTGGCTCTAACATTTAATGAGGTTACACTCGTTGACTTGTATGTGAGAATGTGTTTGCAGGTCTTGCCAAATGATATGCTGGACTTTCTCGATGCACCTGTCCCTTACATAGTGAGTTTTCCGTACTCTCTGATTCATAAAAAAATCATACTCTGTTTCCATGAAATTGATTTTGCAAGTCATAACAGTTGATGGGTTTTGGTGATATTTTCAAATATTTGAACTTGAAAACTTGATCTACTGTATTGGATCCTGAAACACAAATTGTAACTTTACTGTATCAGATTTTGGACAGTAATCTTGAGAAATGTTGAGTTTTTTTTTTAGAATATTTCTCTGGAGTCGGTACTACATTTCCATATTATTGTCTAGCCAATCAATTTCTTTATTTATTTTTTCTGCTTGAGGTAAGAGAAATAAGAAGATTTTTTTTGGATATGTTTATTATGTGGCGATAGTTTTTTTCTTAATTAGGAAAAGATATGTATAAATTAGATGTGTTATACCCTAATGAGTGCAATAGCCAATAGCCATTAACGATATTTCCTTGTTCTTCATTATTTTATTCTTTTTCTCAATACTCGACTTCCAATATCCCAGAGTTTGAAAACGAGAAACTGATGTTCCATGCTTATATCTTCTTTAATATGGACAAACGACAAAATACAATATCTTCCCAGCCTCCAAAAAGTGCCCGCAGTTGCCAGAAGTCTAACATGCTACAGTGGTTCATGCTGTTTGAGAGATGGGATTCAAAAATGATATTAGACATTAGTCTATGGTATAATGTTGATGCCATGCTAGACATCGAACAATGCGGTCCTTTCCTCTAAATGGGATATGTTTCAGGTCAACAAGGTTTTTGTAGATAACCAATCCATCCTTCGGCGAATGACTGTACCAAGAAATGGACTTAGAATTTGCAAAGAGGAACATTGTATTGTGGAACACCAATGAACTCAATATTTTGAGGCAGCAATGCGAGGAGATTTCATATGTGCAAAACAAGGCTAACACGTGGCGACGAGTAACAGAACTTTGAAGCATTCTTTGACATACTGATGTGTATAAGACAGGGGATCATTAGTGTCAATATCCGTCGCTTTTTTTGGAACTTATGTTGCAGGCACATTGGAAAGTTGTAGAGAAAAGTAGTAGATAGCCTAACAGAAAAAAAACCGATCGGATATATACACTAATGGCTCTTCCGTCGTATATGTCATTCAAAAGTACAGAACTAGTTGTACTGATTGTGCAAAAGTTGCGGTTTATGTCGGGGAATGCTGAAAAATTTGTTACTCCGCTACATACCAGCCTTGCTTTGTAGATATGAAGTCTCCTTGCAAGTGTTTGGGTACCCGTGTCACCCTGTCAATTGCTTTTACACAGATAAAACCTCTTCAAAAATAATATCGTATCTCATCTGTTGTCATGTCTCGAAATATTGAGGTCGTGGAAGTTACACAATACAGCGATCTTATCCAAATCCTCTTTCTTGGTGCATTGGACGATGGCTTGGTTCGTGATTTACAAAGGCCTTATTTACAGGACAGGGCCGCTGTTTGTTTTTCGGCATTGTATGAACACTGCACTAGATTATTGTCTCATCTTATTTCTGAATATCTTCTTTCAAAAAGCATGTACCAACAACCACATGTTATTGGCTCCTGACAACTGCATGCACCTTTTGGAGATTGGGAAGACCTAGTGGTTTCGTTGTTGCCCATATTACTAGAGGATGTGGCCATGGATCGTTATTTTATCTTTTTTCAAACTATTGAATGGTGAAAGTCACGCATTTTGAGGAGAGAATGAGAATCGGAAGAACTGGAAAACCCTATTTTGTAACCATTGTTATAACTATTGCAACCATTAGAGTACAGCACATCTAATTATATACATACTACCCTAATCATGAATATGTTCTTATTTGTCTACACTTATTGGTCTTGTGAGGCTAAGAGATGAATAGAGCTTCACATGATTTAATAAATTTACCATTTCTCAATTTCAAATTCTCATGACTTATAGTTTCTGGTCATTACTACGCTGATCAAATATGAAAATGTGGATATTTGAATTCGCAAAGGCAACGTGCTGCAGTTGCTACACAAAATATATCTTCATTGCTTTTGATTTCTATTTAGTTATAGATGTCCATTTTCTGAGCAGGTAGGTGTGAAGAACAAGACAACTGAAGTGCAGTCAAAGATGACAAACGTCATACTCGTGGATGCAAACAGAAACCAGGTGCTTATTGTTTCTATTTTGGCACCATGCACTTGAAAAATGGTCCATGGTTTCCACACAAGATATAAATTGTATAGTGCAACATCATGATCCCAAGCTTTTATTGTTACACCTCGAATCTTGGGGTTCTGACAGTCTTTTGGTAGTCATGCAAACATCCTAAACTCATTATAATCTATTTTATTTGGTTGTATTGAGGTAACAGATGAAATCACCGACAATACCTCAGCTACCTCAACAAAGAGAGTTATATTCGTGCCTTAGTCCGTACCATGCAAAGCTCGTGGGAGAAAGTTATTTGGGGAAGAGAAGACCAGTTTATGATTGTACTCCCGTACAGGTATGTAGCTCTGTTGGCATAATTACCCCCTTTTCTGAGTTCTTCTTGAATTGAATGAACGAGTAGGGCTTTCGGTATGCGCCAAAAAACAAGAGTGGATTCACTGTGACATTTTCAGGTCGAAGCTGCCCGATCATTCTTAGGAGTGTTACGAACTTACTTGGATTCTCTATGTTCCAACATTCGTTCTCATACAATTACTAACGTCCAATCTAACAATGATAAGGTATGTTTAATTTTAGAACACAACAATTTCTCCAGGACCCATGTTACTTCTTACCTTGCCGTTGTTACTCCATTTGTACTTGGACATGTTTGTGCACATAAAATGGTTGCATATGATATAAAGAGTGGATGTGAATATGGAGATTTTATAAAGATTTTTTGAAATGAAAGTTCTTGTTGAAAAAGGTTCTGTTTGATGAAGCACTAGTTTGAGCTAAATACTCTTAGTCGTTATATTCAAACTCTTTCTAAGTGAGTTTTGGGAATGACATTTAAAGAATGAGAAACTGGGACGTCATATTGCCAAAAGAATCCGATATAGAATTACAAAAATAACTTTGAAAGATGTTCACTATTTAGTTCTTTGTGGCGATTTGCAGTGATTTCTTATATCTGTGCACTTGCAAGGGAAATTTTGCACTGTTTTTTTGTTGTACTATTATCTAGTAATTTGTAATTATACTTTCATTGTCGTGACTTGGGAAAATGATTTTTACTGGGGAAAACAGCAGAAGATCGCCTTGACATAGAAAAAGCAGAAAGTTACTTTCAATTTGGATATGTTGCTAATTACCCTATTTTTCTGCAGTGACTGACTAAAAAATTTCATTACTAATTGGCTCATGAAGAATTATTTTATGTTTCTCATCAGGTGTCTTTGTTATTAAAGGAGAGTTTCATTGATTCTTTCCCCAGTCGAGACCGACCTTTTATGAAGGCACGTACCTTACGACTTATATCCGTTCCGTAATTCTTGTGTCAGGATTGTGGTGGTGCTACTGGGGTTTTAGCGGAAGGGTCGTGGAGAATATTTTGAGAAAATATGGAGAGGACATATTATCTATGCGTGTTTATGTCCGAAATCTTTTTATAAGTAATTTTATTTAGTATTTTGGGGTTAGAATCTAATAATATAGTAGTGCGGGGAAGTGAAAAGTTGGGTTATAAATGATGATGACTATGTTGAATGTATGAAGATGATGATAAATATATTTTGGGAAAATGAAAATATTTTGTGCTTGTTTATGTTTCCAGGAAATATTCTCATTCTCAGGAACACAAACATAAATACCATATATATTTGATAAATCTTTCCCAAAATATAGTTTAGACGTCACTTCCACATTTCTCAGTCGAATCATTGGTTATTTTGATTTAGCTTTTCATATTTTGTACTTGGATGATTGGATCAATGAAATTTATAGCTTGCTTCTGATATATTGTTTCAACGTTGAACAGCTTTTCTTGGACACACAGCTCTTCTCTGTACATACAGATTTTGTACTCTCTTTTTTCCAGAAAGAATAGTTCCTCGATCAAAGGTGCCGTGAAGGTATTAGAGACGATATAATACATGTTCGGTGTATCAACTGCTTGTTATTTCTTCACGATCACTCGACTTAGATTCGATCGTAACTTTTTTGTACGTGGTGTTATGATGATGCATTAAGTGTAATTTTTGTACTGAACTTGGAGGAATGTATGTAAAATTTGAAGTTATGCAGCAATGTTTTTACTGCTGTTTACCAAACAGTTGGGTTCATAGGTTATTTGCTTTGTAATGGCTTGTCAATCACAATGTCTTGGATTCAAACTAATCTCCCCTTTCTATTTTCTTCAATGATGTTGTAAGATTTGATCTCTGTGATTAGTTTTCCTACTTTGTTTTAATTCCTTCAACAACATTCCAATTAGTCATTTGTTCCAACACTTAAAAAAAAACAGATAGATTTCATCCTTGAAACACTAGATTGTTCTGTATGAGAAAATATTGTGTATCTAAAGCAGTGAGAAATTTTCTTTGAGGCTAGTTATTTTCCTTTTTGTTAGTTATCAAATCATATTAGAAGTTGGAAACTAATTTGGTCATTTCAATGAATGTTTAAATTTACTCTTTAAAAATTCAAGTGTATAAATGTAATTGACCACTCAAAACTTCTCATATCTACTTCTCACTATCGTTATCTCAACCAATAAATAATTTTTTTAATATGGACACAAGTTTTAAGTAAATTCAAACATTCATAAATTCAAAATTTGTACTTAAATTTATATTTAAAAAATATATTTTAACTCTAAAAATGTTTAAATTTAATGCACATACGGGCACTATTATTTAAATATAGTTGAACCTTTTTAATTTATAATGTTGTCTCGAAATAAATTATCAAATCAAGTCAATTTACACTTTACGGAATATCCCAAAAATGTTGATTACAAAGTGGAGAACTGAGGATTCAGGCGTCAATCACCCGACACTCGTTAAATGTAGTGACGTAACACACGGCCGTCTGCCAACGTAAGCAAATCTTTCCATTCTTAACATTCTTCAAAACCCTAACACTAAGCCGCCAATCTCTTCCGTTTCTGTATAATAATAATGTCATATGCCTAAGATTGATCAAAACGGGTTGGTTTAGTCACAGTCCAACATCAAGATTTTTGTTTCTGCGGCAGTCTTCGTCAGTGGTATGATGCAGGCTGCACGATTGATTTGGGATATTGATATCTAACATTATAATATTGATGAATGCAAGAAAAAGGGTGCTGCTCTGTCATGTTATTTAAACATCAAATTTTGAAAAAAAAAATGCATGATCCAATGTGAAAATAACATTCTGTGTAAAAATAAGTTCATAAAAAAGTATGGAATCTTTTCACATGTATATGATTCGGCATTTGTTTCTGATCAATAAGTGATGCTCTTTCTTTCTTCCTTTTTCGTTTTTGTGCTTCTATGATCAGGATAATATATAAATTATGGATCAAGCCAAATCGGCCGGCAATGCCCCGAGGAAGGTTTGATAATTTGAATTTACGGTTATTTCAGATATTTTTTGATGACTTTCAATCTGTCAGGATTGATTTGCGTTGTTTTATACAGGTGAGGTTTGCACCAAAGGCTCCCGTCAAGAAAGAACTGAAGTCTGCCACGCCTAAAGTGTAATTGTCCTGGATTTCATGTTTGATACTCTGAGCTTTTCCTCTCTATATTGAATTTATCATGTGTTTGACAGGGAAAAGGTTGAAAATGATATTGATGAAGCACAGGCTCAGCAACTTCTACGCCGTTTACATGTAATTATGGCTCCCTTTTGTGCTTCAAATTTAGTAGCAAACTGCAAGTGTGTTGATTTTTTCTACGCCAAATAATTCCATATCTTTTAATCCTAGGAGTCATCTTTCAAGGAAAGGGCTAAAGTTGAGAGGAAGGGTAAGCTTGTTCCAAAAGATATTTGAATTTTCATTTGGAGATAGCCCACGAATAGTGCTGATTCATAAAGGGAATTTCATCCTTCTAAGTTCTATATTTTGGCTGAAGTTCTCCATTGATCTGAGTCTTCCAATGTGTGATCTCAAATTTTGCTGCTGCAGTTGGGGCGAGTCAAGTTGCCTTTGGTCATGGAGGTCGACCAAATTCCCTCAAGTCATTTAGCAATACAAAATTTATGAAGACTAATCAAGGCTCGTCTTCTAATTGTCAGCGACATTTCATTGCTTTTTTCTTATTATACATTGCTTGAAAATCTGGAATTCATTGGAGATCACGTGTCTTCTTGTAGGTGATGATATTAACCGAGTAGTGGAGAAAGAATACAAGGAACCATGGGTAGAGTAACATACTGCTACCTTTTATTGTGGGAGTGAGATTTTAGTTGAGGGGCATTAACTTTGTGTCTCCTTTTCCTCCTTTTTTAGTTCTGTGGGAAGGGGTCATTTTGGCTGAAATCTTTATTACTTTGCAATTAAAGTCATTTCAATTACTTATGTTTCTCGATTGATCACTACAGGATTACTACACCAATTATCCTGTGACACTTCCATTGAGGAGGCCATATTCAGGAAATCCAGGTATGAAGGAGAAATTTACCTGATTTCCGATTTTATAGGTATGGTTGAAAAAAATCATTTCTCAAAGTGCCTTTTACCTCGTTTTGTTGCTCGTAGAACTTCTTGATGAAGAAGAGTTTGGAGACGACGCCGAGAGGTTGCAGTATGACGAATATGAATCAAACTCCACCGTTGACTTGGGTTTAATGGTTAGTTATCTTTAAGGATTATTTGTACTAACATATGCATATTGTGCGTTAAAAGTAAATGGGTGACATGGTTTCCAGGGGGATGAGTTGGAGAAGAGGATGTTATTTCTTCAGTTACCAGCTAATATGCCTATTTCGAAGCAATCTTCTAATAAAGAGGGCCAAAATCAGGACAATAATCTTATAAATTCAGGAAAGGGTGAAAGATCTTCGCAAAAGTCTTGTTGTTTGGAAGCATTGCCTGCGGGTTTTATGGGGAAAATGCTGGTATATAAAAGTGGTGCTATAAAATTGAAGCTCGGCGATGCACTATTCGATGTAAGTATGGACCAAACTCTAATATGTATCAAACTCCCTTCCCACATTTATGTGCAAATATTTTGCAATTTAGTAGCAACAAAAACATCATTTTGTTACCAAGTGCCGATGGAAATTTTCAAATCTTGAATAAAGAATGTAAGAACATTAGTAGATGCTGCCTGCCTGGATTTCAGGTATCTGCAGGTTTAGATTGTGCTTTTGCACAGGATGTTGTTGCCATCAACACAGAAAAGAAACATTGCTGCAATCTTGGGGAACTTAACCAACGCGCGGTTTTAACTCCGGACATCGACTCCATCCTAGAGAGTATATCTGATCTGTGACAACATTTTTTTGGATTTGGGAAGGAAAATTTCTCTCCTATAATGAGTTTGAAACCACATTTTTTTGTTGAGAACATTCATGCGGGAACTGCCGGGAAGCTGTTGTATTTTATGCTGAGAACTATACACAATGGATTTCACAATAATGGAAAATTATAATCTTGCTTCTACATCGTTTAGAGTTGTTCTTATGAATGATAAATCACCCGAGTTTGTAGTAACGTTAGAGAAAAGGTGTCATGGATACCCAAAAAGTTTTACAATTTGAAGCTTGAGATCCAGATCCTGATTATATTTTTTGTAAAAAATAATACATAAATCAAATGTTTGTCTTGTACATTTGCCTTTCTATGATTTTATTGCACCATGTGGTCAAATGGTATACTATTTTTAATGTTTTGTATAATTTTATTTTTTTTTACGACGTGATGATGACATGACATCTATGAAACTCCATTACTTTGAAATGTACAGTTTACCTCATTTTTTTTTTAATTTCATTAAAAATTACTAAGATTGTAATGTTGAATGATAGGTGTAATCAATAAATAAAAAAAAGATAAATTTGTCAAAAAAATGAAAGATTCTTTGCACACTTCGCGTGCGCGTTTATAAGTTAGGATAATTATCAGAATATGTTAAAATTTAAGTATATAATCTTGTTTGTCCTAAGAGCTGTAATATTTTCTCTTAGGATAATAGAACGAGGTAATATATATTGAAAAAGATAAGAATATTTCGTGAAGCTAAACTTCGTATTCCAAAAATGTAGATAAATAATAAGGTGTGATAAAGTATGTAATTTATGTTGTATAGATGATTAATGTGATGTGATTAAGTAGTGGTTGATGTGATTTTTAGTCTAAAAATTAATTTTTTGATTTATTGTAGATTACTTAAAGTAACCTTCTTCCAAAGTACAAGTTTTTTTTTTTGACTATTTGTCTTAAATAATCAATCTCTTCTTCGTCTTGTTGTGGAACAGAATTAGGTAAATTGGCTGAACATTACAGATATCGTTATGTTTTTAGTCATTATTTTAATATCATAATACTATCGCATAATATATTCATTCGACAAATCAATTAAATATTTAATTATTTATGTTATAACAATTAAATCAATAATATAAATTATAGTATTATTCGTTATATATATTTTTTAATTTTTTAAAAATATTAAACATATAACTTAATATTTTATGACAAATTAATAAAAAATGATACTCCAAGTTAAATTAAAATAATGTTTTTCATCCAGCACCACTGTCTAAAAAAAAACAATAGTAATAATCCTACACGACGACGTTGGTCTTGAGGTTAGATTCTTTCCTTTACCATCTCCTCTTTGGACTCCCATGAGATTTAACTAGTTTGGAATTCGGAGCAACTGTATTCGTGGGAAATTGAGTTGTTGTAGGATTACTTTAGGTTTTTTGCACATTTGCCTCCGGGTTTGTGTATGTTACCGTGTAACTTTGTTAAACAGGTTAATTTACATTGAATTTTGATGTGAAGGTGAGGAAAATAGAGAATCTGCTATTGCAGATGGCTGGGAAAGAGGAGGTTAAACAGCTTGAGGAATGTTCGGTTTCAAAGTATGTATTTTGTTTACGCTTGAGATTGTCTTGATGTTTTGGCAATGTTGTGCACCAGATGTTTGTTTAAATGATTTCTGGGGCCTTCGAGACGAGTGTTTTATGAGGTTTAAGCATAGAGACTGGGTGGAATAAAAATGATGAATTTTTTGGAGTAAATTTACCTGGTAGATAGGAAAAGGTTCGCACTTTTAGCTGCTTCTTCCAACATGATTCCAGTTGCTGATTTTAATTTTCGGGTAGAACTTTGGTGAATTCTCATATGATTCGGATTTTTGGTTGGCTTCTTGTAATTGACCCCTCCTTCCGACCGATCGTGGCTGAGACATCATCGTCATTGTAGAGTGAGTGTTTGCATAGACGTGTGTTGATGCTATGCACAATCTCAGTTTACCCAGCCTGTGAATCGTCTTCATTCTCTTCTAATCAAATTATAGAGACGACTCTATATGTTTGATCAAGATTGGGGGTGGTTTTACAGGATAGGGTCTTAAATATGCATTTTAGGACAAATGTTGAAGGGCGAATAAGATCGAATAGGATAATTCCGGCTCCAGGATATGAAGTAGATAAAAACATTTCATCCATATCTAACAAAAGAATGAATTTGGTTGTCATCAACACTTCATTGACATGGAAATATTTTTTTTCTTCCCCATATATCGTGTTTTATTTTATTTATATCGTATCCTGAACTAGTTCAAATATAAATATGCCTGTAGTGCACTGGGCACATGGGTTTTCTCCATAGCTGGTGCTTTGATCGCTATCCCGGTGGGAATAAACGGAAATCCTTGGCACCACTTGTATTTTTTGGCACAACCGGCACCATGCTCGATATAATCATGGGAATCAGCGCATGTGAAAGAGAACACGCCGAACGCCAGATGAAGCTTCTGGAAGCACAAAATGCAGAAAATGCTGGAGCCGAAACTTGACCACATTCATGATGCCTTTCGTTCTCTCCTCGGGCTCTTTGCGCCAACTGCTCTTAATGATTGAAGTTATCGAGTCCAGAAATATTTGCTGTGAGTCAATATTTTGAATGTCGATTTCGCTTCGTATGCCAATAAAAGATTGAACTTGAGATTACTGAATTTTTGTTTGGTAAATGTTTCAATCTGATTCATTACTAAACTAGGGCAGGTAGCATGAACAACTCCGTGTTTTCACTATGTGTCATATATCTGTTGTGACAATAGCTCATGTGAGATGATTTTACGGATTACTTTATGAAACGGATTATTATTTGAGCATCTGTATTTATACAAAATAAATAAACGCATACGAGGAGTGTTCAATACTTAAATCGGTGTGTAGCATGGTGATTTGGGGGAGCTGATGATTTTTCAAGTTGAAATTCATAAAACCTTTTTTTTTAATCAAATTTGCTGTTTGTCTACATGAGAAACAGTGAAAGGGCATGAAAGAAAATCAAATACAACAGAAGGCCGGAATTCTTCAGACCGCAATGAAAAGATACGAAAACATGTATAATACAACAGTTGGTGGTGATGCCATTTACTACTCATAAGTAACTGATCTGCACTTCCTGAGGCAAGAGATGGTACTTGATACCGATTTCCTCGAATATTTTCTTGAGCGCAAAGACTAGATCGGATCTCCGGCTGCCCCTTTCGCCTGAATTCTGAAAGTTTATCGTATGACTGACGTAGAGTGCCATATTCAACTTGTTGACATCGACAATTTCCTTAAATATCAAGCTGTGACCGGGACGCCATTCTTGAGGTCTACTTTCCAAGTAGCTTAAAGATAAAATAGATGGAAATGTCAATACTTAGTCTAAGCTAATCCGAAAGGAGAGGCTAAAGTTTATTCAAATACATAAATTTGTCAACGCTATCTGTCAATCTCTAGTACGTACACAGGCCGAAGTTTCTAGAGTTGATTTTGCGCCAAATTTTTCCTATCAAAAAACAATCCGTTTCCATCTGTCTAATCACCCACATACTCCGAGATAATACCCAATCACTCCTAACAATTTCAGAGAAATTAAACATAGGAAAGGATTGAGTTAACATACGCTTTTATTTTAGCCTTCAGATCAGCTATTTTCTCCACGGATGTCGAAAAATCCAGAGCAAAATCCACAGAATCACCCATTTCCGGGCTCCGGTTGAAATTACTGATCGGTGTGGTGGCCAAGACTGCATTGGGATAGTACACCTTCTCATTGTCAGGCTTCAGAAAGACCGTGGTCAAAATGTTCATCTCATCTACCACCATCTGTACATATTTCGAGAATTAGAAAATCAACAAAGTTATGCTAGCCGAATTTAGTATAGAGGCCGATTCATTTACCTGTTTTCCATCAACTACACAGCGATCACCGATATCAAAAGGGTGGATGACGAAAACGAATATGATGGCTTCGAATACTGTTCTAACTGTGTTACCGAACATAAATACCACCAGTAAAACCTGAGATGAAATGAAGACCAAAATCTTGGTGGTGGTGACTTCCATCAAAAGTAACCAAACTATAGCTATTACTACTAGTATGAGTCCGGACGCAATCTTGTTTAGCTCCTTTATTGCTGTTTTCGTATCGTTGAGAGACAGCACCAGGTTTTTTCGCTCGTTACATACCCTTACCTTCGTACAAACAAGAAACCAAGAAATTACCTTCACATGAAACAGTTCGAAAATATAAGCTATGGAATTCTAACTTTAGCCACAGCATTTGTTTTATGGTAAAATGATGGAATGGAGGTTAAGATAAGAGGTAATATACTATGAATCAATGTTTTCTTCCGGAGAGACCATTATGTACATAGACAGCACAGACAGCAGGGAGTATCGATTAAAAAATCCCCACCTGGTTTGACTTGCTACTCATGAGACTAAATATTGAGATTGATCATAAGATCAAGTTTCTTTCATCGACGTTGGCAACAGTGCTACTGATATCCATTGGGTCATACAGTTGCTCAAGCTTCGTGTTTTAAATTGTTGTAGTGCACAGGCAACCAAGAAGAATACAGGAGCAACTTATACTATCCAACATATCAAATGTAAAAGAAGATCTTACCACCCAATTTCTGAAGGATGATTTTGTAATTTTTCTTGATTCTGCAGCTCCTTCAAAGAGTGAAAAAACATTAACAACGTCTTCTTCCGGCATGAAACGGAGAAGATCGTTTTCATTGATATACCTAAGCACAGAACAATTTAAACTCAGTCTATAAAAGGAAAACTGATACAGCTAGCTGTAAAGAAGTTATTCATAAGACTAGTATCCTTACTTATGACCATGCCTTGCCACATTTCTAAATATTCTGTTTGCTGCGTCCTTGGCCTCAACCTCACTCGTGATTTCTTTTGGCGCCTTCCCTTCTTCTTCTTCTTCCCTGACCACAGAGATGTTAGGCATCCCCGACTTTCTAATGACATTGACCAACCCACCCATCGTCCAAGCCGATACCTTTTCTCGCCTGATCTTGTAAAGTTTATCCACATGAATCACCTCCTCTTGTTTCTTTTGTTTTCTCGTTTTTACTCTACTGAAACTCAATCGTTTTCTACTCACAGAACCATCATTTTTCTCCATTGGAGTGCCTGAGAGGGCTTGAAGAATGTACTGATGGAAAATGGATTCTTGAATCCTATCAAAATAAGTCCTTACATGGAAAGATGAAGCAACCAATTTAACAAACAAAGTCTTTACCATCCATATAACTGCCCCAACAAGAGTAGACACAATACCTCTAGTTATATAATATAGAACCGTGGTAGTTTCCTCTGATCTTTTGACGCCTCGATCAATCAATAAAACCCAAGCCAGAAGAATTAATGCCAACCATATAACCACACGAAAACTGTTTTTCAATCCAAACAAAAAATACAGAACCTTCTTCTTAAGCAAGAAGTTCTTTCCAATCAAGTAAACAAGAAAATTGGTCACCCATCCGGTGAGTAAACGACCACAAAAGATCACCAGTACCTGCACACACCATTTCCACAGTTCCAAACTCCATATATGAAAACCCTTTAACCTATTAACAGTTAAGCTTGAAACCAAGACAGACATTATGCATACAAAAGCAACCCATTCAACCAGAAACATCACTCTCACTTTCTTACCACGCTTAAACTTAAACATCTTAAAACTTTCGGTCTCGTAAACCATATCATCATCAGCATCCTCATCATCATCTCCAGGAGGTGTCGACGTTTTCGGAGTGCCTGGCTTAGCTTTTACAGGCTGCGAAGCCGCATTTGGTGAGGCTACATCGGTTGCTTGAGAAATTTCCTCACCTGGCTTCAAGGTGCTCGAATACAGAGGCTCCACTATTCTCGATTTCAGCTTCAACAAAGAGGATTTAGTTAGTGAGTTTTGCAAAGAAGGCGATCCAAGTGATTGTTTTCCAGATAAATCTTGAGAAGGGCCCGGGCCTCCGGCCAGAACTGGAGCAGTCATAGTATTTAAAAACAAGGGCATTTGCACTCTGGACAAATCCTCCATCATTGAAGAGTCACCCGTTGATCCAGAGACACTCTTTCCTTCGGTGCCCGGAACCTGGACCTGCACGACAACATCATAGTTTCCTCCTTTTTCCGACAGTGCAATATCACTTTCCATCGGACGCTGCTACAGCAAGAAAATTGAAAATCTTGATCATGAAAATGGATGTTCAGTTAGTTCAGTCTTTATTTGAAAATCTTGCAACCGCCAAAGCAAGCCCAGACAGGACAGGACCACAGTTCAATGTCAGCGTGACTCTCATCGGAGCTATGCAAATGCAAAAGATTAAGAGATAAGAACTGAAAGCTTCTAAAAGAACATGCGGAGAAGAGCACAACTATTGGCGTCCCCATCATCATTCATCCAAGCTAGTCTAGTCTCGTTTGGTGACAAAAGCCGTCATTATTCCTTTGCAGTTTTTTTGGCAGCTCCGCTAAACGTTTTTGGGTGGATGCAGACAAATTATTTGCCATATTATTCACGTGGGAAGAATAAATAGTAAAATATTTGAAACATAAGTGTTTCAATTCTTTTAAAACTCTGTTTGATATTTGTTTTCCTCATAGTTTCTTTAAAAAATTAAGAATGAGCACAAATGGAAAAAAAAAATAGTTTAATATGGGTCACTTTTTTTAAGACTATATCGATAAATAGAGATTAGAATAGTCTAAAATATTCCTTAAAAAATACCAAAGAAAGTAAGAAAATCTAACGTAGAATTTAGATTTTTTTTCAAGCTAACATAATTTTGTGTACTCCACTAAATTATTATTTTTCCTGGAAATAAAACGAAAATATTCTTAGCCTCCCAAGGACTTAAAATCATCAAATTTGTCATCAGCGGTACAGACGAATTGGTAAAACTTGGGATGATGTGGGAGTAACTTCTCCGATTTCACGGGTTCGATTCTCGTGTGGAGCATATTTCCCACTGAATTATTGTGGGGTATGCTCTGGGAATTAGTCCGTTATATAAGTACTCTCCTCCGGACCCCTAACTATTCGTGCATATCCCTCGATTTAAAATATATATGGATCAAGAGACATTGAACTATATAGGAGGTTAGCCCATTAATAGGCAAATCATTTTAGGTAAAATCTTCTAATTCCATTCTTTTGGGAATGAGTCGTTTAAACGATCCCACATTTATGCAAGTAGGAATATGCAACACATTTAAAATGATATAATTACAGTCCTATATTTATTTGAATATCAAAACTCAATTTGGTGACTACTGTTAAATATAACGACCAATTTTTAGAATTATTTAGGCTGAACTTGGATTTGAAATATTTTTATTTAGAAGTAAGGAAAAAAAGTTCAAATCCGCCTCGTTATGATTATATAGAATCATGGAGTGGAATTGTGCTTACAGAATTATGGTGTATCAAAACCCACTCAATAATCGAGTAAATAAATCCATCCTAACATTGTGTAGATAAGTGAGATTTGATTTAATATTTAAAACTACATATTGTTTTGAACCACACACTTATTAGAACTTTCCCATATTTTGTTCATTGTTTACCACGTTTCAAATGTGAGTTTCCTTGAAGTTCTTATTAAAAAAAAAAAAAAAATAGGCACGCAGACATTATATACATTTAATGTCTTTTGTCTAAGATTTTCGGCTTGCTCGAAGTTTATTTCAAGAATATTGCTTTCATATTTCAAAGTTTATAAATTTTTTCAGAGATCATAACTTGACCGGAGTGTCACGGTACATTTATCGTTATTCGTTACATGTACAAATTTTGACTCATTCATTTGTATATTTTTAGTTGAAATATTATATAACAGAACACGTTCGAATTATTATATATTTTGATACATTAAGTTTTAAATATGGAATATATCCACATAAAAATTATGATTTGCATAGCGTAGGCCAATTCAAATTTGAAATCATACTTTTGCATTCCTTAGATTTGATGAATATTGAATAGCGAGTAATCTGATCTTTGTAATCATGGACCAATTTGCTAAATGCTAATAGAAGAGGGACCACTGTTGAATTAAATACATGTATTGTTTTAGGCATCTCCAACAACCAGAGCTGGCGGATCACTTGGATTTGACAGGCATTACTGTATTTCAAGTAGCGGAAGAGAACAAAAGTTAATGAAATGCTCGACGGGGGACCAACTTTACAAGCCCTCTTTTAGTTATGCTGATACATCTTTTAGAGTACGTCACATTCCTGGTTTGTACTTGAAAAAAGATTATAGAATCCCAAGAATTTCTTTTTTCTTGAGGCAAAATTCGAAATTTTTCATAATCAACATTAATGTCCTTTTAAGGCACGTTAATTAAGTTGTACATCAAAGATTCAAACATAACTGAAAAACGCCCATAAGATATAATATATCCCACAATTTCCATGCAGATTAAATACAGAGAAAAAAAAAACAGAAGTAGGTTATTTCAGGTAATAAACTATGACTCTCCCCTTGCAACACTGAACCAGGGTCCAGTTCTTTTCAGCAAAGAAGTGAACATTTCCGTTGGCACGATATTATACCTCTCAATCAGCAAAATATTGAAGTAACTGATCTCCTTGCCATGTTGAATTGAACCAATCACAGGTATTTTTTGTGTACCCGGGATCTATTCTCTTCCCACCATAGCCTTGCATGCACCTCCCCGAATTTCTCCCGGCTAAATTTTGATTTTAGTTTAAAGTTTAGTTAGAACTAGTATCAAACAAGTCTACTAGTCAAGGTTCAACTCAAGCTGAGAAAATATTGTTTAATATTCAAGACCATTTATGTTGCATTTCTTCAAGAACACAGGAAACAGGCAGAGGAAGTTGCAATCTTGTCTAAAAGACGGACTCTCTGCATATATATAATACAGTAATCCATTGGAACTACTATACCATGGTCCTGATTAAGGGACTAGTTTATATTCGTTCATGTTTTACGAAAAATAGTCAGTCCATGTTGCTAGAGCAATCCATTGATTGCATAGACTTATAAAGCAATTTATTACATTTGTCACAATTCAATTAGGGACTTGGTACTATGGGACTAGGTGGTACAGGAATAATGTTGCAGATAGGAGATGTAAAGTGCTATTAATCAAGACAAGTTAAGCAGACATATATACTTAGTACTAACCTGAATCTCACACGTCTCAGTTCTCGTTTGCCATCAGGCAGTGCTCGAATTGTAATATACACACCAGGCTCATCCTGTTCGACCCATTCACTTTCCAGATCACTGGCATTGCTTATCGATATCTCTCCAGAGCGATCAGCATCTCTCGAGGAACTAGTTCGAATTGAAGCATCCATGGAGGATGTTTCTGTTTTAGCACCACTGATACTTGACAGTTTTGGAGTCGAGGAAACACCACATGAATCGTAGTTAGAACGAGAATGTGTCGATTGATGGTCTAGTGAATCAGATGAAGAGTATGATATCCCATTTCCCACCTGCCGAAAAAAAGTCCGAGGCAGAGGTTCTCTGCCTAATGGTGGCGTGACGGGGCTGTTTTGAATAGATTCTATCTTTGAACTGCTGCTGCCACCTTCAGATCTTGGAGTTGTTGGAAGGGGAAAAGCTTGGCGGTTTAATCTTTGTACGTTGTAAAGTTCCATCACCTTTTCACAGTTTTCTGCCCACCACCTTTGGGCTTGCCATTTGTTGAATGTTTCTCGGCTAAAGAATCATGAAGTTGCAAACATTGAGCAAATTTTTTAAGTTGATTGAAGGAACAAGTTTTTCTATCATCGTCATATTATAGGGCACAGCACATGCAGTTGAGGAATCCTATGCAATAAAGGAAATAAAATGGCATCACCCTGACTTATCAAAAACCATTTTAACCTTTATTTCAACAGTTGTCAGTTATTGCAAGAAAGTCAGTTTCTGTGGTGGACCCATGGTTTTCATTTGGGACGAGGAAACTAAAGTTTTGGAGTTTCATCACTGAGTATGAAGGACTTACAAATCATCGAGGTTTGGGCCCAATAATATTAAAGTTGACTGATCTTTGACATTGTTCAAAGACAATCCAATTCTCAGGTAAAATAATGAGAGTACAGAACCAATGAGAAAGTCGACCAACCAATTTATTCTATCGTGTAACGGATAGTGAGTCATAATCCATGTAAGGACCATGATATAAAAATATCAAAACGTAAAACTATACATCTACCATTAGTAGGAATTTATTTTAAAATTTTAATGTGAGGCGTTCATCAGTATGTACCCACTAGATTATAGAACACAAGAGTCCAGTCAGGTCCTATGATCCCAATGTATATATCACCAAAGATAGTCGAAAACACATTTAGCCAAGAAGTTAACTCCACTACATTCTAGATTGAGTTGACCTCAGATGCTAAATTTTGAACCTTTGCCACGCAACTTGGGAGTTGGGAGATAAACTAGATGAACCCAAGTATCATCAATATTGGTTATGTCAAACAAACGTATCGTCAATTATCCTGTAGTCTGCCAGCAATCATACTAGTTCGGAAGCCAGTTTCATGTTCCCATCTTGTCACCAATCCGGTGTTGGGGACACCCGGAGATTGTACATTTCAGACGAATTGACAAGAAAATAGTTCACAAGATGACAAAGCAAAGAAGAGGAGGCGTGAGGAAGATTGAAAACGATTGAAAGCAACGTCGATCCCCGACAAAGCGACAACAATAAGTAAAAGGTTTCCCCAACGATCGAAAAGGGCAGGTCCACTAAAATGATTTCTTGAGTTTTAATTCGGCTTTTAGACTTTTGAAAGTGGTGTTGTCCTATTTTTTTCTTTTCCTCATGGCCCGAACCATCATGATGAGCATGATTTTGTCAAAACATTTGTGCTGTTTTTCCATATAGGCAATACATAGTTTGTTTGCCCACGAAGTCCTACTTTTAACAACCAATTTATTTTAAATTTATGAATTCATTTGGCGAGACATCAAAGATAGAGATTTTTTATGAGCTATTCCAATCAATATGATATTAAATTTGACTTTATCTTCCTCCTAAAGAATGCAAGACTTCTCTCTCTCTATATATATATAATGATAATGGTTACCATAACAGCCATAAATAAATATGTTTACACCAACCAGGCATGCAAAGCTTTTACCCTAAAGTCTAAAAAAACAATCATAGCCATTTAAGTTTTCCGTAGACCATATTTCATCATTCTTACTTATGCACATCAATAGTAAACTCCGATCCCATCATGCGTTTTAACTATTCGGAGAAATAGTCTCCACTTAACCATTTCACAATTATATATGTCTAATTATTCTACCGAAGGGCATTAAATTGTGAACCTGCATTTTATGTTTAAAACTCGTCTAAGTGGAGTTTTGGCAAACAGTGATGATTTGATTATCATTCACATTAAGTTTTTTACATTTAGAGTATACACTCTCTTTTTAAGGACCCAAATTTTGCAAACTGAGTTTAACAAATATTTTTTTCCTCTCTAAAATCTTCTTTTTTTTTTCGAATAGATGGTCAAACGATGTAACTGTCACAATTCTAGATTCCGCCCCATGTGGTGGATTAGCATATTTAGGAAGGAAAAAGTGGAAATATATTAACACTAAATTTTTTAAAAAGAAAACAATTGAGAGATATTACTGAAACATACCTGAAGCGAATCCGCTTAAGATCATTGCCGCCACCTGGCAGGGACAGAAAGGTAATTAAAACCCCTGGTTCCACCTGTGCCACCCACTCCTTCGGTTCGCTCTCTTCCACGAAGACAATCGGGTCGACTCGCCGACCACTTGCCGACGCCGGCGTCCCCTCCCCGCTGGAAATCCCCTTCAGCCTCGCCTCAAGCTCCCTCCTCCCGGCCGTCGAGCTGGAATTGAAGCTCCCCGTCCGCCTATACGACCACCGGAATTTATCCGGAGCCACCGAGTCAGGCTCGCCGCCAGCTCTGAAACTCCTGGACCTCCGTTGTTGAGGCGCCGGCTCAGTTGTGCATGGCGCGCAGTGACGATAAGCACCCGAGGCCTTCAATGCCATGTCCTTGATCTACGACACCACATTTTTTAATAATTTTCGTTTACAGAAAATAGAAACTTACTCTTAATTCCATCGAGCAAAAATTTAATTAAAGAATCACCACGTCCAATCACCTGAGAGGAAAGGTTTTTAACAGTTTGCTTATTAGGAGTGACATTGGAATTATGCTTCTCGCCCGGTTGATCAACTGACATTTCACCACTCGTTTGCTTCGAACGTGCTATGCAAGTAAGCATTTTTCTTTCGTCTACGCAAACAAATATGCTTCACGAACAATCTGTAAACAAAAATCAAGGAAAAAAATCAAAATCACGGAACTTTAACTTACAAAACCGGCCCAGATCATAAAAATATCCCGATGGGACGGTGTAATTAATATGGAGAATATACGATACACCAAAGAAAAGGAGAACGAAAAACGGATGGTGATTTTGGAGAACCGGGACTCTCAATTCCCGCCATTAAATAATGGCGCCATCGGAGAGATGCCTGTTCACCCTAATCATAAGGTGTGTGTACAACTAGTCAACACATGATTCTATATTTATTTTTGATTGCATTACACGAATATATACACATAATATTAAAGAGGACAGTGGAGAGATTATACGATCAGAAAGTAACATTACGATAATTCTGAGAATTTCCGCAGTTCAGAATCGTGGAGATATGAAGAGAAGGAGAGAAAAGGGTGAAAGGAAGATGGTTCTTGTTTGCCTTTGTTGGTGGAGACTCAAGATCTGAAAAAGCAAATTGAAGAACTCTGCCTTTGAGAGTTTTGAGGCTTTAAACCTTGCTTTTACATGCTTTTTTGTTTGTTTGTTTTTTCTTCTTTTGCCTTTTGATTTACTTTATTTTAATTAATCTCAACATCTTGTGATAAAATATTTAACACTTGTAATATAAATTCTAGGACTTTCAACTTAATTAATTATTTTTATAGTATTTTAAGTTATAGGATTACTTCTCGAGTGAGAGTTATTATTTAATTTATAGTTATAATTGCTATTAACTAGTTTAACGTATATTATATAGATCAATATGCATAGATAAGGAACACAGTTACTGAAATAAACTCTTGCTGTATTTTTTTTTACTGTAAAAGAGATATATGAGGTATACTTGTTAATTTACTTTGAAATCGCAAGTGAGGTATTCTAATGGATTGGTGATTATAAATGGGTATCGTATAAGTAATATAATGAAATTTTTGTAGGCACTTATATATTGGAATCGTCGAGTATGGTGTTAACACTATTTTTTAACACGAGATTGTTCTGTCCATGTGTTTACGGTAGAAGATAAAACGACGAATTTCACGTAATAGGAGCACACCAAATTACGAGAACAATGAATTTTTCAGATGTTTTTCGGAATCGGAATGAAGAGAGTATGATAGGGGTGTCAATTCGGGTGGGTTCGGGTCGGGTTGGGGTGAAAAGTAAAAAAATATTCTCAATCCGGGGTTGGGTTATCGGGTTGGGTCCAAATTTGACACCCCTAGAGTATGAGAATGAGAGATATAAAATGCTAGGATTTCATGATGTGTTTTTCAGACTCTGTGGGATCCTATTTATGAAGTTCGAAGAGTCAGTAAGGATTTTGGTGAATAGTCATGACTCCTTCCTTATGCAACCCTCTGATTGAACGGATCGCATCCATCCATCCGAGATCATACGCTCTAGATTGCATTGTTTCATCAATGGCCCTGATCATGTCCTTTCACAATCCATCTGATGTAATCAACGATTTAGATCACATCATTCGTAATCGCAACCATCCATCCGAGATCAGACGCTCTAGATTGCATTGTTTCATCAATGGCCTCGATCATGTCCTTTCACAATCCATCTGATGTGATCAACGATTCAGATACATCTAATTCATCACACACATTTGATTTATATCAAAGTCAACGATTGTTAATAGTCTACCCAGGCACTACCTGGTCATCCATCACTGTAGCCACATCATAGCTACATCAACGAAAGTGTCAGTCACTGGAGCATAAATTTAAGAGCTCATCAATTGTAATGCTCGAGATCATTAAGTGAAGAATTACTTAATCTAGAATTCCAGTCGTTGTATAATGAGAAATTGGCTTGCGACTGGATGACCAGCTGTTGGTTAGTAGAACCAGTCGTTGGTATGAAGCGACACCGTTTTTGTAATGCCCGAGATTATTACATCGAAATTTAGTGATTTGAAGTTCCAGATGACGGTGAATTTCGCTAAGTGAGGGAACCAGACGAAGCGAAATGATAAAATCATTCAGCAGCAGGTTACTGTAGCAAAGTCAAGGCGGCTCAACGCTACTGTAGCTTGCGACTGGTTGAATTTGGAATTCCAGACGTTGCGCTTAAGTCTCGTTGCAGCTGGAAGCATATGCGCGAATACAAGGATCAACGATGAAGCGCCACGTGTTGGTTACTGTTACGCACGTTGGAACCAGCAGCAAGAGTTCTTTGTGTATCTGCTGGTTTATACATCTGCTGGTCTATTGATGTGTCGACTGGTGATGACGTAGGGGCGACGTCGTCGTTTTGGTAATAAACGCGAAGCAGTCGAGGCGAGTATGTGAAATGGGGTTCCAGCTGAAAGAACAATGCGAAATTAGTGACGAGTCGATGAGTTGTTGTATCTGCTGGTTCACCAGTCGAGAGAACCATGCGACACCGTTTCAATTAGGAAACAGGAACTCTCGATACGATATCGTTTTGATAAGTTAATAGAATCAGCCGTTGGAATAAGAGAGCGACCAGCTGCTGATTTCTTTTAATAGAAGTGATACCAGCTGATGACACGTAACGACGTCGTTGGAATTAATTATAACAACATCGTTTTGATATTTGAAGTGTTGCGACTGGATTCTTGTTACGACTGGTTGTTACTGCTGATTGGTACTCCTGCTATATAACAAAAGAATGCTGATTCTTTCGAACAGCGACAGAGGAAGGGAAACAGCAGTTGAGGAATCTGTTGATCGTTATCCACTTTCGAAGCGGTGGGAGTTTATCCTGTTTTAATACTCAGCATGACACGTGGAATTCGAATGGAACACGTTGGAAATGCTGCAGACAGAGATCTTTGTCTATAAATAAGAGTGAATTCGACAGATTGAGAATACCTTGATTACAGATATTGTATTGCGACGTTCTCAGGAGATTGGAGTGAAGTACTGTGAAACAAAGAACAGCGAAGGTATAATCTGACAGAAGAGTCAGGATTAGATTACTCAGGAATGATATTTCTTGAGTATTCTGCTGAAATCACATATATGTTTGATTATTATTCTTGATTTAGAACTTGAGTTATGTATGTGTCGATCCATCACAGGTAGTGGATCTTTTATATTTGCATGAGTTTGCATATTGAAGAGAATTGAATTGATTCTAATGCCCAGGACTGAGTTGGCCTGATTTTCGAAGCCGGAGATGGTTTCGATAGATGAATATTCATGTCAAGAAATTTACAGCAACAAACTCTCACGCCAAAGTTCTGCAGCAGTTTCGCCAAATCCCTTATCCACGATCCTACGTAAATTGCGACGTGCTCAGAGGCTTTTGCTATCAGATTTCTAGCGAGCAATTGTGCGAAGTTCAGCAGAAGTCGTTTTCCAGATTTCGTGCTACCAGGTTTTCGGCCGAAGAATTTAAAGAGTAAGTGGGCTTTTGCTAAGTAATATATTCGTTTGATATATGTGTGTATATATTATTCTGTCGAAAGTCCAGTTTCTTTTGTCTACTGTTCGAGCACCCTCTTGTTCAGACCTCTGTTTCGTGTCAAAACTCCGTTCGCACTGATCTTTGCTGTCGTTATATGGGTCTACGGAATATTTCGGCTTTCTGGGTTACTGTGTGTAACCACATGGCCTCGACCTTAGATGAATAAAAATTAGGGACTGATCAGTAAACCATAGACACGATCCTGTCATTATATGGGTTTACAGATATTCCGCACTCTGGGTTACTTGGTGTAACCACATGGCCTCGACCCCTTAGAGGAATAAAAATTAGGGACTGATCAGTAAACCATAGATACGAAGTTATTATCAGTGCTATTCTGTCAAGCTCTGTCAAGCTCTGTCATGCTCTGGCATGCTCTGTCATGTTCTGTCATGTTCTGTTATGCTCCGTTATGCTATGTCATGTTCTGTTACGCTCCGTTACGCTCTGTTATGCTCTGTTCCGAATTTTGGTAAATATGTATATATATATTTGTTGTTTTGCTCGAATGGTATCCCCCACTTGCTGAGTGTTTCCCCAAACACTCACCCCTTACTTCTCCACCCAGATAAGAATGAAGAGCAGGTAGAAGAAGAAGAACAAGATCAGTTCTGGGGCTGGTGAAGATTCAGATTTTCGTTTAATTATGTATTTTATTCGCTTCCGCATTTCTGTTATTTAAATTTTAGTTTCAGATGTAAAAACGATTATTTTTCGATTATTAATAGACTGGTTTGAGCTACGCTATGATGGCTTAATGTTTTACAATTTTTATAATTGTTTAATATTGCCGATGTCATGAGTCTCGGTCTCGGGGCGTGACATTTTAGTGGTATCAGAGCTCACCAGGTTCATAATCCAGTTGGGAAACCAAATCGGTTAGTATCTTCTGTTTATGGATTAACCTCACGACTTTGTATTTTTGGAAATATTCTCAGACTTTAGGAAATGGCCCCTTCTGTCCCCCGTACTCGTGCTACGGCTGCCCTCCGCATGAAACAAATCGCCCTCGATAATCAAGACCGCACAATTAGGCGCCTTAAAGCCCAGTTAGCCACTGAGAGACGAGTATTAGCCGTCACGAAGAAGGAACTTAAGGAAACGCAAGTGGCCTTAGAAGCCTCACATAAGGTCATTACCGGACTGACTGAGATAGGACTGAACATGTCCAAGAAGATTGAGAAGATGAAAGTTAAGAAGCAACTAGTTAAAGCAAACCATGTGGAGTGCCACCAGAAGTTCCAGGCTCATATCCACGAAGCCGAAGACTCGATGCAAGCTCAACACTTGCTCATCGAGGCCCTTGTGGATGAGAAGGATAGCCTACTTCAAACCATCCACGACCTCCAAGAAGCCAACAATGCCCCTGCCCCATTCAATGGTGATTGGGAGGAAGAACCGGAAGAGATTGAGGATATTCCTCTGGGCGAGGGAGAGATAGATGATGAATAGAATATATTTTAACTTTGTATTCAATTCATCTTTCTATTCGAATAAATTGCTTAGCCTTCAAGATACCTTATTCTCGACCTTTCACAGTTATATACCGCCTTTCTTAATAAAGACTCCCTATGACAGAATATGGCAGGCGATCGTAGAAACGACAGGAACAATGGAGGCGAAGGGTCCTCAAACAACGGGACTGGTCTTAGTAGAGAAGACCTAATGGCAATAGTTACAATGGTTGCCACAACGCTTCAAGGGTTGGTGGGTCCCAACCACAACCAAGCTCCGCCCCCTCCCCCTCCAACCCGTGGGACGAAGTTCTATTACGAGTCCCTACGTAAGAATAAAGCCCCCACCTTTGATGGAAGCCACGACCCAGAAGTTGCTCAAACCTGGATGAAGAACATCGAGACGCAGCTTCGACTCCTGGAAGTCCCAGACGCAGTCAAAGTGGATGTGGTAACACCACTCCTCGACAGTAAAGCTGGGAAATGGTGGGAAGCAGTTGAGCCCACCATGACTGCCAATGGACAAGCTATGACGTGGCAGAGGTTTCGAGAAGCATTCTTGAAACAGTACTGTCCCATGGAAGTACGAATGCAGAGGCTCAGCGAGTTCGAGACCTTCACTCAGACCGCAGACATGTCGGTTGTAGAGTATACCTCCAAGTTCAATTCATTGGGCACCTACGTCCCAACGATTATGGCGGATAACACTCT
>KV017166.1:63309-102193 GCA_001598015.1 Dorcoceras hygrometricum
GCTCTGTTATGCTATGCTTTGCTCTGTTATTCTATGCTCTGTTCTGTCTAAGCTCTGTTCTGAAATTTGTTATTCAGTCATGTATATATGTATATTTGTTATGCTCGAATGGTATCCTCCACTTGCTGAGTGTTTCCCCAAACACTCACCCCTTACTTCTCCACCCAGATAAGAATGAAGAGCAGGTAGAAGAAGAAGAACAAGATCAGTTCTGGGGCTGGTGAAGATTCCGTTTTGATGATGTATTTATATTTTAATTTTTTCGCTTCCGCATTCTGTTATTCGAATTTTATTTTTCAGATGTAAAAACGATTATATTTCGATTATTAATAGACTGGTTTGAGCTATGCTATGATGGCTTAATGTTTTACAATTTTTATAATTGTTTAATATTGCCGATGTCATGAGTCTCGGTCTCGGGGCGTGACAGGAGCAACCAAGGGTAGCGAGAACTAATTACCTAGACGCTGGACCAGCAGCGGAAAGAATGAACACCAGCTGATAGCATTTTGTTTTGACAGTTGGTTTTAGGTTGCTCAAATCTGGTTTTGTATGTAAGAATTAAGCGTGTGGTAGTAACCTTAGCTTGTACCTGCCGAGAACAATAATGTGTTTTCATAAATGAATAAAGTTTACGATACAAGCTGAATTCTCCTTTAAGCTTCTGCTGGTTGTATAAACTGAACCCTTTTACGCTTCTGCTGGTTAAACAAAATAAGAAATGTTTCTGCTGAAAACTTTATTCTCTTATATACGAACCAGATTAGATGTAATAAACTTGTTTAGTTTAAATTAATAACCCACTGATTGAGATTAGAAATTTAATTGTGAGCAGAGAGCCTCAATCAATGTTCCTCGCGACGATGCGTATGTGCAAAGTACGCCTCAAAGCGTCCATTGCAACTGTGCGACGTGCACGGGCTCGTAGCTGTTTCGCACCTACTCGTCATTGAGTAATCTTCTAAGATTTATTACAACTTATATTAATTACTTACACATATTTACGAAGTTATGTATAAGGAAGATTTGTCTAGGTTCTTTTCCCAATGTGGGACAAATCTAAGTCGCAATAATTGGGCTTTAACGATTGTTTTAATTTTGCATTCACCTAAAATCGGTTTTGAACAATTAATATTTCAAAATTATCTACTCGAAGTGCAGATTCAAGTTTTCAAGTCAATTTTGACTTTCGTCGGACGATAGTATCTCGAATAACTAATTTCGATATTGCCCATTTCCAACAATTTTTTATTAGATTATGATTGGATTGCAAGTTTGTGATGTGCATTCCACGCAGTGGATTTCTATTTTGAATAAATTAAGGATTGGATATCTATTTGAAATTACATCGGATGGATTGTGATCAATTAGTAAAATTTTATTCTTCTAAATATCATTATTCAAATCTTTAATTTCTTGAACACGGATTAATATGATTGAAGACGTATGGCATGACTTTGGCACATATGTTAATACGAATATGCGATCGGGATAATTATCTATGGTAGTTTTTAATTTTCAGATTTATGATTTTTCCGTATTTAATTAACAAAAATTAAGTAAATTTAAAAAAATTATATAAATAAAGATACAAAGATGTAAATAAAGATATGATTGTTATTTTTTCAAATAAATGTTCTTTAGAGAATAAAAAACTATCGACGAATTATACAATGAAAACATAACTGCAACATCTATAACAGAGGTGTATTCATTGTGAATATTTAATGATTTTTATAAATATGGAATTTTATAGTTGATAAATTTCTATTGACTTTCATATAATTCTACAGAATTGCAACATATTTTCTTAGACTCTATAGGTTTAACTTCACAGATTTGCATACATTTGTAGACTTATCCGTAATCTCCAATGTATTATATATATAAAACATAAACTATAAAATCCAAATTATTGTACTAAAAATAATAAAATAATTTAATTAAATATTTGAAATTGATGTTAGTTTATAAAATGTTTATATTTTTATTCCATACACACACACACCTCAAATTTATTTATTGAAAATAATTTATCGTTACTCCTATAATTAATAAATTTATGATTTTTCTATACACAACGTTATAACAAGTTTTCATAGATAACCGAATCGATCGAGCTATTCAAAATGGTCCAACCGGTTCCATCGGTCGAACCGGATTATACTTTATTAACAAAATATAATGAATAATATGTTTAAAATTTTTAAAAATCTAAAAAATATATATATAAATAGATAAATATATATTTATTTTTCCAAATTCTTGGTAATTATATAAATATATAACCAGATATTAGTTTTATATTTACAATAATTAGAAAATATTTTTTTCAAAAAAAAAATTGAAAATCGTTGGAGCCAGTTCAACCGGTCAAACGATTTTTATACATGGTCCGGATCGGACCAACACCGGTTCCCGATCGAACCAGCCAGTCCGGTCTGGTTCCAAAAATGGTGCGTTATAATTTCAATAAAAATTTCATTAATACTATTCACATGTATTGTCAGACCTTATAAAATTTTAATACAAACAAAAATAACGATCTTTAATATTCTTATTCTTGAAAAAAATATCAATTATGACTCAAAATATGAGTAATCATTGTATTTAAATAAATTTTTAACAATATATTTTTATCATTTTAGTTCAACCAATTAAAAGTTATATGATAGAGATCATTAAATTAATTTTTTATTATCACCGAATATTAAAACTAATGATTTATATTATGGATAAAACTAAATAATAAATTTCAAAATTCAAAATTTGAATTATCTAGCTTCTTAAAATTTTGATTTCAAATTATTAAATTGATTATTTAGCAATTTAAAGAAAATATGTACACTCGAATCAAGTAAAACATTAAATTGTTGAATATAACATAATTAATTAATTAATCTTTGTGTATACATAGTTTAATTTTTACGGGTTGGGAAAGAGAAAGAAAATATTTATAAGAAAATAGAGATGACGAGGAAAGAAACTAGAAATCCATTCAAATCTCTATTTTCAATCGAAGAAAATTTCTTGATATTTATTATTGTACTTTATGCATTAATATTTGTATATCAATGATTTTCATGTAGTTGTTAAAAGTGCATTCAAATTTGAATACTATAGACTTTTAGAGAGTTTTTAAAAATCAATTTTAAATATCACAAAATTTTCATGAAATTTATAAAAATCACTGTTGAATACCACAAGACTAAACAATCAAAAACTAATGTGGATAGAGATATATTTGATTTTTAAAATGCATGAAGATATGATTTAATGATTCAAGAGGAAAAACCTTTCTAGAAAATGAAAAAGGGTTTAATCATTCAAATTTATTAATGAGAATATAATTTTAATTTTATGTACGACTTAGCCAAAACTATTAGGCTGCGTTTGGTAGGGGTGACAAGTCTTGGATTGCTAAATAATCCAAAGTTTGGTATGTTTTTTGCACATTTTTGCAGATCCTTCGGCCGTGATTGGAAGTTTTCCGCCTTCGTTTGCCTGATAAATTTTCCCTTCTAAATACATGGGTTTACTTGTCCGTGTACGCTGATTCCTGAAATTACCTCTGTTAACCTCCTCCGGATTCTTCTTCTTCCATGGCGACTAAAGGCGACGGAGGTTCGAATCCTTGAATCCTCAACTTGTCCTTTCGGATCTGCTGCAGCTGTTCTTGTTGGGATCTCCGGCAAAAAAGTGGGTTTAAGTTCCTGGGTTATTTGTATTCCTACTATTGGGGAGCGATTAGTTTACGTTGTCTTTTCCAAAGCCTACGCTGAAATTGGGAGTAAGTTTTGGTAGAAAAGTTCTAAATTTATTTAACTGATGGTTGGAGTAACTGTGTGAAGAAGAGATTGCAGGTTTTCAGTATAATATTATCTTGTAGAAATAATCTTATGGAAGGAAAATAAACTTATTTTACTGCATATGATCTTCACTATGGAGCCATTACTCCATCTTCACAATGCAGAATTATCTCAGTATGGGTATCAGAATGCTATCTCGAAATTGTGTAGATTTATACTGTTGATGTTATACTTGAGATTGTTTCTTGGTGCTACTACAATTCTGTTCCTCGTGTTGATCTTTTTAAATTATTTTTCTCTTCTGCAATTTTGCTAGTGGATGAAGGGGTTAAACTTAGTGGTGAAACATCAGTTGAAAATACCACTTTATATGGCGTTCGAGGGCTTCGTACCATGTGGGTGCCACTTTAAATCTATTGCCAGCACATCATTGACTCGATCACCTTTCCACCCTCTTTTTTGCCGGAGATCGCTTCTTTGCATTTCTTTAATATTTTGATCTGCTGCAGCTGTTCTTGGTTGTCAATTCTGCCGATACGTAGTTATGTGGTTGAAAAGGTATACACACTTTGTCACAAATTTCTTTGGAATAGCACATACCCTCCCATTTTGTGGCACACTCTGTGCAAAAGCAAAACTGATGGAGGTTATGGTTTAAAAGATCTGAAATTCTTTATTGCTTCACAAATGGTATATGCTGGTTGGAACAGGGGCTGATGAAGCATACAAGTTTTTCCTCAATGGCCGTGGAATATGGCCATGGAAACCTCTCATATGGAAGGGTTGTTTGCTACCAAAACACAGATTTATCATGTGGTTGTTTGCTCATAAACGATTGCTCACCAAAGATAGACAATCATACGTATTGGACAAGAGGTGTGTGTTTGGTTGCCTTGAAGATGAATCACATGATCATTTGTTCTTTCAATGTAAATATGCAGCTGCACTTTGGGTGAAATTCTATGCTTGGATTGGTCTACAACTACGGTTCTCCACACACAACAGGTTGCTGCGTTCTTTTAGAGAAAAAGCTGTGGGGAATCGGAAACAATCCCGCTTCATTTGTGTTGCTACTTCAGCCATGATTTATTTTATTTGGAATGCACGCAACAGGATAAACTTTGAAGGTGGTAAACCATGTGTTGATGACACTTTTCGAAGATTGCAGATTACTACTCACAGAATCATTAATTTGTGATTTGAATATTGACAATGGATATAATGTACAGGCTGGTTAGTAGTTGTGTATGTTGTGTAGGTTCTTATTTGTTCTCCCATTGGATGGCTTGGTATACAATGGTATACACGTATAGAGTAAACTATGAAGGAGGTGGTTATATCTTTGAAAATTGGAAGCAACCTTGCTTCATTGGTGTTGCTGAAGAAACTGTTCGAAGATTTGGTGATGCTGAAAAAATTGTTTGCAAAATTATTGTTATATACAGTATGTCAATTTGTAACTTGTATTTTGTTAAATGATACATTGTGTAGGATGCGTATTAGTGTCCCTTGTTGAGTAGGATATTTTTGGCTTGTATTTTTATCGCCGGGGCTAAGCTCGATTACCGCTCGAAGATTGCAGATTTGAAGGTGGTAATTTATGAAGACTGGACGCAGCAACATGGCTAATATTAGAAGGCTGGACGCAGAATATTACCTACAGATTTGGTGATTTGTATTTTGACACATGATGTATGGTATAGGCTGGTTGTCGGTTCAGATTGTTGAGTAGGTTGTCATTTGCTTGTATTTTTTATCGCTGGGTATGCTGGGCGTTTATTTTTGTACGAACCTTATTTACTATCTATGATATGTTTTCATATCGAAAAAAAAAGAAAGAAAGAAAAAAGAATCAATCAAAGAAAAGAATAAAAACAATTCTATCTTTAATATAGGGTCAATGATATTTTGGTAATTTCTCGCTCAATCAGTTTTTAATCCTTATGTTAAAAAACAAACCAAACATAATACCCTAAATCTGAAATATTATTTATCCCACGAAATTCTCAAATTATCATTCAAACTAATCCTTCATTATCAATCACATCCCACCTACCAAGCGGAGCCTTAAAAGTTAGTTGTACAATGAACTACTTTAACTAATATCATGGATGGTATTGACGAGTAACTCTAAATATTTAAGTATGGATATTCATGAGAGAAACGTATATATAATTTCATGGTTATGTTTGGATAGTTTTTTAAAAAACATTTTTATAGAAGTGTTTATAAAAATGTTTTTGCAAATTAAATATGTGTTTGAATAACTACTTTATAAAAATATTTTATAATTAAAAATGCACGTGAACAATAGTTTACGGGAGATTTGAGGATGAATTTTCAGATAAGGAGGTCAGACCGGTTTGTTTTCATCGTATTGGATCCATGGATTTTACCCAAAAAATACCAAAAGAAATTTCACTTATTTTGCAAAAATTATACTGAAATAACACTTTTTGAAATATATTTTTCAAAAATATTTTGATTTTTTTAAAACATATATTTAGATTTTTTTCACCTATAAAATACTAAAAACGTTTTTAAAATTTGTTGAGTTAAACGTGCATATGTGAGAGAAGTACTGAGATGAGTGATTTCCTGGAAGCTCTCGTACGGCAAGCAGCTGACGTTGCGTCACTTGATCTAGTTGGTCAGGTGAGATATAAAAGTGAAAGGATAAGACGGATCTTCAAGGAAAATGAGACATCATCGACAGTTTACTCATGGACCTAACAATACACCCTAAAACACACAATACGTGCACTTCACGTTATCACCTTATAAGAAAATAAAGTTGAACCTTGCCTAACAAATATAATTTTTGGCCTAATATAAACGTATGATCCCAATAAATTTCTTGCCCAAACAAAACCTATAGTTTTTTGCATATAGAGACATTTTTTAAAATAATAAAAGGGGATGACTCGTAGCCCATTGAAATTATTATTATGTATCATAAGTATATATTAAGACTATGGTTGAACTCTCACTAAAGAGATTTAATGAACATCTACAATTGTTAGTCAAAGTGTAATATAGCTCTAAATAGCATATACAATGAAATGATTTCATGGGTTTATATATGAGACAGCTTGATTAATTGAATATAGTAATAATTTAAGAGTGAAAAAAATAACAATTTGACAACAAAATACTTGTTTATGGTTTGGATTTGGAAGAATATTGACACTTTATAATTAAAATACTATTTTTTATAAGTGTTATATCTATAGTAAAGTATGATACGTTAGATGCCATATATTTATGATCTAAAAAGGTCGAGAAGCATCTCTTCTCCATTTTGGAACACCACTATAGAGGGGTCGTTTGGAGGAAGAGAATAACTGCAGAAATGTTATAATAGGAATTTGTAAGATGAACCGAAACATTTTGTTCTTCTCTAAATGAATTTAGTTATTTTGTTTGTATCTTTAAATTTTAATCATGTGAATGACTCAACGACTACATAATTGCATTTTGGAGTCGAAAACAATTAAAAGTTATGTTTTGTAAAACATTTTATTCTTTTTTTATATTAGAGAATATGAATCAGAGTCGAGGTTTTTAAAAAAATAGAAACTTAACATGTAAAATTAAAAAAACAAAAATGTTTATGTTCTTGTTTGTATAAACGCTTTAGAAAAATTTCCAAAAAAATCTTATATTTTGGTCAACGATGTAAATTTGAAGGGGTAATTATCACATGGTTGATATTATTCTATTGGATACACATTTGTTTCTATAGAGATTTTATGATATATAGGAGCTTGGCGGTGCCCGTGGACTGTGGTAGGCTGGTAGCATCGAACGGGCTATAAAAATAATCTAGAAAATTAAATCAAATCTATATATTATGCTATTCTGGACGTCGTCGTTTATTCACCATCTATACTGAGAAGAAAAACAGGAGAATCAAAAGTTTGCATTGATCACTCTCGGCTACTCTGCAAGCCCTTCGCTGATCGAGCCGAAGAACATAATTTTTGTGTGATACACACTGCAAAAGCTCAAAGGAACACTAGTTGCAGCTGAAAATTAGTGCGAGGGGGAGGAAGAGCTGGAAGGGGATCGATCATGGTGTCGTACGTGAACGCTCTGCTGTATGGGGTGGGCGGAATTGTTGTGGCGGGAATGGCATTACTGGTGGCATTTCAGGAAAAGCTCGTATACGTGCCGGTGTTGCCTGGCCTTACTAAATCTTACCCAATCACCCCCGCGCGCCTGCGCCTGATTTATGAGGACGTTTGGCTTACTTCTTCCGATGGCGTTCGCCTCCATTCCTGGTTTATAAAGCTCTTACCCGATTGCAGAGGTAGGTCTCTTTCGTGTGTGCCTATGATTTCTATTTTTGTTTTTTGGTCAATGGTTTTTTCTTGGTTCGGTTGCATGTGTGATGTTTTGGATTTGTATCAATTGATTGGAAAAATCTGTCGCGGGATGTGTAGGGTTTTTGTGTTGGGAATGAAGAAATAAGTTTGATCGCGATCCGTTTGTATCGAAATCCGAGAGAGTGGTTTGTCGGGTTAGGGTTTTGGTCATTTACTATGGGAACTAGGTTTTTTTGGTGGCATGAGATTCGAAGGAAGGAAGACTCAATTGAGGTGAAGAAATGTAAAGATAAAAACATTCGTTTGCTACTTGATATATAAAACAGAAATTAGAGTCAATTTTGGTTGGGCTCTCTTCTTTAGTGAAGTTTGTGGAAAAAATATTGTATTTGAGCGGAGAAGTGCTGGGATTCGAAAACCGTGAGTTAGAGTTTTATTTCTCTGCTTTATGGAAGTGCTTTTATGGAAATAAAGTGAAATCTGTTTCATGTATTGTTAAGCTTATTGTTATTAATGTGAAGTTGTGAGCTGAGTGCTATAAGCTGAGGTTTTTTAAAATATGTGCTGGAAATAGATTAAATGCTCCAAGTATAATTCTTTTCTCGCATAACTACGAAATGCAATATCTGTTTAAGGAGTCATTCCAGTGTGAACGTCTGTCTTACTAGTTTGTTTGAGTTTCTGTGATAGTCTCTCATGGAAAAATTTCTCAGTTGTCAATTCAAATGTTACATAAAAAGAAAGAAGTCTTGAACGATGCAAATGATAGTCTTTGATTTGCATACTAAACCTTTGGCCCCGGTGCTTGCAGGTCCAACCATCCTCTTCTTCCAAGAAAATGCTGGAAGTATCCTTTTCAGTTAGGTGTTAGAAACAAACATTGATAAAAATATCATGTCTCATACCCAGGTGTTAGTCTATCTCTTTGAAGTTATGCAGGTCTTGCTTTCAAAATGTTTCTTTTGTTCGAGCTCATATGCTTTTTAGACAAATTTTTTTAAAAAATATCCTTCTGGGTGGCCTTGATAATTTACACACAGACATCGCTCACCGTCTTGAAATGGTTCGAATTATGTTGCAAAGACTCCAATGCAATGTCTTCATGCTCTCGTACAGAGGGTAAGTGATCGTTCTTTTCTTCTTCTTCTTTGTTACGGATTACTTCCTCTTTCTTCTGCTACGTGGTTGTTGTTTCTATTAGTTGGTGTATTTAGACCTATATGTTGTGTCTTTGACCGACTTCTAAATTGCTATAACTTTGTGGTACGCAGTTATGGTGCTAGTGATGGATTCCCTTCACAACATGGTATTACAATGGATGCCCAGGTCTTGCTTCAAGCTATTGTATTCCACTTATGAAATGTTCCAATTTTCCCCAGCAATCTTCTTGTTTTGCTTGTTCGTTTTCGATGTTATTGTAAGGTGGGGTGGATGGGGAAGGTGGTAGCCATTGGTAATCGGGCATGTCAATAATTTTTCCCATAATCATGTGAGTAGGCTGCACTGGATCATCTGAGTCAGAGGACAGATATCGACACATCCAGAATTGTAGTCTTCGGAAGGTCACTTGGGGGAGCTGTTGGAGCAGTGCTTACCAAAAAGAATCCAGACAAGGTAATGTCCTCAGGGCTGTCACTGAAAACTATTGCCTCTTACCTGCTTACTTTCCATTTTAGTCACTTCCCCCTTGTACCTGGATATGGTTTCTAGATTTGGTTTCATATTTTTGCTCATTGATCAAGGTGGTCAAATACTGGATAGGCCATCGCCATTGTTAAATTTTGGTGCCATGCTCGTGACATAAAAAGAATAACTGATATCACTTCATGTCTTTGTTGGGATTACTGTTTATATTCATACTGCTGTTGCACATTTCTTTGTGTAAACTGTGGTTTAAACAACTATGTCCAGTTGGTCACATCATATTTCATTGTTTAAAACTGGAGACTGTAATTTTTGACAGGTCTTGTAGTTTTCAGTTATATAAACTCTATGGAAGAGAAATTTCCCCGTTAGTTTTCAGTAAAGCCGAAAATGATTTCTATTAGGAACCGCTACTTTAGGCTGGAGTAGAAAACAATGCTGTAACGTCCTCCTCTCATTTAGCTTTCAATTTGGATTTTGTTTCTTTCCTTCGTTTATATTATATCTTTGTAAACCTCTGCTTCTGCAAAAAATTGAAAAAGTCCGATTGTTTTCCTTACCTTACTGGGTATGAGTGCCACCAAAGCAACGATATGAGAATCATGTTGTATAGCTTCTGCATTTTGGACAGTTGATAGGTCAAAGTTGTTTATTTATTTATTGGCTACCTTTGAAGAATAGTTTAAGATGTTATCAGAATGGTGTTATTCCTTTATGTATTACCTCAATTTCCTTTCCAATTTATGGTTATATTGTATTCTTCTACTCTTCTTTATCGTTCATCTGTCATTTCACCATTTTGCATTGTGTGTTCTGGGATTCGTTGTACTTCTTCTCTAGAAAAAAGATACTTGTTCTAATTCCCGTAAATCTTGTTCTAATTCCCGTAAATCGAAAAATAAAGTATTTGTTCTCCTTATAAATCTAGAAATAAATCTATTTTGGTTTTCAAGAAATGTGTTGGGGTGATCTGCCTTTGACTCATGGAGCAACTGGTGCCTTCATTGTTTCAGGTGGCTGCACTGATATTGGAAAACACTTTCACATCTATCCTGGACATGGCTGGAGTTCTACTGCCCTTTCTGAAGTGGTTTATTGGAAAAAGTAGCTCAAAAGGTCCCGGGGTCTTGAATTTTCTTGTTCGTTCTCCATGGAGTACCATTGATGTTATAAATGAGGTGATGCTACGTGGTTAAGTATCTTTTTATATTTTTGCGCCTAGTTCTTGACATAATCACCATTTTAGTTATCAGCTTGGCTTTGATTTCACTAGGTTAACTTGGTAGTTTCAACTCTATCCAACTGAGTATAAAGAAAGCCGAACATGGGCTGAAGTTTGAGGCTTAAATTTCAGTGCAGTTGAATGGCCAATGCAAAGATGGCTTCAGTTGGATTCAAGCTCATTTCGTAAAATCATAAACATGATTTATTTTTTGAAATAATGGAAGCACTACTGATTTCCGAATATTCTCATTCGTGAATTGAATGCCTGCAACCCATAATTCGCATTTGATCTCTAAAGCCTATTTGAAGGCAATTAAAAGACATAGTTGTCAATTGTCATCTGATTGAAATTATTCCATTTGGTTTTCTTGTTCTGAAATGTTTTCTCATATATGCTTACAGAATTGACTTAATTTTAAGCCACTGTTGTCATCTTATTAAAAGTGTTCATTTAGCTTTCTTGTTTCTGCAATATTCTCATATATGATGACAGGCTTTTAGCCATTCTTTTTGTCATTTAATATTTTCCACATGCATATTTCTGTGGTTTAATGCTTGATGCTTTGAACTGCAGATCAGACAACCGATCCTTTTTCTCTCTGGATTACAAGATGAAATGGTGCCCCCGTTACACATGCAGTTGTTATATGCTAAGGCCGCTGCACGCAATCAACAGTGCTTATTTGTGGAGTTCCCTACGGGTATGCATATGGATACATGGTTGTCTGGTGGTGATCAATATTGGAGAACAATTCAGGAGTTCTTTAAAAAGAATGTTCCAGGTAAGAAAATTGACCGCTCGTCTGGAAGCTGTATGTTTGAGTTTTTCATTCAAATTAATGCAAGGTTGCATCTTCCAGTAATTTTATTATAATTATTGATTGATTATAACTTACTCATCTTGTTCCCAAAAGTTTTACTAGAGGCACTGTCCTATCTAATACAATGAGTTGCAATCCGTTTCGGTGATTTGGGGATGGAGGTTAATAAAGTGAAACTGACTCCATTTATGTCCTGTTTTCTTAGTTACCTGCTCTTGTAAACAAACTCGTGACACACACACACTCACACTCCGCTGCTATCTACCCAAAGAACCAATTAACTTCATCTGTCCATATCCTGCGTGACTTCAATATTACAACCGACACTTGAGAGGCTAGATGCATTGGTTTTCCTCGAGTAGATCTGTGGAATTCTTTTCCTTTTCTTTCTAGTTTTTTAATGCCAATTGCCATCTAATTATATTTTGATAGTCATCAGAAATCAAGTTTCTTGAAACTAATAGCTACTCTATGTCCCAGTCCATTTGATACATCATTTTGCACTTGTCAGATTATGATGCACACTGATCTGCTGCCACTTAAGGACAACATCTGGGTTCAACAGTTACGCCATTTCTTTGGATTTTGCAGCGACCAAGAGCTATCTGTGATTGTCAAACACCGTGTTTTTCGTCGGATGCATGATGTTCAGAAGAGGCAAAGGTTCTTACGTGGTTAGGTACATAGCATGATACCAACACATCCATCAGGCTGATTGATCGTCCGAATAATGAAGTAACGATTAAAAAATTACTCATAAAATTTGAAACGTACATGTATTCTTCTCACAGATTATTCTATATTTTGATGATGCTTGCTGTGCAACTGTGGACCCGGTTCCGCTGTTAATGAAAGAACCATTTGTTGCATTGTGTTTGTTAGTGTTTCGTTACCATCTTTTGGTGTCTCATTAAATGTGTGGTATTTTTGCTCTTCTTCCATGTTTTGTCTTGTTCTCCTAAAAAGCATTGTTAGTGGCGCAGGACGTTAAAAGCTCGAATCACACCTTCTCAAGCTCAACCTAAGTTTAGCTTGATGATTACAAAGGTGAGTCATGAGTGTAGTTTCTTGGCGTGGGAATATGATTCACTCCCTCAAGTCTGTAGCCATTCAACTTATACTATGTAATGCGTTTAGTCATTTGTAGGAGAATTATAAATTTACTAAGTTCCACGGAAAAACAAAATATATAAATTTTTTGGGATACCATTACTACTTTGACTCTCCCCTTGGTTTTTATTGAGCAATCGAGACCGACGCTCCTATTGTGATTCAAGCCCTTGCCCATCTTCTCTTGGGATAGATGATCCGCTGGTTTCAGATATATGGCCCCGAGACTGTACAGCATTGTCCTAGATCTGCTAATAGAATAGTGCATTCTTTGTGGAAAAAAAGCTTCATCTGATGGGAGAAGATTTATCCGCTGGTTTCAGATTTAGACTTGACTACTCAATCCCATTATCCTCTAAACATGTCGTAAACATGGACTTGTCGGTTGATTAATGGAAACCATATTACTCAAAAAATATCATGCAATTTTTCAATAACCTTCGGGAGATAATGACAGATTCTGTTAACCACCTCTCCCCCACTCCACAGGACCACACTATTATCTATTTTATTTACTGTGAAATTAGTATTTCGAATTCAATAAAAATAAAGGCCATTATATCAAGTTCAAGTAAAACAATTGTGATATAATAAAATTAATTTTAATGTTTATGTAATGTATCGCGTGAATAATTATCAGAACAAATAATTTACTCATTGACCACGGAGATACAATATACTATACGTGTTCTTTCCCAGGTAGAATCTGAGAATCGTCAAATTATACCTTTGGTCCTATATGTTTGTTTATTTATGATTTTAGTCTTCTATCTTACCATTTCATCTTTCACTGACGAATTGGTGTATATCAACTCGTATAAAAATTACTAAATTCCAGAAAAAAAGTTGGAAAAGGACTAAATTCTAAATCTAAACAATATAAATAAGTAGAGAAATTTTTCAAAAAATATATTGTGGAATTTATCATTATTTGTTAAGTAACCCATTACTGATTTACCGTATTCCGAACATGCCCCTAAATTTCCCCCTTTTTTTTAATCCTCCCCCGCCGTAGTCAGTGTGAAGTTATTTGAATAACATTGCCGGAGAAACACACGCATTCGGGGCGTGTTTGTGTGTGTACTGCGGACAAAAAACATGGAAGGAAGTGCTCTCAATGATCTGCGCACGGTGGAAGAAGTTTTCAATGATCTTAAGGGAAGGCGTAATGCCTTGATTAAAGCTCTCACCACTGGTAAACTCCTTAATTTCGTTTTAAATTTTGAATGTTTGAGAATTTTCTCTGCCGATATGGTTAACCGAACCGCGCAGCAGTGGTAGTGTGGGTGATTTTTCGATTTGCTTTTTTTTTTTCCCAGGCTTTGCGGTCTCCGCTTGTCCCATCTGATAAATTGTTTTTTCATCAATTGTGTGTGTTTTTTTTTTCATTTTTCCAGACTTCGAAGCATTCCATAAGCAGTGCGATCCCGGTAAGTGGTTTTTCATTTATCAGCTGAATTTCTCAATGTTGTGATTTATTATCCGCGCGTGAGATTTTTTTCTGAAATTGCTTAGAATTATCGCGGTGTGTCATTTGTTTAGTTTATTTTCAGTTTTCCTTGTTCTCACTGGGTATTAGGATATTGTTTCAAGTCCCTTTCTCGTAGTGCATGATTTTTTAAGTCAATCACATTGGTTCATATAGGTTACATAGCTCTGTGTGCGTGCGCGTGTACTTGAGTCTTGGATTTGGTCATAGGATGTAAATAGTATTTCCCTGAGCGTCTCTTTTGGAGTCTAGAATTGTTCCAAGCATCCATGTATATCATCATAGCAATAGCATGTCTGCTAGGAAAACACTCATATCAGTATCTTGCATGCAGGCGTGCATTTACCAGTATTTTTAGTATTCTCTTGATGTCATTATACTTCATGATATTTGAATCTTCAAAATTCAAATCCCTGAGAAAACCTAAGAAACCAAGTTCCATATACAATCTCTAGGCAATACATGAGTCCAGTTTACCAAATTTGACTCTTATAGTTGAACTACATATTTTATAAATAGTTTTTGCTCAACTATTGAAAATCACAGTTGTTATCATGTCCCATGAGGGTAAAATATAAACAAACTGCCTATTCAGACTGCACACCTTATTAAATGTTCTCCTGGATAAGTATCAGTCTTTCAACATATGCATAAGACCGACTCAGTTTATTCCCCTCCCCTTCCGTGTTTTGGTTACATATGTAGCCTGCTGAAAGCCTTATCGTTATTGACTAGCATATGATTTTTTTTTACAGTAGCGGAGAGTATTATATGTGACATAAATTTTTCAACGAACATTTCTTATCTTAAAATGTGTATTTTTATTTCAAATTATACTCTGCTATAAACATGAAAATTTCAGAAAAGGAAAACCTTTGCCTGTACGGATTTCCTAATGGAGGGTGGGAAGTTAATTTACCTGCTGAAGAGGTTCCACCAGAGCTCCCAGAGCCTGCTTTAGGCATTAACTTTGCCCGAGATGGGATGCAAGAGAAAGATTGGTTGGCTCTTGTCGCTGTCCACAGTGACGCATGGCTACTTTCTGTTGCCTTCTATTTTGGTGCGAGATTTGGATTTGATAAAGCTGACAGGTATGCGTCCTTTCAGAACTTCGTGGAAGATCATTTTTTCTGTTGTATCATTTGGTCTCATTTATCTCATGGAACACCTATTCGAAGAAACTTGGGCCACTTTATGTTGCACATCTGCTTCACCTCAACCCTTCTTCGGATTTATTTTTCCATAGCGATATTTCTTAGTTTTTTTTGTCATAATTTAATGTTTTTTTTGTCATAATTTAATATCCGTTCATTCATCGCATTGTTTGTTCATGCTCTGGTTTCTTCTTTCCCATAAATTTCTTCGGGGTAATGTATTTTCTCTTTTCTACATTGTTTGTTATGTCACTTTTCCTAGGAAGTTGCTTGTGTTACCAAAAAATTGTTTCCTGTTTGGTTCCTGTCTATAGTTTAACAGCCATTTATGCTACAGCGGAGCTTCCACACGCCTGACCGTTAAATGCTTTAACCACTCAGGGATGCTTTGGTTTGCTGCTTCCAAGATTTTTTAATAGCTTATTTAAAGTGATTAATGCAATATTTTCCTCTCCGTCTAACTCTTACCATTGGCGTTACTGGGAGGATGAGGGATTTGAGTAATTATAAAAGAAACTGAAATTATTTTAATTTCTCTAGTTTGGTAGTTACTTCTCTGTTTTGTATCCGAAAGCAGGAAACGCCTGTTCAATATGATAAATGATCTCCCAACAATATTTGAAGATGTGACTGGAGCTGCAAGGAAGCAAGCAAAGGACAAATCGTCCGTTTCAAACCTTAGTGGGAGCAAATCCAAGTCAAACTCCAAAGCGGTAAACGAAATTTCTGCTTTCTCTGAACGATCACGATACTCATACATTTTGCATTCTAGGTTCTCATTACTTATGATGCCAGTTCTTGTGAGTTTAAGCCAGCCAAATGAAACTCTAGGGGATTTGGAACACGTGTTGTCAACTTGACAGCCCCACCTTTTTTATTTTGACTTTATTATTATCATTTTTAAAGTTAATAAGATTTCATTGGTGATGGTAACAAAAGATCCCGAAGCAGTTTGGAAAATGAAGGGAGGGAATCCTCATGCTCCATATCCGTCCTAATTACCGTTGCCCTTTGAGCCAAAGTATGCACCAAATTTTGTTTTCTTCCCCAGAGGTTCGAAGAAGTGAACTTCTCATCACAGAAATTCCTCCTACGTCAATCTTTTATTATCCTGCATTATTTGCTCTATCATGATGTTCCTCTACTTTATGTTGATATTGAATTTGGGTAACATGTAAATTGATGACAAGAATTGATCGACCTTTGTGGCATCTCTCGTTTAAACATGGGTGTTCAAGCTTTCTTGTGCTAACTTCCTGGAAAATTATGTTTCAACATTTCCAAGCTCTATTTTGTCTCTTCCTATTTTGTACTTCATTATCACAAGACATGCAATTTATATAGGTCTTGTGGGAAATGAAACCTCCCTTTTGGCATCGAATTCACAACTTTCGTTTTTATTGCATATTTTAAATTTAATTTTAATGTTCGATAATCAATCAACATCAAGCTTCTAATACTTTCTTGAACTTCATGTAGTTAGTTACTCGTTAAACTTTATTCGTTTATTCTTTTTCTGATTCTTAGGGCAAGATTTCGAAAGCCCAAGTTAAGGATGAGGATGAGGGATTCGATGACGAAGAGGATGATGAACATGGTGAAACCTTATGTGGAGCATGTGGTGAGAACTATTCCTCTGACCAATTTTGGATCTTATGTGATCTATGTGAGAGATGGTTCCATGGCAAGTGTGTTAAGATCACTCCTGCCAAGGCCGAGCTAATTAAGCAGTACAAATGCCCGTCCTGCAGCAACAAGAGACCACGCCCTTAGCAACGTCAGGGCAAGCATGGTGTGCCTTCCTTTTCATTTATATCTTGCATACAGCCATGTAGTTAGTCTTGAATCTTGATCTTGTGCTTTGTGTTTTGTTCACCGCAGTCAGTTTCATTTATCCTGGACGAAGATAGTCTCGCTTGCCTTCTCGTCCTATCTAAATAGTTGAGTTTAGGTGCGTTTTTCTATCGTTGACTGTAAGTTGTCCATACTTATGCTTACCTAGCAACTAATTGAGACATGTTGAAATCGTCATTTATCTTGATTCAAAGTCCTACATGCAGAAATGTGATTCGATATGTGCTTAATATCGGTAGCAAAGTGGGGAACCTCCGCTTGTGTAATGCATTACAAGCGTGCAATGAAATTTGGTCAATATTTACTTATTATCTTCTTTTATTAGCTTAAATCTCACATTTGTTTAGCTCTCTCAAAGAAGAAAAAACTTTTAAAAAATAGAGAGTGGGGGTCGTCGGCTTTGAATTTGGCTCAAACTAGAGTTCTTGCTTGAGTTGATTTGTTTGAATTTGGCTCAAACTAGAGTTCTTACTCAAGTTTATCGAGCCAAGTAAAACTAACAATTTGTGTTTATGAGCTCATTTCATAAAAAGCTCGAATGCCGGGAACATTTGAAAACTCTCCTACGACATATGCTTCATTGGCATCTTTTTTGAGTTAAAAATAAAGATATAAAGCTAGAGTTTGTTTTGTTTGCTGCCATGTTTCAGAGAGAAAACTTTGCTCTAACTGCTGAACTGCTGTTTCGCCTGAAGCCTATCCGTTTTAAATACTAGAACTGGCTGTCAATGGCGTGGATTTATTGTGTGGATGGTGAAGGATCCGAATTTAAATTTGTTTACAATAACAGAAAAATATGAGTTATAATTAATTCACTCTAAGCATGCTAGGCTGGTCTGGCAATCCCGATCAATATGAATATTCGATCGTCGGCATATTTTATATTTTATAACATTTGTGTTGGAACGGCAATTGAAATATGGTGGTGCGTTCGTATATATCTCGATTGATATTGGCATTGGCCATGCACGAAGTTGCCGCTCACAGAGGGATCCAATGCCTTAAAATGAATAAATTAAGTAAATTACCTTTCTAAATATATTTTTATGTTTTAAGAAAATATCTGAATGTCCCTTGATGTAGACAGTAGATATTGGTATCGACACTTTATTTAAGTGATATTGCTTGCTTGGATTTGGAAGTAGTATTCTGACCGGGCAAATAATATTTTGCTTGCTTCGCAACATGACCTAGATTTGAATTGAAATTCTAAAGATTTAAATATTTTAATTAACCTTTTGAAATTCCATCGAAATTCTTAAGTGGAATTTGAAACAATGTAGAAAAAGTTGGGCAATTAAAACCAATTTTGATTGGAATGCTCATCTAAATTCTTATTTAAATTATTGAAAACCAACCCTCATCATCGTTTATAGAAGTTATTCACGACTATTGTGTTCAATGTTCCAAATTAGCTCCGCCAACATTATATTCGTCGGCTTAAGCATGATGGGTCCGGTTCGATGCGTGGACCGGGATCTGTCTCTCATTCATGGAATTCAGCTTCTCCAGCCTCCACCCATCCCGGAGCCTGGAAATGAAAGTGTCAGCCTTGACGTTCACGTCTGGACTCGGGCAACAAACTGGAGTCCTGGTTGAATGTCCACCGTCGGATTCCATCGACATCTCTTCAACATCTTCAAGCTTCGTGCTTCGCTTCCTTGCAAGATCTCCTTTTGGCGATAACTTTGTTTCTGGTAGTGGCGGTGGCGGCGGTGGCGGTGGCATAAGGAGCAGCGGAGCTGGTGGCACGATTAATATGTTAGTTTCTCTGTGAGAAGAAGTAATTGGTTTTGGGGCTTGGGGGGCTTTCTTGTGTAAATGGGGCGGATTTCTGGTGGTGGTGGTGGTGGAAGGGCAAGAGTTGGGGTGTTAGGATTCTTAAATCTCCGGCTTATTGTTAGATTCTCGAATGAATAATTGAATAGTGAAGATGAGGGAGGTGGAGGAGGCGGCTGGGAGGATGCTGACGGGATTTGGCATCGCTTACTTTTACTGCCTGAACTGAATATGTTACTGAAGATAGAGTAAGTTGGCGGTGGCGGTGGCGGTGGTGGAGGCGGCTGAGAAGGTGCTGAGGAAAGCTGGGATCGCTTGTGTTTACTTCCAGTTTTGAAAATATTAGCGAAAATTGAGTTCGGCGGTGGAGGCGGCGGCGGCGGCGGCTGCGCCGTGGTGGGAACAGAATGCACGCGTTTGCTTTTGGTGTTTTTCTTTAACAGGCTTTGGATACCTTTAGACGGTGGAGGAGGAGGAGGCGGAGGTGGCGGAGTTGATGGTGGCGCTAGTGCGGAAGGTGGAAGCGACTCCTCGGTGGCCTTTTCGTATATATCTCTCGTTCTCTCCTTTCTCTGCGCCTGAAGGCCATATTGGAGTGAAGCTACGGCTGTAGAAATTCTTTTCTTGGCACCACTCTTTTCCCTTTGAACCCTTTCACTATTTTCAGCTACAGCACTAAACTCTGTTCCCCCCGGAGGCGGTGGCAGGGACGGTGCTGCTGGAGGAGGAGTTGGTGATTTGATTTCAGTTTTCTCATCATCAATTCTGCCCCTATGGACAGATCGTCTCCTCTGTACAGGCGGAGCAACAGCTTCCATCTCCACCTTTTTACTCCGCCTCTCACGGTGGTAGAGTTTTTCTGGCTGCCGCTGGAAATTAACGTCAAAATCATCAAAAAACTTAGATACATTGCTCTCACATCCCCACAACGATTCTTGTCTCAGATCGGGATAAGACCTGCTACTTGTCATCTTATCATACTCTGACTTTTCGGGAAATTCCAACCATTTAGAACTTGCAATGGATTTTCTTATAGTGTCTTCCGAAACATTTGTTCCACCGTCTAACTTCTTTTGTCCATCAGCATCGAGGGAGAACGAATCATCGTCGTTTCTTCGGGCAAAAACGCCGCAAAGTACAGCAATTAACACCAATAACATATTAATAAAATCCCAGCTTTTTTGAAGCAAACTGGCCTTAAGAATTTGATGGTTAGTGTATGAGAGAAAAGGAGGCAGTATGAGGAAGATCATCAGTAGCAAAAGGATTGGGATGGCTAAGATTAGAACCACCGAATTTATGATCGGAGATTTATGGCGAACGGGGATGAGAAGGCCGGCGGGTGGAGACCATTGCTGCGGCGCATCTCCATCGGTTTCCATGGCTTTTGAAATATTTTTTGGTATTTGGTACGGAAGCAGATGGAAATGTAGTTTAAATCCAAATGTTTTTGTTTGGTTTACACTAGCGGGTACATATTTATAGTCAGGAAGATGGACGAGAAAATAAAAATAGATGCAATTGCAAATGAATCGAGTCGGTTTATACATATGGAGTCGTAAAAACTAAAAAGGTTCATGCTAAGTCAAATCAATGTTTTACATGCAAACTAATTAAATGTTTCAAATTCTAATTTTGTAAACATATTGGGGCTTAGGCTACTGCTTAACCCCTTTTTCGACCTCGAACACCAATGCACACCTTTAGACAATCAACTTTCCCAAAAGAAAAGTGAAAGGGACATCTTTACTTCGTCTCTCGTGACATATAATTATTTGGGACACTTTGAACTCAAAGGGCTGGTTAGGCATATGATCCAGGTCAAAGAATTTTTTCGATCTATAAATCTTTTATTCTCTGAATTCTTTTTAGGCACCATCATTTGCAAAATGTATATATGGTTTATACTTATACATAGCATAATGCTTAGAATTCAATATTGGGTAGGTCATATATCGAAAATCTGTCAAATAATTATATCCATAACGCAAATCCATAATTGATAAATGTTGGTATGCAACTCCAAAAAGCCAAAGCAATCTGAGGTTTGGAATGTTGTCTGGATTTTGCATATCCCACCAACTTTTATTCAAGTGCTCCATTACCATAAAGAAACCTGCTTTTGTCCTTTTTCTCAGATCAGTGTGCTCTGCTCTCAAAATTTCCCAGTTAAATATCAATTGAGCACGAAGTACTAATTATCAGGAACTTGCCAAATATCTGTTCACTCCAATTACAGGTGGCGATTGGGCTTTGTTAAAAAAAATGTAACATTCAGTTAAAAGACCCCATGTTGTCTTGGTTGATGAACTTGCATGAATTCAAATTTTGATTGTAAATTCTTTTTGACTGTATGGACAAAATTAGAGTGAATTTTAAACCCACCTCATTTCAAGCAATATGGTATATTTCATATCTATCCAAGATGGATATAAACCCCTGATTCCTCTGGTTGGATTATTTACTAACTGGGTGTTCCGATGAGGTCCAAAATTTAATAAGGGCCAATGCATTTGGGCCTGATTAGGAATAGCCCATATAATATGAAGCAATGGGTTTGACATGGCCCAGTTGTGCCCGAAAAATATTCAAGTTAAAACCCTAATCTGTTGTTGTGGGGTTCTATCTTGGTGAAGGAGAGATGGTGTGGTTTCAGTGTGAGGATTGTGGAGACAACCTGAAGAAACCCAAGCTCCCGAATCACTTCAGAATCTGTTCTGCCTCCAAGGTTCGAAAAAAGTTTACTTTCTGCTTTTAGATTTATTTTGTGGGCTGTTTTCATGAAGAAATCTGATTTATCCCTCTTGTTTCGGTTTCTGATTGCGCTAGTTATCGTGCATTGACTGTGGGCAAGTATTTGGGCAGCAAACAGTTGAAGCTCACACCCAGTGCATTACTGAATCGGTACTTTCGGCACACGATCGCGTTTCGCCTAATCTTGTTCTTAATCTTACCTGTATTCTACAATCGGAGCTGTATGTGCTGTATCTTAATTTGTGTTTCTTGATCTGTTTTCAGGAAAAATATGGTCCAAAGGGTCAAGGAAAGGTTCCAAATGGGACAACTAATGCTAAATCCAAAAATAATCCCAACCAGAAACCAGAAATTGATGTGAATGTTGGATTATCGGAACGACCTCCATGGTTCTGTAGGTATGATGATCTTTTATATATATTTCTGTTTATTATTTGTGTACAAAGAATCATGCCATGGTCAAATAAGTTGGTAACCAAAAGTATGTGCATTTTTTATATATTCTGTAGTCTCTGTAACACCAAAACTACAAGCAAGCAAACCTTGCTTCTTCATGCTGACGGAAAGAAACACAGAGCAAAAGCTAGAGGTTACCATGCATCTAAGCAGCAGCCTGCTGATGCAGTCGGAATTTTGAACTTAACTGAAAAAAGTGCAAAAAATGAAGTTCCCGAAAGTAATGCTTTAAAGGAATCAAGAGACCAAAATTCATCTAAAGCAACTTCTCTTCATGATGACTTGGAAGTGGAAACCCATTCGTTGAAATTAGACAAGAAAAGAAAGCTTGGGGAATCTGAAGTAGATGATGCTAAGCTGAAGACTGGAATTGAAATCTCTGCAGATGGTAATGGCGAAGTTATTCAAATACAACAAACAGAAGCAGAGGTAACAAAAGGCTTGAAGAAAGCAAAAAATTGTTTGACCAAGGAAGGTGCAATTTTGGATTCGACTTCCGAAAAGGAAAACCTCGAGAAGAAAATAAAGTGGAAAAAGCTTGTTACATCGGTTCTGAAATCAGTATGTTATTCTGATCTTTTGTCCCTTGAGTTTTTCAAGTATATTACATTCGTGAAATTGTATAACATCTACTTCCTAAGCGGTAGAGGAATCAATGATAGGAATTTATGTAGAATCTTTCATATTTATCAGAAATATAGTAGTTTTTGGTGGTTTGTCTTATATCTTTAATGCAAGCGTTAATGGCTTGGAAATAGAGGGGGTAGGAAGTGCCAAAGTGCTATTTTTGTGGACAATGGAGCTGTTTAAAAGTAAAATTATGTTGTTCGATGATGCTTCTTTTATTGGCTAATTTTTTGAAAGAAAGGAGAATAACTCATGAGATGTCGCAGTTGCTTCTTCCTTCAATGTGCAGGAATCAGACGGTGTAGTGAAATTCAAAAAACTTCGGAAATCTGTACTCAAATCTCTCAAAGAATCTGGACTTGCGGAAGAGAAGAACCAAGTATTTGAAATGCTTGAGCAGAAGGTGTGGTAATCCTTTGATTTTGGGTTCATTTACTGTTGAAAGTCTGTATGCCTCCAAAGTACCCTCAAGTGACCTTCTTATGATAAGTAACGTTTGTTAGTATCATTTATAAACGTCAATGCTATCCAGATAAGTTCGAGTTCGCGGTTTACCTTTGATGGCAAATATGTACGCCTGGTCACCAGCAGCCAAGGGACCTAACATCAGGATCGTAGAATGCAGTCTTGAACTTAACCCATCATGCTATTGCATCGCAACTCGAGCTGTGACAATTTTTTGGAATTCCTCCAAGTGTACCGGCTGGTTGGGTACGAGGAAATATTTTGGATGCATGTTTTTGGTCATTTTTATATTTTATTGTTGCAATTTGCACACAGATTGTGTGCGTAGATCATATAAATTATAATAGATGGACGATTCATTGATCATGTTACGTACGCAGTTGATATGAAGTATGACCAACCATATGAGATTTTCAATCCAAGCTATTTGTTTGTGTATTTAATAGGAAAAGTAATTATCTTTTATTTCTCTATTTTAAAAAACTGCATGCGTTTGGAGATATTCATATTATCTTTTTGCTGATGGCCAACCTTTTCATATTAACTGATATTGACCACACCCTAAATTAGGATTAAAGTTTTATACATGTGATGAAGTTTTACTAATAAAAATTTATGTGTAAAGGGTAAACATTGGTGAAAACAAATCGGGTTGAGCCAATTTTAATTATTAAAACTTTTATTTTGATCAAGGTTAGTTTAGGCATTTGAATTAATTTATAAATACAATTCTTCATTTATCAATAGCACCTTCCACCGTATACGATTATTACAAACCAAATATATTATAAACTACCACATTTGTTATATCCTTGTCTATAATATACAGTATCGGGAATCATTCACTTATCCTATGTATTGACCAAATATATTATAACTATCCTCGTCTATCATCTTCATCCACAGTATTATAGAAATCATTTGCTTATCCTAAGGACCAAAGGGTGCCTAAAAAAATGTTCACAGGCCTGAAAAAAAAAAAGAAAAAGTAAAAAAAAAACACAGTTTTCAAATTCCAACAGAATAAACAGAAACAAGAAATAAGGAGAGAACATCATCCCCCAACAGACTGGTGCGTGTATATATGATTTCTCATTGAGCATTCCGAGAGTACATTTATCCATAGCTCAGAAAGAGACAATAGAAATACTACGTTCATGTTCATATCAACAATTGGTGTAAGCTTCAGAAAACTTTGAATTTTAACGCTAAGGAATTCTTTTTATCTATAGTTTTCTTGTGCAAGTCCAACTCTACACTGATGCTTGTAAACTTTCAGGAATCAAGATCAGCACTAGAGAAGTAGAACTAAGATTACGATTATCAACACGACAGTGCATGCCATGGCCTGCAAAAGAAACACAAGACTGTGATGACCTGACCTTGAATTACACATCGGGCCATCCGAAAAACGAAGACAAACGAACATGAGACAGGGATATACTCACAGCAATGGCAGAAGCAGCAAGTCCGGCTCGTTCTCTGGGATCCCTACGGTAGTAATTTCGGAAATACAAGATCGTTGCATAATACCACATTAGTGGGCACAAGAAACCTAAAAGAAAACTGAAGAATAAAATGTGAGTCATTCATTGAAAGCTTGGAAAATAACATGCCTGAAGAACAAACTGTGAGTCATTCATTGAAAGCTTGGAAAATAACATGCCATTTATCAGGATAATACTTACGAGAACCATCCAATACCACAACCAAAGCAAGGAAGGGGTTTCTCATATATCCCTAGTTGTGAGTCATCATCATCTCGAATCAGAGTATATTTTCCCTTCACTTTGTCCGCGGCATCTGCCATTTTTCCTGTAAAGATGTACCAAAGGATTCTGTGTTGGTTTTGTTAACAATATGATGCTCACTAAAAGGTTCATATGCTGCAATGTCACAATATGTATGTGCTCACTACATGACACATTAAAACGCTCATGGAAACAAAAATACTTCATTTTGGATACTGTTTCCCAAAAATCCATATTAGAAATCAATATGTGTGTGCATACGTGTGTACATAATTTATTATAATTTTTAATATTATTTGAGATTGTGTGGGCAAAAAATGATTAGCATGAGAAGGTGTATCGACATTGGGCACTTCCCTCTCCGGCTCTCCTTGGTCCAAGAAAGTAGTAGGATAGAAGAAATGATGTTTCAATCAGGCACAAGAAATGGTGTGAAAAGGCTCCCAAAGCCACTTTCTAGTAATCTCCCGCATAAGTAAAAACAATAACTACCTTTAAGCATGGTGTAAAATCGAGCTGATGGTCTCAAAAGATCAAGACGTTTATCAGAAACTGAGGTGACTACTTCAAGGCTATTTCTAACCCCTCCCTCCTCAACAGAAGCATCTGTAACACCAAGAAGTGCCAATTGAAGTATCAGGAGGCTTATAAGGCTCTTATTTTCCTTTTTATCCCCACCCATGTTATTAAAATTTTATTTAAAGAAGATACAGACACTATTCTATAACATAATAGGATTAAAAGTGGTGTTCCCCAGCAATCACGAAGTTGAATGGTAAATTGCTTTCTAGTACAGCAATACGACAATCTGATGGCATGCATTTCTGTTGCTGATATTTGATGATGTAAACAAAAATCTCAACTCTGAGAATTTATATACAATTTATGGTTAAATTTACATATAAATCAGTAATGTATTGTGAGCCATAGCATTCAAGCTTTAAAATCCCACACTAACTGCAAAGAAAAAATCATTTTGCAGCAAAAGGAAAAGGTAGAGAACATAAGAATGCCACTCAGGATTTCATTTCAAAGAAAAGCTTCATGCCATGTTTAAAATGAAATTGTCAAACAACATAATAAACGAGAACCCAAAGTTAATTACTTTGCTCCATGGACGCTCCTTCAATGGTATATTCCTGATATCAAGATCCTAGCCACCAATTCGGTGTAGGCAACCTATTATACAAAAGTAGTAGCCATCAAACCCGTATTAGTACTTACTGTTTGTTAAAGATTTGATCAGTATTAAGAAAAAATGCCAATAGTTGAGTTTCGAGGCGTCAACTTTGTACGTATTGTACAAATGTTTGTCCATGGTCCTAAGATATACAATCTTGAATTCTTCACCCAAAACAGAGCAATTTGAAAGGAACCATGAAATGATCCATCAGTTGGTATAGTGGAGAAGATGTAAACCATAGACAGTTCTTGACAGGGAGGAAATTGTGTGGTTCTCTAGTTATATAGAGAACTACCACCACCTTACCGTATCATGTCACCATCATATGCAGCTTATAGAGCTAATTGTGAAACTCAATGTGGCATCTTCTCATAATCATTCAAGATATGGTGGCCATAGCAAATCATCTGTTAAATGATGAACCACAGGAGATGAATATATAGGTGTTGTATCCTGTTTCTTTCAACAACCTGAAAAATCTCATTGTTCCCTTTTCTCCATATTTCTCGAATATTATGTGGTAACTAGTAACACTAGCTGCTATAGTTTCCTAAACTTCTTACCCCTCCCAAGCACTTAACCCTTCACCATAATTATAATAGTTTTTCGACGTGATGAGCTAATTCTCTTGTTTTCTAGATGTTTTAGCATAAGCAGAAAATTCCATTGGTGCTTCCAGGATCAAGATGCATAAATTTATTTATCAGACCAGAAAATATAAACCAGAAGACTGGAGTGGAATGATGATAGTTCAAGTCAGCGAAGTTTAAAGAGCTATTGCCATTCGCCAGCATCCATGCAATAGCTGATCTAAAAATCTTTGAAAATAAGTCGAACATTGAAGGGGTTGAGTGCAGGGGATTGAACGACTAGCAGAATTTAACAAATTGACGAAGGTCAACGAGTCAATCCGAATTTCATATGATTTCTTGAAATGAATCAAATCCACTAATCCACTATTCCAAATTAAAACCAATTTTATAATAAACCAACAGCTTGTGTCAAGAAAATGAAAACCCATCGCACCCAAAAAAGAAAACCACATAAAACTTCAATACAAGAGAATAAAGAGAAGCATAATCAATGTAAAACTTTTACACGAACTTACTAGGGAGCTAAAAAAACTGATCCCTGTTCTCGCAAAAGTTTCAAGCTTTCAGATCACAGCTCTTGAAAGAGGGTAATCGAGAAGAGATATCTTGAAGAGACTACGTTTAGGAGAAGAGAAAGTAAACTAAATACGCTTCGGTTTCAAGAAATTAATACATAACAGGGCCCCCCACCGTCGGCCTGACGTCTCGTTTCTCCTTTGTCCTTTTTTTAGAAAAGCAACTATATAATTATTGGGAGTTAATTATCATATCAATTTTAATGCCAAATGTATGACAAGTTTCCACCAATAATTATAATCTTTTTACTGAAAAAGTTCTTCTAACTTTGTAGGCAAGATGAGAAATAATTTTTTTATCAGTCCATTATGGAATAAAAATAATAAATTTCGTATGGGACAAAAATATTTTTTATGATTAGATTCATTGAAAATATATCCCACAAGAATAACCATAAGATGTCTTTAGAAGTTTTGTGTATTTTTTAATACAAAAGATAAAACTAATTTTAATATCTGAATACTATAATATGCTCCACTAGCTAGGTAGTTAGCTAAACTTATTTAAATAGGTTACAGGGTTCTAGGTATTATAAATTGTTTTATCACCTTATAAAATATATGACCTTTTTAGAAAATAAAATGAAAAATATATATGGAGATTGTAAAAAAACTTAAGATGTTGATGCATTTGATATTATAAAAATCTATTAATTTGTTAAAATTATCAAAATAGCAAAATCCATTTTATATTTATGATTTACAAATTTTTTTAAACTAAATATTGAATGTTATTTTAATGGTAAAATGGCTTGGTATTATTTTATAAGTAAAATTTTAAAAAATAAGATTTTAAAATAAAAAGAAACAGGGATGACCATACTTTAATAAAAAAAACATATAAGTTCTTAAACAACATATTTTAGTTTTAAGAGTTAGGGTTTTTTAAAACTCTCTCAAATATAAGTTCGTATAATAATCCTTTTTGAAAACTATTATAAATAATTTTAAGAATTAGAGTTTTTAAACTCTCTCAAATATTGTTATATTCTAATTTTATTTGTCAAAATAAACTAAAGGTGAATTCGGAGCAAAAATATTTGCGACTTTAGAATTTTCTTTAATTGATGCATTTTTAAATTTCATGAATCTCTCAACTAATAAATTCATCATTAGTTATCGGAACTATACGCGCGCGACTAATTTATCTTGACTTTTTAAGCAAAGAAATTAGTTAGAATTTGTTGAGAGATTATGAAACAAGAGATTATGTAATCATCCAGACATCTAACAAATATTGATATTAAAGACATATTTGTCTTTTGTATGATATTCAGACAAAATATTAAAGATAAAACACTAAGGTAGGATATCTTAGTATAATTTTTTAAATCTAATATTAATATAGTGCATTAATATTGATGATATATTTTCTTTGTTTAGATGAAATTCGGAACAAAATAGTGAAAAAATGATATATGAATTCCAATATTTTCAATTCTGAAGCACTCAACATTTAATAACATTATTCCAATTATAACTCAAAAGTTGTCTTATCGGATCTAGTGAAATTCTAGAAAATATTTATTATTTAGAATTTCACTTAGATTCGAACTGACTTTGTTGGACTAAAAAAATGAAATATGAATTTTTTAAAGTCCAAATACATTTTTCTAATAAAAACTGAATATAAACTTATTTTCAAGTTGAGAATTTAAATCAATTTTACTCGGAAATAACCAATCCCTAAAAGGTCACAATAGCCCCTTGATTAGGTGTGAGGATATTCTTGGAATAAATTTTTTCTGTATCAGAATGAATTTGTATAAACAAGAACACTCCCAATGGAATAGTCACTGCCCCACCTTATCATTTAATGGATAAACTAACTTCAGATTTCAAAAACAGAACTAAAACTAGCAACACAAGGATCCGAATTACTACAAACACAAACCCATGCTAACAGTACATTATCAGGGACTCCAAAAACTAAGACCAAACACAACGATTAACATTTCGATCCAGCTCAACAAACAAAAGCTCGCTACCATTGGTGGACTGCTGACGAAAGGGGAAACATATGACTTTTCAAAGAGGCTCAATCACTTTCATTTCTATCGAGTATCATTTGGAAGTATACTCACTGGTTTGCAAATCATCATCCTTGTTCACTAGCTTCTCCTTCTCATCGACGGGTCCATCCTCGACACGGACAGGCTTTACATCTTGAACGCTTTGCGACCCTGTTACCCTGGCCAGAATCACGAACGACATACCTCCAAGAACATTGTTCAAGCACCTCAGCACCACAACTGAGGTCTTGAATAAGAACGTCGGAAATGTCTTGGCTAACAAGAACTCTATTCCATTCAAGGTTTGGTATCTGAAGTTGCTGCTGACACCCATGTGAATTGCCCAGGTTGCGGCATTCAAAACAGTAGGTGGAGGTTTGTTTGGCGTCTCGAAATTTGGATCCATCTTTTTCCTCATGCTAATCAATCCATTGGAAATAGCAGTCCCGAAAAGTCCAGCTGCAAACCCAACAGCAGCAAACAGAGTTCCTTTGTAAACGAAAGTGCCAAGCCTACTCAACAGACTATAAGGTCCTGGTTCGAACATATGGCTAGCAGGAGAACTCGCGAAAATTCCTGGAAGATTCTGGCTTGAAGAAGCCATGGTAGGTGCCAAGAGATACATGAGTACAAAGTTCAGTATGGAACCAACTACAAGCGTCGAAAACACAAAATCAAGTTCATTGAGCCCAAAGTTAGGGCGTGATGCCATATCTCCAAGAACACAAGCACTAACACCGACCAGTTCTTCCATGAGAACTTTGAAAGGGAATTGAGGGTCAGCAGCAACCCTCGACCGCCATCCATTTATGAAAGCCCCGATAGGTCCAAATCCATCCCACGAAGACTTGGACTCATCTGAGTTCCCACCTCCACTCCACCCGCCACTGCCACCATTCCCACCACCATCACCGCGACCAAAACCGATATCACCACCGCCGCCTGTGGCGCACGGAATATAGAATTTGGAGGCCAGATCCGAGTTTTTTAGTTTTATGGTATTACATTGCAATGAGGGTAGAGAAAGGCTATTAGGAAAAGTAGCATCAGCAAATCTGGTACCGAGATTGACATCGTGACGAGTAGAAGTGACATATCCATGGCCGCCGGCAGTAGTAGAGTAGCATAGCTGAGCTGCCATCCCCTTCAACTGGAATAACCCCTAAGAAAGATTTAAGAAAGATCAGTAGCCTACAAAAGAAAACACAAATAAAATAACTGAGACACCACAAAAGTTCAAACTCCCCAACTCGCCACCCTACCTACCACAACAAACCAAATAGCATACAACGATGAGCCGGTGAAGAATTTAAATATTAAACCAAACAATATCTTTGAAAATAAATACATTACGACACACATCATGGAAAAGAAGAAAGGATCAAGTCTCGATTATCCAAATAATCATATAAATTAGGGCAACGACACATTGAGATCACGCAATTCTTCCCATCACTTCAATATTATTATTATCAATCAAAAGAAGCTCAACACGTATACACCTAGACGCCAATCAATCTAAAAAGACGCCGAGAAATCAGAGAAAATGCCAGTCAAAACATAAATAAGATAGATTTAATGAAGAAAAAAATGTGGAACCTGGTTTCTGGACTAGTGCTGAGTGAGATCACTGCTTCCGGCAGTACATAGAACAAACTCGAACTTAAGAAGGGAAATGTAGAGGCGGAACAATTTATAATGAAGCTGGGCTGCAGGCTCCGTGATAATGACCCAATATGAGTGTCACAATTTATCGGCCCAAAACTCAGAATTCTTGATCCATCTACTTGCTCCAGTCCAAAAAATATTCAGTCCAAATTTATGTAATTATTGTCAAAAAAAGTATAACTACAACAAAAAAATATATATATATCTATATTAGCATGACTTTTAATATCTATATATCTAACAATTTTAAAAGACACTATACGCAAAATTAAATTGACCAATAACAAGTTGTATTCGTTTAATGGTTCGAGTTCTAAGGGAGTATGGCGGCTGTTTTTTTTTTTTACTTAAGAGTTTTTGACAAAGATATAATGATATTCTCAAATACAGTTTATTAGAAAACTTGTAGATCAAATTAAAATTCAAACAACTCTTATATCACAACAATCCAATTCAATACAATACATAAATATCTCGATAAATCCAATAAGAAATAATTAAGTTATCACGATTTAATATATATATTTTTATAATACTAGTTGACAGGTACTTCATCTCATGTTCTCATATTTCTTAATATGAATACTTAATCAACATTTAATATATTGTCGTTGTTAGCTGTATATTGTTGATCCCGTAAACTAATCTTTTCATTTAATTTTAGAAAATTGGGTTAATGAGCAATCCTTTCTGACTAGTAAATTGCGTCACGCGATATAATATTCTGAATGGCGTCTTAGATGCGTATCTATATCATCAGATCAAATCCGATCAAATCAAAATAAATAAGTAAAGGAAAATGTATATCTTCACAAGAGTCAAGACGTGATATGGTTCAAATTTGATTAACCGCAATCCTTGAACAGAGTACACAATGAATCTGAGCACAAAATAAAAAAAGAAAAGGTACTAAAACAGGGCCACCACAAATCCGACATCCAAGGACCAAATCCAAATATATATCTACAGGTTATCGAATATCAAGAAACTAGATGAACATATCCAAGACTGAACAGAATCAAGTTGCGGGAGCAAAGTCATGCTGGTCCCCGAGAAAATTGGACACGATCGTATCTACATCCTCCAATCCAACACCAATGAACAATGGATTATTGCCAGTAGGAACACTGCTGGAATCGTCTCTAAGGACTCTCACATTGGGACCCTCCCTGCATTTACCCATGCATTTGCAACCAGAAACCGCGCCTTCGATCCCCACAGCCTTCTTGAATTCATCAAGAATGGCCGCTGCTCCCGACTTCTTGCATTTCCCACCCATGCATACCTCCAGTTTACTCGAACACTCTGTCTCTAAGGTGCCTTCGTTTGATGTGATCTCAGCTGAGAGAGTAGCAGCTGTGCAAGGAGTACACGTGAACGGTGAAATCGGTTCATTCAGAAGAACTGGCGGCGGAGAGGCTTCCTCTAGCTTCGGCTGTGTGAGTTTAAGGCCTTTTTTCATATCTATTACCTCGCCACATTCACTGTCACTCGATGATTCCGAAGAACTGGATGACATTTCGACGGGATTAAGGCTGCTTCGCATAGATTTCGCTAGCTTCTTCTGTTCTTGTCTCCTTTTCTTCTCCAGATGCTTCTCCGCCCTCAGCTTCTGAAGTTGTTCCAGTAAAAGATCAGCCGCTTCCTGAACAGAGGATTTCCAATAATCATATACCACAAGATTGAAAGAGTGAATATGAAATCCCGAGTTTTAACATGAGTGATTGATTATCGAGATAAAACTATTATTTGAAAGGGAGATGGAATAGTACCGAGATGGAAGCGCCTTTGACCTGATGAAGCAAATCACTATCAGGATTATTAGTATTCAATCCAAAACCCATCTCAGTGAAGGCGTGTAAATCTCTGGAAAGGCCCTTGAGCAACTTCATCTGCTTCTTTTTCTTCATCTTCATCGGGCCCTTATTCTCTTTCACCGTATTTTCACTTCTAATCACCGCCATAGATGAACCCTCGCATCGGTTATGATAATATTGCAGAAAACCATGATCATAAATTCCCGGCGACACACCGCTTCGGCTGAGACGCTTGGATTCTATACAAGAAGAAAAGCAGGGTGGTTGCCTGAATATCAACCCGGAAGCCTCCATTGATATCGCTTTCCTGCTCTGCAAATTATGATCAAAACGCGGAAACTTCCTCTGACGGGTAAGGCTGAAACTACGTATAAGTATCAACAATATAATATAATCTCAGCTTGCCCTCAGGAAGAATCCCTCTGAAACACAAAATACAAAGGAATTTTCCTTTTTTGAATGAAGTGATTTTATCGGATCGTTTGTAGATCGATTGCGGGTGATGGAGAAGAATTTGTCCGCAATTTTTATAAATAGCATAGCGTGAAGGAATCATCCTGCGCGTACACGTGGCAGATCATGGCCAAGTTGTCCTACGTGGCAACGGGGTGTGCAGAGCTCCAAGCGGTTACCAGTTTGCACGAGCTTTTTCATGTCTTGCACGCGTTTTGGGAAGATCCACACCGCTGGATTCTTTCGACGATCAGGATTATGTTCCACGTGGCTCCAGTCTCCTCTCCAGTTTATAACATCATATTTTTTCTGACTCGAGAATCACATGCCGTACTGGAAATCGGTTCGAGGACGCTATCTCTATTTCTATCTCCAATATATAAGTATATATTATTTATTATTATATATCATATATATTTCTAATATATTATTTATTATATTACATATCATTATTATGTTATTAAAAAATAATATATATATTACAATTATTAATATATTATTATTTAAACTTTGAAGATTTTTTAGTCATCTAATATATTTATTAAACAATAATAATAATTATTTTTATTATATATCGGGGTGGGATCGGAAAGTTCAGGGATGAGAGTATTATTGTTATCTTCATTGTCATTTAATTCAATGATTTCAAAAAGTTCCTATACTCGTCCGGTTGTTCCCATGAACCCCAAATTTGCGAGAAAATTACCATCCCTATTCAACATCTCATGTAAATATAAATTTTAATATCAAAGATAAATATTTACGAGTATAATACTGATTTTGGTCCGAATTTTTTTCTTGTTAGTTTCATGTTTTCCTCGTGATAATTCAATAAATACGTCATTTACGTACGTGTTAATAATTTTAAAATAAACAATGATATTGTATATATATATATCAAATGGTCTCTCAAAGTCAAGGTATGAGGTGAAGTGAAAAAACATATCAAAGATAATAAGGTCTAATCTAATCTATCATTAAAAAACGAGTGATAAAATGTTGACCTTGAAATAACATATTTATCATGCCAAATATAAAGAACACGTGGCGTAGAAACTGGAGTTGTTTTCCATGATCTTTTTTAGGTTCTCACGCCGCTCGTATATAATATTGAATCAATGTCTCTGTTTCAAACCAAACTGAAATCTACAACCACCATTTCTTGGAACTTCAGGTTAGTTTAAATGAAACGTGTGGTTAGGTGTGTATATTACTTTCTCAGAGTAGTTGAGTATAATCAATTAGCTAGCCAGTTTTTAGCTGGTAAATGAATGAATTTGGGCATTAATCTTAATATAATGTCGGTGAAAATCAATTCGATTATTGGAACAGAAATTTTACGACCATTCGATTTTAAATCAGATTTTGACATTCATCGTTTCAACGAGAGTTGGCCTACAATCTCATCCTACGTAGGGCTATCAAATTAAAGTATCAAAGTCATGTATCAGATGAATTTACACCGTCTTTTTTTTAATCTTCCGCTGGGCTTTCAGATCCACCACGATCACAGAGATATTATCCGTGCTTCCCCTTTGGAACGCGACCTGTGTGAGGTAGTTGGCTGCATCTTGTGCCGCGGGATCGATATCCTCGCCTCTATCTACGGAGAGGACGCCGCCGCCGCCATTTCTTTTGTGCCAGAGTAGGATTCGCCTTCTAGCCAAATCACAAGCCTCCTCGTTTGTCATCACGTCCCAAAGACCGTCGCTCGCTAGGATGAGGCACTCGTCGTCTTTCGCTCGAGGATGGAACGTTACGTCTGGATCGGATATGATGTATGGACTCAAATATCTGTCACCTACACGGAAGGGGAACGATGGAAAGTTTTAGATGGAGTCCAACCTTTGATACCAAACTCAAAATGAACATGTTCTTGCTCGAATTTAGTAACTACTGTACTATAAGATGAGAAGGCATATTTTGTCTTTGTCGACAAGAACATACCAATGGATCTTGACACCGCGAGGACACCCGAAACTCGGTATCCGTTCCAGTTGATAACCTTGCCTCCCATGGCTTCTATCCTTTCGCACTCATCTTCTCGCTGAGGCTGGAAACAATTATGAACGGTTAATTAAATCTTGTCACGATGGATGAAATCATCTGAGCACAATATATTTTGATCTTTCGAGGTCTACCTTATGGTCTGTGGATAAGGGCACAGCCACTTTCCCACGACACAGCACTGCCCTCGAATCACCACAATTCGCAACAATGATCTGGGTCGAACAAACTATCGCCACGACAGCCGTAGATCCAACCGAGTCCGGCGCGACGGGTGGAACCACTAGCGGGTCGGAGGAGATGCCTCCATCCATTTCGGGAGAACCACCAACTTCATCATCCATTTTTTGAAAACAATCAAGAAATATCTTCATCCATTGCTCCTTCCAGCCATACTCAGCATAACTATCATTAAAATTTTGCTTAGATTTTTCAATCACCTCGGTTAAGGCTATATGAAGACGCTCTTTGCAATAATTAGCAACCTACACACCCAAAATTTACTCTGTTACATATATATTTAATCGGGAACATACCACACTATAAATCGAAAATGGAAAGAGTAATGAAATGTACCTGAGAACCTCCGTGTCCGTCATAAACTCCGAATACGTGGGCAGTTAAATCTTGATCCGAGTGAAGGTTATCGCTCAACATTTGGGAAGGTAACCTCAAAAACCGCGGCAAAGCTACCGCAGAATCTTCCATCTCGGTCCTCCTTCCTTGAATCGACACCAACCCCCAAAGAGGTGGAACATTGAGCTTATTGACCTTTGTTTCTTTCGAAACCTCGAAAAGGGATTCCGAAATTCTTTTACTCAAGTCAAGCATAACCATTGCCTCACCATTCTCTCGTACCAAGACAAGATCCTCTACAACTACCGACTCCACCATTGATTCCCGGGAACCATTGCAATCCTTATCCAAGAAACCAAGTGCTATCTTTCCCAAGTCAACCTCCAACACTTTGCACTCATCAATACATGGTGTTTTGGTTCCATTTGATTCGTATTCACAATCTATAATGCTCGGAATCGACTCACTGCCGAATGGTATAAACCCGCCTTTCATGAGTTGTTGGTCTTTAAGTACAACATGACCACCCTCATCTTCCCTACTCTTTGCCAGAAGATCGGCTTCGGCAATTCTCGGTTCGTCGAAATTAGACTCGTCTCTGGTGACAACTCCATCAGGTGTGACACCAGAAGGAAAACTTAAGCTTCCAATGGACCGGGACAGTTTAGTCATAGATGTTCTTCTTGTGTTGGATATGAGCTCAATCCCAGTAATATCGACACAAGTCGTCAGCACAGAGTCCTCGTTAATTAGATTTCCCAGCTTGAAGGAGACAGAAATCACAGGAGTTATTTCATCCATCAATCACCAGAATTATTTCAACAGATAACTCAACCAGAATCCCACCGAGATACACGGTTCGGTACTAAATTTAGGCAAAAACAAATAAATAAACAAATACCGCGAGGGTTCCAATAAAATCGGAACAAGAGAATCAATGAACTAAAGACAGTTTAAAAAAGAAACCGATTTGAATCGGGGAGAAACAGGCAAAAACAAATCCAGGAATTTAACAAAAACAAATCCAGGAAAAATTCCCACAGAATGTTGAGCGTCTTCTGGGGGAAGAAGAGAGCATACATAAGTATCCAGGAACACAACTTACAATCACAAGCTATAAAAAAGGCTTCATTAATCTGAGAAGGTGGCCTTCAAGAGAATATTAATAACATTCTTGAAATCGCCAAATTTAATTTAAATACCCAAGAAAGGATGGGAAAAGGAAACCCCACTGAAAATTTCGATTAAAAATGGCCACTTTTCTTGCCCTTCACCTCCAAGTGTTGAAATATCCAGTCTTTGATCCCCACACGTCACCCCCGTCAAGAATTATAGAGAAACAATACTGGGGATTCGGGACACCTATCACCTTTTCAAATGTAAAAAAAGTACGTTTAACTCAACCCAAAATAAAATAAGATAAAAAATTAAACTATTCAAAAAATATAACCAAAAAGAAAATGGCCCAGTCGTACAAGGAAGAAGATGGGTCGCTTACCGTTTCAAGAATAGAGCATTCGATGACACATTTAATGTAAGACCTAAAATATATATTCTTCGTCCATTTTTTTAAGAGTTCGTAAAAACAGAAACAATTATGTGTCATACGAAGGGGTTTTCCGTGTCGAATCCCACGATACTTCTCATTCAATGCTGCCCACGTGGGGACCATTAATATTTCTGCGTATTAAAAATGTTGTTTTTATAATAGAAGTGTAGAAGTCAGGATTCTCTTACAGATGCGGGTATGTTTTAAAGCGGACACGCGAAAATACAACCACCCTCAGACAGTGACCTTCTTCTTGCTCCAATTTAACAAAGGAGACGTGTACTTATGTTAGATCTTAGAACAGTCTATTCCCAATATCATTGTTGGATTTTAATTCTCATATACTGGATACTCTCACTTTATACCACTGTATTATATATCTGTATACAAACGTGGGACTTGAATCAAATATCTCTTAATTCTTGAGGTCTCACTTCTGTTACTAGATCAATGAATCATGTTTATTAATTGATTAAGGAAAAACAAGCTATCTGTTTCAGGTGGGTTCTGATTTTCTCAACCAAATTCGAGCATGGGGAGACCCCATCCATGTCTTTTAATATATTGGCTCGTGTGTGTAGGCTATTATTTGCTTGATAATAGGAGTAGTGATTATGGAGGTGGGTAACTAGCCAAGTTTATTCTCTGCGCACATTTTTTCACACATAACAAACTAGACAAACCATTGGTATGGGGAAGTGATGGCCACAAATGGATTTAGATTTTATGGTATGTTTGGATTTGGGAGGAATATTGATTGAGGAGATACCATACCAACTAGCCGGCTGGATTAGATGCCAATTACTCAATATAAACTATAATTAATTCCATTAAGTTTGGACCAGAGATAGTATTAGTACCATGGCAGTGGAAGAATGTTGAAATTTTTTAAAAACAAATATTCAATTGGTTGCAACTTATTTCACCAAATCAGAATATATGGCCCGAGTTTTTTAAAACCATGTTTTAGAAAATTTTAATCTCATAGGGTGTGAGAAATTGAATTAACAATAAACGAATGTTTGTACAAGATTTTGGTAAAAGCTTTGTAAAAATAAAGTGTTTTTAAATATAGTTTTCTATTATGTTTTAAGAAAAACAGGCTGGTAAAAACGTTCAAATAGACATTGGGTCGGCCCATATTTTAAAGTGGGTCATTTTCCTCCAAAATTTACCTCTCTTTGCA
>KV017169.1:0-12623 GCA_001598015.1 Dorcoceras hygrometricum
TTTTTTCAGATCATCAAACCCCAAATAGAAAAATGACCGTTTTGCCCCTCAACAGAGTCAAATCCCGGTTTGACCCCTGTTGACTTTTAGGAAGTCGCACTTCCCGAAATCCTCCTCTCGTGCTCAACACATTGAGCTGAGTATCCGTGTGGGAATTTCGAATCCAGTACTTGTGTGACCCTCAATGGTTCAGGGATACAGCTAGCCGTGGGCCCACAACCATTGTGGCTCCGGAATCACAATTCCGTACCTGCCCAACGGATCATGGTAAAGCGTCTAGCAACATCGCCCCATGATCCCATAGGTATCACTGATAGTGCCTGCAAGAACCAGTCGGTCGTGGTTAGCGTACGGTACGGTCCTTTCAATCCATATATCACGATCAGATCAACGACCATTGGTAAATCGAGAGTCGCTAGAGATCCGATAGCTATGCATACATCTTGGAGATCGAATAGTGACATCGCGAGTGTAACTAGGTAAACACATTTACCTAAAACACTTCTAGTACTCTGGCCAGAGATTTGCACACTATTATCCCCTCAGATAGCATAGGATATCCACGCATGTCTGCGAGCGGTGAATCCTCGACAACGATGCATCGACTCCTACATGCATCGGGGTCTCACCCAATCCCGACGCCTGGTGACCCCAAGTGAGTCGGCTAACGGGTCAAAGTGAGACGCCTATCATGTAGAGTCTCAATGACGTTTCGAGTCGTGAGGACTAATCAGTACAACCAAGACCTCGGACTTATCCACTCGACAAATGGTAACCACTTGGAATGTCCGAACGAGGGTAGTTCGATAGATCACCAGGTCACTATCAAATCATTACACACATAATGAAAGTAAAGAATGCCACATAAGAAAATGCGAATATCATATATATAAAGATCGTTTGTACAAGAGTCAATAAAACCCACACGCCACAAGTTGGCTAGTTGGGCATCTACTCTAACATAGCGTGGGTCACGAAATGCGTCGAGTGGGTCGCGACATGCGTCGCGGTGTGCGTGAGTAGTGCGTCTAGGCTTTGATGAATTTGGCTCGGTTCCATTGGACCGGTTCGAGCTGGTTGAGTTGGACCGGGGCGGTTCATCGAGTCTCGAGTAAATTATTTTAAGTCGGGTCCGAGTTACTTTATTTTTGGGCCGGGTAGTTTTATTTTATTTTTAAATTCCGAGTCAACTTTATCGGGTCAATTCAAATTTTTAAGTTAAAAATTTATTCTTGGTCAAAATGATTTCGGGTCAATGATTTTAAGTTAAAAATTGTTTTAAGTGCTGGATTTTTTTAGTAAATGGGATTTTAATCAAATTGTTGGTTTTGGGCAATTAATTATTCTAATGAGATTTAAGCCTGTTTTTATGATGTTGGGCCCATTTTGAGTTGGGCTTAGTATTATTTTAAGTCTAGTGGAGGCCTTGGGCATAGAATTAGTGGGCCAGTCGCTTGAGCCAGTCCTTGACCGGGCCGAGGAAAATAATGCATAGGCCCATGAATATATATTTAATTATATACGTATTATGCTATGTAATTGTTTATGAAATGTTTTAAGGAAATTAAATATATATTGATGGGCCAAGATCTTGTTAAAGTCGCATGATTTCATGAAACGCATGCATCATGAAAGTTTAAGTTATGTTAAGGCATGAATGGAAAATATTTTGAGGGATTGAAGTGTTGTGGGGCAAAGTAATGATGTGAGTTAGCCGGGTAGCCGGGCCCGGGGATCCCCTGTTAATGTATGAGTCTATGGATCCATGTGTGATATCATGGTGAAGTGGCAGCCTATGGATCCTCGTGTGATATCGGGGTGAAGTGGCAACTTATAGGTGTGACATATAGGGATCCTCGTGTGACATCAGGGTGAACCACAACGCCACGTACGTTGGTTTATAGATTGATCAATCGAATTAATGGCTTTCACTTCATGGCTACGACTCATATGTTATTTTAAGTTATGTTATGTTAATGCCATGCCTTAATGTATATGTTATATGATAAAGTATGTACGACTACAGTACGATTTAACGTTTAAGATCTTTTAATCCCGCATGTCATGAAATTATGTTCCTATGCTTATGTGCCTGTATGTGGTTTTGTTATACATACTTTGTTATTAGCGGATAGAGCATGTTGAGCCTTTAGGCTCACTAGGTTTGAATGGTGCAGGAGAGCATGATGTTGATGATATTACTCCGACCGACGGTGAAGATGTCTAATGCTCCGCTGTGGCTGTTATCCCGTGACCACTCAGTTATTTTATGCCTTTGCTTTTAGACATGTTTTACGCAAACAGTTTTGAATACTCTGATTTTATGTTAGCCCGTGTGATGTGGATTGAGATATTTTGCAGTTGGTCTTAAACGGATGATGAGATGTTATTTTTAATGCTTTAAGCTATGGTTCTTATTTATAGCTTTTACTAAATGTTTATTCCACAACTGCTTTAAAAAAAAAAATTTTGAGGTTTAGTACGTTTCAACTTGGTATCAGAGCGGTGGTTCTGGTGGGATACTAGCCTGCTGTGTGGAGCTCGGAAGTCGCACTGCCAGCCTGTGAGTTTTATTTTATGAATTATGTTTATGTTGTATGCTGCATGTTATCTTTACCTTAGATTTTAAAGGTTAGACGCCTAGTCATGCACGTAGATTTACGTTATAAGGTTTGGTGTACCGGAACAATGCCTCCCCGTCGGATTAGAGAGCAGCAACAGGATGACGACTTGCCTCCTCCTCCTCCACCACCCCAGATGACGTCGTTTGAGAGGGCTAACGTGGAGATGTTAGTCGGGAATACTAGGTTACTGGAGAGACAGTCGGAGCGACCCGGCAAGTCACATGAGGAAGATATTGCTGAGAGGTTCAGCAAGCAGGGACCTAAGGAGTTTTCTGGCACTAAAGATCCTGTAACGCCCCAAAATCCATAGGACCACATTTATGCATTTTATTGATTTCATGGTCCAAATAGGCAATTTTAAAAGTTATGTATCTTCTGATTTATTTATGTCAGCAAGTAGGATACGTTGTGGCTGAGCGCTGCGGCTGGTACCAGCAGGCAACTCCAATGAGCGATGCACGAGCTGGATTTTAAATTGATTGGAAAATGTTTTAAGGAGGTGAAATGCTTTCTTTAGAAGAAGGTTTGGTGTTTTACAAATTAAAATGATATGAAGGGAATTTTTACTAAATTTTAGAGGTGTGTCATGCTTGATTTCTCAAGTAGCTTGCCACTAATCCCTTTCATATAAAAACCTGTTTTGAAAGTAAGATTTTCATCAATTGCAAAGAAAAGTTTTAAAGTGTTCTTCAAAGAAATTCCAGAAGAGTTCGTGCGTTGCTCAAAGGGAGAAGTTCTGTAGGAAGTAGCTGTTGACGCAAAGCTTTGATTAAGCCAAGTAAAAGCTGATCCTTTGCTACACCATTTAAAGCTTATATTGTTGTTCTTATGGATCTGCTTGCCTGTATGTTTAAAGTTCATGTTTGAAATGATTTAGACATGAAAAAGGAAATAAAGATGGGTTCGAAAATGATGTTTTGATGTTTATGATGCTTCCAGTATGTTTTCCAGAAAGTTATGAATGTTTTAAATGTACTGAGGATTCGAATTCATTTCAAATAATGTTATAAATGTTCTTCTCGCAGTAGCTGTAATATTAGAATTTGATAACTATGTAATCGGTAGTTGTTGGTTGAATCATTGTAAGTATGGTTTGATAGGCAACGGCTGATGACATAGTTGTTGTTTTGATATTACGAACGTCGAGTTATGTTTCAGCAGCTGTATCTACTTGTTAAGATTCAACAGCTGTATTGTTATGTTTACGAATGTTTTTCCTTGTTGCTTTAATGTCGGAGTTTGATGATTGTGTAATCAGTAGTTGCTGGTTGAATCACTATAAAGTCTGGTTTAATAGGCGACGGCTGGTAGCGCAATTATTGTTTCGATATTGCATGTGTCTTTCGTAAATTTCAGCAGATGCACTGTTCATCAGCAGATGCATCTTTCCTTGTTAAAGTCAGCAGTTGCGATTCTTTGTTAGGAATCAGCAGCTGCATTGTTATTGTCAAATCAGCAGCTGCATTTCCTTTATTAGAATTCAGCAGTTGCGTTGTTTTCATAAAATCAGCATATGCACTGTTCACCAGTAGATGCATTCCATTGTAATAGTTCAGCAGTTGCTTTATTCGTTTCTAAGTACTGTTCAATTCAGCAGGTATTAGTCTTGAGACTGGTACTATTCAGTAATATAATGATGTTAGCGCTTTTCTTTGCGACTGATTGATGCGCTAACGACGTCGTTTCTTTAAGTCATAAAATATCAGCAGGGAGTCTTGCTATCCTATCTGCTGATTTCTCCAACGACATCGTTTCATTTAAATACGATTGTTTTTAAAACAATTCTTGCAGCTGGTTTTGTTTCTTCCAGCTGGTTCATTTAGCGATAGTTGTAAGCAGCAGAGGTTTCATAAGTGCTGTTCCATTTTCTTGCGACTGGTTTTCCTTTCAGCAGTTTCATTTCAACGAAATGTTTCCAAAGTCGAATTCGATACTCAGTAAAGTTTTAAAATGGGAAGCAAATGTTTAAAATGATGGAACCTGATGTGTTACAGAAATGTTTTACGAAAGAATGTAATGGAAAAGTTTATTTTAAGATTATGGCATAGATAGTTGACGGTCACCAACGAGAAGGGCGAGCAGTTGTCTAGAGGTCGGCTGCCCTTTCATAATGAGCTATATGCTAAAAACTGATATCGGGAGTCATTTTGATCAAAGTGCATAACGGACCATGAGGAGCTTATATGCCATAGTCTAAGGAAAAGAAATTGATGTTAGAGCTGGGCTATTATCCCCTGTCTCTAAGAATATGATCGAATTGTTTATGAATGTACAGATTTTTACTTGCTGAGCTCTCACTAGCTTTTAAAATGGTGCAGGTACGACAGCTGAAGAACGAACAGCAGGTGAAACTTGAGACCAGCAGCTGGTGTTGTGTTTATACAAGGCCTACGTTTTCCGTATCTCAGCTGTAGCGTTTTGATTTAATTTGTACTGTTTTAGATCAGTAGCAACAGTTGTATATTTACTTAGAATATCAGCTGTTGTAAATCTCAATTGCAATTATCAATAAAAACTGTTTTTCCGCAAATGTTTTTAGTAGTTAGCGCACGAGTTAGGTACCTGCTGGTCCTTGAGGTTGTTGTTTGTTTTGTTTCTTTCAAGTTATAGGAAATACAGCCTATAGCGAATTATCTTCTAGTCCTTCTTTTATTCGAAATTTTTATTTATCCCAATTCTCGTGGCCCCGTTGGGTTCGGGCGTCACAACATGGTATCAGAGCAACGTTCCTGAGATAAACACACGCACCATCACCTGGATCAATGTTCATCGTCTGTTCTTCTAAGTTGTGAGTTTATTTTCAGAGCATTGTCATTAAATTATTTAGCATGTTCTGATTTATGCATGTGGTGTATTATGGGCTATAGAATATAGAATGTCAGGAAGAGGACGAGGAAGAACTAGAAACAGTATTCCTCTAGAAGAAACTGAGAGTCATAACAATGCTAACATCACTCAATTGTTAAGAATGCTGGTAGAACAAAATAACAACAGAGGCAATGGCCAATCTTCCAGCAGCAGGGGACCAAGTAACGATGACCCCCAAGAGAAATTTAGGCGCCAGAAGCCTAAGGAATTTAGTGGAACTACTGATCCACTAATTGCCGAGAGTTGGATTAAATCCATGGAGGTTATTTTCGAGTACCTCCAACTGTCTGATTTAGATAGGCCAAGGTGCGCTATCTACATGCTAAGGGAAGATGCAATGATTTGGTGGGAAGGAGTCAAGATGTCTGTGGATCTGCTGAATCTCACCTGGGCAGATTTCAAGAAAGTATTCTATGAGCAATACTTCACAGCGGGAAAGAGATCTGAATTGAAGAGGGAATTCTTGACCATCAAGCAAGGGAGTTTAACCGTACAGGAGTATGTGCGGAAGTTTGAGAGAGGGTGCTATTTCGTGCCATTAATAGGGAGTGACCCAGAAGAGAAATTTAGTCACTTCGTGGAAGGGTTGAAGCCTATGTTTAAAATGAATGTTAGGCTGTCAGTGCCAAGAATGTACAGGGAAGTAGTGGATAGAGCCCTGCAAATTGAAAGAGATTGGAAAGATCTTGATGAAGAAAGGCAGCAAAAGATACAAGCCATTCAGTAGAAGGACCCGAGGCCATTTAAGAAACAAAACAAGAATCAGCAGAGGCCTCAGGAGCAAAAGCCTCTACCAATTCAACCTATAAGCTCTGTTCCTGCTGGTAATGATAGAAAAGAATGTCCTAAATGCCATAAGCACCATTTGGGGCAATGCAGACTTGGACAAAACGTCTGCTATAAATGTGGAGTGCCGGGACATATTATGAGGAATTGTCCAAAATCCAAGCAACTGGTGACCAGCAGAGCCTTCGTGATGACGGCTTATCAAGCTCCTCCAGAGTCGACAGTGGTCACAGGTGAAATTTCAATAGCTGGATTTCCTTCTCTAGCTTTGTTAGACTCAGGAGCTACGCATTCGTTTATTTCTGCTGAGTTTGTTAAGAAATTGTCAATCCAGCCGGAGCAAGTAATGATAGGTTATTGTGTGTCGGTACCATCAGGGGAAAAGCTGGTATCGCACGAACTGTTTAGAAGTTTAGAATTAAACTTCAAGGACATAAGATTACTGCTGATTTAATTGTGTTACCAATGCCAGAATTTGATTTAATTTTGGGAATAGATTGGCTAACTAAGTATGGGGTAGTAATTGACTTTAAACTACGGGCGGTAGCTGTCAACCCACCTGGAAAAGTGTCATTTCAGTTTTTGGCTAAACATGTTAATAAGATCCCTTCGATTATATCCTCATTATCAGCAACTGATAGACCCCAGCTGTTAAATGTAGAAGTAGCAAATGAATTCCCTGAGGTTTTTCCAGAAGATATTCATGGATTGCCACCGGACAGGGAGTTGGAATTTTCGATTGATTTAGTTCCAGGAGCTGCTCCAGTATCTAGACCACCATATCGACTAGCTCCAACAGAGATGAAAGAATTGAAAGAACAGATACAAGATCTGTTGGAGAAAGGATTTATAAGACCAAGTACTTCGCCATGGGGAGCCCCTGTTCTATTTGTTAAAAAAAAAGATGGAAGTATGAGATTATGTATATATTATCGCGAGTTCAACAAATTGACAATTAAGTATAAGTATCCATTACCTAGGATAGAAGATCATTTCGACCAGTTGAGAGTGTCAGTAGTATTTTCTAAGATCGACTTGAGGTCTGGATATCACCAACTGAAGATTAAGGCAACTGATGTATACAAAACAGCCTTTAGAACTAGGTATGGCCATTACGAATTTTTGGTTATTCCCTTTGGACTTACAAATGCTCCATCAGCATTTATGGATTTAATGAATAGGGTCTTTCAAGGCAACTGATGTATACAAAACAGCCTTTAGAACTAGGTATGGCCATTACGAATTTTTGGTTATTCCCTTTGGACTTACAAATGCTCCATCAGCATTTATGGATTTAATGAATAGGGTCTTTCAACCATACTTAGACCAGTTTGTAGTTGTATTTATCGATGATATCTTAGTCTATTCTAAGACTCAGCAGGAGCATGTTCAACATTTAAGAATCTTGCTCCAGATTTTGAAAGATAAACAGCTGTTTGCTAAATTTAGCAAATGTGATTTCTGGATGGAGAAAGTATCGTTCTTAGGCCATATAATCTCTAAGGATGGTATAGAAGTCGACCCTGCTAAAGTTGAAGCGGTTCGCGACTGGCCAGCACCAAAGAATGTGGCAGAGATAAGGAGTTTCTTGGGTTTAGCTGGATATTATAGGCGATTTATCCAAGGATTCTCAAAGATTGCTGTTCCTCTGATTACGCTTACAAAGAAGCAAGTGAAGTATAACTGGACAGAAGAGTGTCAAAGCAGTTTTGACAAATTGAAGCAAGCGCTGATTGAAGCCCCTGTTTTGACGATGCCAACTGATGAGGGAAAATTTGTAATATATACCGATGCTTCTAAGTTGGGACTAGGAGCTGTATTGATGCAGGATCATAAAGTTATTTCATACGCATCTAGGCAGCTGAAAGATCATGAGAAGAATTACCCAACTCATGACTTAGAACTAGCGGCTGTTGTCTTTGCCCTTAAGATATGGAGGCACTACCTTTATGGGGAGAAGTGTGAGATCTTTACAGATCATAAGAGTTTGAAATACTTACCCAGAAAGAATTGAATATGAGGCAGAGGCGATGGTTGGAGCTGGTTAAAGATTATGATTGCACTATCAGTTATCACCCAGGAAAAGCAAACGTGGTAGCTGATGCCCTCAGCAGGAAATCAGCAGGATTAGCGCAATTGACTGTCCAGCAGCCGTTGGCAAATGAAATTGAGAGGTTTGGACTTGAAATAGTGTCTAGCAGAAGCAGTGCTATGATGTTAGCAGATCTCTCTGTAAGATCAAATTTGTTAAACCAAATTCGGGAGGGTCAGCAGCAGGATCAGCAGTTGAAGAAATGGGTTCAGCAGGATAGAGAAAGAGGCAGCAGTCTCTATTTTCCAGAGGAAGGAATTGTTAGGTACTTGGGCAGAATCTGGGTGCCTCAAGTAGATGATTTAAGAGCTGAACTTGTGAAAGAAGCTCATACAGCTCCATATTCAGTACATCCAGGAAGTACGAAAATGTACAAGGACCTCCAGCAGTTGTATTGGTGGCCGGGAATGAAGAGGGATGTTGCTAGATTTGTAGCTGAATGTTTGACGTGTCAGCTGGTGAAGGCTGAACACCAGCGACCAGCAGGATTATTAAAGCCACTGCCGATCCCAGAATGGAAGTGGGAAAGTATAGCGATGGATTTTGTGACTGGTTTACCAAGGACAGTGCAAGGATATAACTCCATCTGGGTTATAATTGATAGGCTCACTAAGTCTTCTCATTTCGTACCAGTTAAAACAACATATCAGGTGAGCAGGTACGCTGAATTGTATGTTAATGAAATAGTGAGGCTACATGGTGTTCCAATTTCCATTGTATCAGACAGAGATCCTAAGTTCACATCAGCCTTTTGGAAAAGCCTACACAAGGCTATGGGTACAAAGTTGACGTTCAGCACTGCGTTTCACCCTCAAACTGATGGACAATCGGAAAGGGTGATTCAAATTTTAGAAGACTTGCTCAGAGCATGTATTGTGGATTTTTCAGCAGGATGGGATGTGAGTTTGCCACTGGTAGAGTTTGCCTACAATAACAGTTTCCAAGCTTCAATTCAAATGGCTCCATATGAAGTTTTATACGGCAGAAAGTGTAGAACACCACTTCACTGGGATGAAGTTGGTGAAAGAGCTGGTTTGGGACCAGAAGTTGTTGAACAAACAGCAGCAGCTGTTAGAAGAATAAGAGAAAGAACGAAAACAGCTCAAAGTCGGCAGAAGAGTTACGCAGATAATCAAAGAAGGGAGCTGAATTTTGAAATAGGTGATCGAGTATTTTTGAGAATAGCTCCAATGAAAGGAGTTATGAGTTTTGGAAAGAAAGGGAAGTTGAGTCCAAGGTATATTGGACCATACGAGATTTTAGAGAAGGTAGGAACGCTCGCCTATCGACTAGCGCTGCCTCCACAAATGTCAGCAGTGCACAATGTTTTTCACGTATCAGATTTGAGAAAATATATTCCCCACCCTTCGCACGTGCTGAGTCAAGAACCAATCCAGTTAGTAGGATTTAAGAAAGAATTCTCCTCTGAGAAGTTAGAAGATTAAGAAACCGTAGCATTCCTATGGTTAAGATACAATGGTCCAACCAGTCGGAGCGAGAAGCAACGTGGGAAACAGAAGCTGATATTCTAAGTCTTTACCCGTATTTATTTGGTACGTAAATTTTGAGGACGAAATTTCAATAAGGAGGGTAGAGTTGTAACGCCCCAAAATCCATAGGACCACATTTATGCATTTTATTGATTTCATGGGCCAAATAGGCAATTTTAAAAGTTATGTATCTGCTGATTTATTTATGTCAGCAAGTAGGATACGTTGTGGCTGAGCGCTGCGGCTGGTACCAGCAGGCAACTCCAATGAGCGATGCACGAGCTGGATTTTAAATTGATTGGAAAATGTTTTAAGGAGGTGAAATGCTTTCTTTAGAATAAGGTTTGGTGTTTTACAAATTAAAATGATATGAAGGGATTTTTTACTAAATTTTAGAGGTGTGTCATGCTTGATTTCTCAAGTAGCTTGCCACTAATCCCTTTCATATAAAAACCTGTTTTCAAAGTAAGATTTTCATCAATTGCAGAGAAAAGTTTTGATTAAGCCAAGTAAAAGCTGATCCTTTGCTACACCATTTAAAGCTTATATTGTTGTTCTTATGGATCTGCTTGCCTGTATGTTTAAAGTTCATTTTTTAAATGATTTAGACATGAAAAAGGAAAGAAAGATGGGTTCAAAAATGATGTTTTGATGTTTATGATGCTTCCAGTATGTTTTCCAGAAAGTTATGAATGTTTTAGATGTACTGAGGATTCGAATTCATTTCAAGTAATGTTATGAATGTTTTTCTCGCAGTAGCTGTAATATTAGAATTTGATAACTATGTAATCAGTAGTTGTTGGTTGAATCATTGGTATGGCTTGATAGACAACGGCTGATGGCATAAGTTGTTGTTTTGATATTACGAATGTCGAGTTATGTTCCAGCAGCTGTATCTACTTGTTAAGATTCAGCAGCTGTATTGTTATGTTTACGAATGTTTTTCCTTGTTGCTGTAATGTCGGAGTTTGATGATTGTGTAATCAGTAGTTGCTGGTTGAATCAGTATAAAGTCTGGTTTAATAGGCGACGGCTGGTAGCGCGATTATTGTTTCGATATTGCAAGTGTCTTTCGTAAATTTCAGCAGATGCACTGTTCATCAGCAGATGCATCTTTCCTTGTTAAAGTCAGCAGTTGCGATTCTTTGTTAGGAATCAGCAGCTGCATTGTTATTGTCAAATCAGCAGCTGCATTTCCTTTATTAGAATTCAGCAGTTGCGTTGTTTTCATAAAATCAGCATATGCACTATTCACCAGCAGATGCATTCCATTGTAATAGTTCAGCAGTTGCTTTATTCGTTTCTAAGTACTGTTCAATTCAGCAGGTATTAGTCTTGCGACTGGTACTATTCAGTAATATAATCATGTTAGCGATTTTCTTTGCGACTGATTGATGCGCTAACGACGTCGTTTCTTTAAGTCATAAAATATCAGCAGGGAGTCTTGCTATCCTATCTGCTGATTTCTCCAACGAAATCGTTTCATTTAAATACGATTGTTTTTAAAACAATTCTCGCAGCTGGTTTTGTTTCTTCCAGCTGGTTCATTTAGAGATAGTTGTAAGCAGCAGAGGTTTCGTAAGTGCTGTTCCATTTTCTTGCGACTGGTTTTCCTTTCAGCAGTTTCATTTCAACGAAATGTTTCCAAAGTCGAATTCGATACTCAGTAAAGTTTTAAAATGGGAAGCAAATGTTTAAAATGATGGAACCCGATGTGTTACAGAAATGTTTTACGAAAGAATGTAATGGATCAATGTTTATTTTAAGATTATGGCATAGATAGTTGACGATCACCAATGAGAAGGGTGAGCAGTTGTCGAGATGTCGACTGCCCTTTCATAACGAGCTATATGCTAAAACTGATATCGGGAGTCATTTGATCAAATGCATAACGGACCATGAGGAGCTTATATGCCATAGTCTAAGGAAAAGAAATTGATGTTAGAGCTGGGCTATTATCCCCTTTCTCTAAGATTATGAACGAACTGTTTATGAATTGTTTATGAATGTTCAGATGTCTGCATGCGTTTATGAAATTGTTATTATTCAGGTTTTACTTGCTGAGCCTTTAGGCTCACTAGCTTTTAAAATGGTGCAGGTACGACAGCTGAAGAAAGAACAGCAGGTGAAACTTGAGACCAGCAGCTGGGTGTTGTGTTTATCCAAGGCCTACGTTTTCCGTGTCTCAGATGTAGCGTTTTGATTTAATTTGTACTGTATTAGATCAGTAGCAACGGTTGTAAATTTACTAAGAATATCAGCTGTTGTAAATCGCAATTGCAATTATCAATAAAAAATGTTTTTCCGCAAATGTTTTTAGTAGTTAGCGCGCGAGTTAGGTACCTGCTGGTCCTTGAGATTGTTGTTTGTTTTGTTTCTTTCAAGTTATAGGAAATACAGCCTATAGAGAATTATCTTCTAGTCCTTATTTTATTTGAAATTTTTATTTATCCCAATTCTTGTGGCCCCGTTGGGTTCGGGCGTCACAACATGATATCAGATCAACGTTCCTGAGATAAACACACGCACCATCAGCTGGATCAATGTTCATCGTCTGTTCTTCTAAGTTGTGAGTTTATTTTCCGAGCATTGTCTTTTATTTTAGCATGTTCTGATTTATGCATGTGGTGGATTATGGGCTATAGAATATAGAATGTCAGGAAGAACTAGAAGCAGTATTCCTCTAGAAGAAACTGAGAGTGATAACAATGCTAACATCACTCAATTGTTAAGAATGCTGGTAGAACAAAATAACAACAGAGG
>KV017169.1:19690-51704 GCA_001598015.1 Dorcoceras hygrometricum
TAATAACATGTCCTGGCAATCCACATTTATAACAAACATTCTGTCCCTTTCGACATGGACCATGGTGGTTCTTCTGGCACTTGGGACACTGAGGCTTGTTTCCAACTGCTGAGACCGTGCTGATGGGTTGCACAACCAAAGTTTTCTGCTCCTGAGGCTTTTGTTCCTGCGACCTCTGCTGATTCTTATATGGTTTCTTGGGTGGTCGCTGGTATTTTTGTTGAAAAGCCTGCCTCTTCAGTTGTCGTTCCTCCACAACCGCTTTCCAATCCTGATCAGCTCTGAGAGTGCTGAGACCGCGCTAATGGGTTGCACAACCAAAGTTTTCTGCTCCTGAGGCTTTTGTTCCTGCGACCTCTGCTGATTCTTATATGGTTTCTTGGGTGGTCGCTGGTCTTTTTGTTGGAAAGCCTGCCTCTTCAGTTGTCGTTCCTCCACAACCGCTTTCCAATCCTGATCAGCTCTGAGAGCCTTATCCACCGTTCCTCGATAATCTTTTGGTTCCACCAGTCTCACATCATGCCTGAGTGCTGGTTTCAATCCATCGACAAAGTGTCGTAATTTCTCCTTAGGATCAGCTCCAATCAATGGTACAAAATAACATCCACGTTCGAACTTTCGAACATATTCTTGGACAGTCATGTCCCCTTGCTTGATCATCAAGAACTCTATTTTTAATTCAGACCTCTTATCCTCTGTAAAATATTGTTCAAAGAACACTCGCTTGAATTCCTCCCATGGGAGATTTTTTACATCTACAGTAAGCTTTGCTCCTTCCCACCAGAGCATCGCATCATCTCTCAACATATAAATTGCACATCTGGATCTTTCTAAGTCAGGCGTCTGGAGATACTCAAATATCACTTCCATTGATTTAATCCAGCTTTCGGCGACAAACGGATCTGTTGTGCCGCTAAACTCCCTTGGCTTCTGTCTTAGAAATCGCTCTTGAGGGTCATCATTGTTAGGTCCTCTACTGCTGGAGGTGATAGAGTAGATGCCCAACTAGCCAACTTGTGGCGTGTGGGTTTTATAGTCTCTTGTACAAACAATCTTTATATATGATATTCGCATTCTTTTATATGGCATTCTTTACTTTCATTATGTGTGTAATGATTTACAATTATGTTGAGTAAAGACCTATAATGCACTGAAGCGTATGTTAGATGTGATAGTGGGTATGACGGCTATCATGAAACACATCTAATAGTCGCTATATATTCTGAACATGTTCCTAGTCGATTGGGCCGTCAAAATGAGGATAAGGCCGCCCGAGTTCGAGACTAGTATCTGCGATGCGAAGTACCATGTTTCATTGGTAGGGAACATTGTGATGTTCTGAGCATGCAGATAGATAGTGACCTGGTGATCTATCGAACTACCCTCCTTCGGACTTTCCAAGTGGTTACCATTTGTCGAGTGGATAAGTCCGAGGTCTTGGTTGTACTGATTAGTCCTCACGACTCGAAACGTCTTGAGACTCTACATGATAGGCGTCTCACTTTGACCCGTTTGCCGACTCATTTGGGGTCACCAGGCGTCGGGATTGGGTGAGACCCCGATGCATGTAGGAGTCGATGCATCGTTGTCGAGGATTCACCGCTCGCAGACATGCGTGGATGTCCTATGCTATCTGAGGGGATAATAGTGTGCAAATCTCTGGTCAGAGTACTAGAAGTGTTTTAGGTAAATGTGTTTACCTAGTTACACTCGCGATGTCACTATTCTGATCTCTAAGATGTATGCAAGCTATCGGATCTCTAGCGACTCTCGATTTACCAATGGTCGTTGATCCGATCGGGATAAATTGTGATTCCGGAGCCACAATGGTTGTGGGCCCACGGCTAGCTGTATCCCTGAACCATTGAGGGTCACACAAGTACTAGATTCGAGATTCCCGCACGTATACTCAGCTCAATGTGTTGAGCATGAGAAGAGGATTTCGGTAGGTGCGACTTCCTAAAAGTCAACAGGGGTCAAACCGGGGTTTGCCGCTGTTGAGGGGCAAAACGGTCATTTGGCACTGGTGTTCTGAAAAATGGTTTTTCAAATCATATTATTCAGTTTCGGAAACTGAGTCGATCGGTCCGATCTGATCGGCGATCAGAGTTACGATGAAGTCTCGGTGGTGGAGATGAACTGAATGTTCATTGTTGGACCCGGGCCCGTTGGGCCGGTCCAAGTCCATCTCTTAATTCTATTTAATATGGAATTTGACTAGACTTAAAACACATTGTTACAACCCTAAACCTAGTCTTCTAACCGCCGCCCCTCTCGTCTCTCAAGCCGCCTCCACGCGCCGCTTCCGCCGCCGCCGTCTTCGTCGGAAAAATTGTTTCCGGCCAGTTCGACGAGGAGAATCCGTTCGTGCTGATCTCGTCAGCGCTTCTAGTGCAGCCTGACAAAGGAGTCTCGGATCTGGTCGTGGACCGGATTGGCGTAAACTACCGCAATCTACCGAGAAGAGCCGGATTCTTGTAATACCGGTTGGAGCCAGGCACAAGTGCCAGCGAGGTATTCATCTTTGAACACCCTATGTATGACGATTATTGAATTGTCTGTTTTTTGTATTGATCGTCTCCCGGTATTTCTCTGTTCTTCCGCTGCCTCGCCGGGGGGCGGATCCGGATCCCCAACAAGCTTGACGTGTGGAGAGTTCAAGAAGGTCTTATTTGAGAAGTACTTTACGGTGGATGCTCGGAGCCAGCTGATTCGGGAGTTTATGAGTCTCCGTCAGGGAGAAATCTGTTGCAGAGTATGTTCAGCAGTTTGAGCGGGGATGTCCCTTTGTACCCGCGATTGCTACCATAGAGAGTGAAGAGCTGAGGCAGTTTCCTGATGGACTGCGACCTGACATCCACCGAGAGTTCAAGAAGGTCTTATTTGAGAAGTACTTTACGGTGGATGCTCGGAGCCAGCTGATTCGGGAGTTTATGAGTCTCCGTCAGGGAGAAATCTGTTGCAGAGTATGTTCAGCAGTTTGAGCGGGGATGTCCCTTTGTACCCGCGATTGCTACCATAGAGAGTGAAGAGCTGAGGCAGTTTCCTGATGGACTGCGACCTGACATCCACCACGATGTCAACATGGCGGGCGTGGAGACCTATATGGCGGCAGTGAAAAGGGCTTACCGGTCCGAGAGGGGCCGGAAGGATATGAGAGAGGACTATCAGAGGAAGAGGCAGATGCAGCCGCCCGTCAGGGGCCAGTATTCACATCCTCCAGCGAAGAGACCGTTTCAGGGGCGTTCTATGGGCCCAACTCAGCAGGGACAGTAGCAGTATAGACCACAGGGCCAGCAGGGGCCACAGCAGTAGGGGGCCAGAGCCCTTAAGCCCGAAGGATATTCGACCTGCAAGGAGTGCAACAAGCAGCATCCCGGACCGTGCATGGCAGGATCAGGGAAGTGCTTTCATTGCAAGGAATCGGGACAGGTTTCCAGGGATTGCCCGAATAAGAGACAGACCACGGGTCGTGTCTTTGTGATGCAGGCAGAGGCGGCAGACCCGGATACTACTCTACGCACGGGTATTCTAATTTAAGATTTCCGCCATTTCTACGATTTCTGAGTTTAGTATTTGTTGTAAACAGATTGCATGCTGAGTAGAACACTACTAGGAGATTCGTGCATTAGACTGGTTGAACTTAGTGGAACTTTATGCCTTCTAGGACTTCTATGCGAACATGGACAGTAGGGCTAGCTAACTTAGAATGTGTGTAGGCATCTGAACTACTCGTAGGGACCTAGTTTAACTGTAATCGCGTGCCTATGTGTTGCGTCCATTTCAGGTGAGATTCATGTGCTTGGTGTTACTACCCTTGCATTATTAGACTCGAGGGCGACTCACTCGTTTATTTCTAGAACGTTTACATAGAGGATGGGTATTACACCGGAGAGCTTGGGTATGGCTCTCGTAGTGACGGTCCCGTCAGGAGAGGAGTTGACGACGACCAGTGCGGTTCAGGGATTGACGATGATGTTCCAGAATCATGCAGTCCAAGCAGATCTAGTGGTATTGCTGATGTCGGGATTCGATCTCATCCTAGGCATGGATTGGCTGACAGAGTTCGGAGCAGTGATTGATTTTCAAAGGCGGACAGTTTCTATCAGACCGCCAGGGCAGGAGGCCTTCTAATTTTAGGCAGCTAGGAGGCCGCGGAAGCCCAGATTCATATCTTTCTTACATGCCAGGAAGCTAGTTGAGTACGGATGTCAGGCGTTCTTCGCCAGTGTTACAGCTTCAGGGGATTCAGCAGGCCCTTCGTTGTCTGATGTGGATGTAGTCAGGTACTTCGCAGATGTTTTCCCCGACGATGTCGCAGGAGTTCCACCGGAGAGAGAGGTGGAGTTTTCTATTGAGCTGATGCCAGGTACAGTGCCTATCTCTAAGGCACCGTATCGTTTAGCTCCTACCGAGATGAAGGATTTGAAGTAGCAGATTCAGGAGTTGCTTGACAAGGGGCTCATTCGCCCAAGTTTCTCTCCATGGGGCGCACCAGTTCTATTTGTGAAGAAGGAGGATGGTATCATGAGGTTGTGTATTGTCTATCGGGAGTTGAACAGGGTTACCGTGAAGAACAGATATCCACTCCCGAGGATTGAGGATTTATTCGATCAGTTGCAGGGAGCTTCAGTGTTCTCGAAGATTGATCTGAGATCTGGCTATCATCAGCTGAGAGTTAGAGAGGAGGACGTGTCCAAGACTACTTTTCGGACAAGCTACGGCCACTACGAGTTCTTGGTGATGCCGTTTGGTCTGACGAACGTCCCAGTGATTTTCACGGATCTGATGAACAGGGTATTCAGGCAGTATCTAGACCAGTTCATCATTGTGTTCATCGACGATATTCTGATCTATTCGAGGAGCTTTGAGGAGCATAGGCAGCACTTGCAGACAGCTTTGCAGACCTTGAGGGAGAACAAATTATACGCCAAGTTCAGCAAGTGCGAGTTTTGGCTGGAGCAGGTGGCTTTCTTAGGGCATATTGTGTCGAGAGATGGGATTTCTGTTGACCCATAGAAAGTGGAGGCAGTGCAGAAATGGGGGATTCCAAAGAATGCAGCAGAGATTCTTAGTTTCTTGGGCTTTGCAGGTTATTATCACAAATTCATCAAGGGCTTCTCTTCTATTTCAGTGCCCTTGACAGCCTTGACAAAGAAGAATGTGAAGTATGTGTGGAGCACCGACTGTCAGAGGTGCTTTGATTAGCTGAAGGAGGCCCTTACTTCAGCGCCAGTATTAGCGATGCCAGTGGACCACGAGGAGTTTGTGATTTTTACAGATGCTTATTTGAGAGGTTTGGGTGCAGTTCTGATGCAGGGAGGTAAGGTTATTGCGTATGCGTCGAGACAGCTGAAGAGTTATGAGCAGAACTATCCGACGCACGATTTGGAGCTTGCAGCAGTGGTGTTCGAATTGATGATTTGGAAACACCATTTGTACGGCGAGAAGTGTCAGATTTTCATCGACCATAAGAGCCTCAAGTACTTCTTCACCCAGAAGGAGCTGAATATGAGGCAGCGCAGATGGCTAGAGTTGGTGAAGGACTATGACTGTGACATTAGCTACCATCCGGGTAAGGCTAATGTGGTAGCAGACGCTTTGAGCCGGAAGACTTCAGTGATGGCATGTTTATCAGTTGAGCGACAACTACAGTCCGAGATTCAGAGATTTGGGTTGGAATTTTATTCAGGAGGCTGCGTGCCTAGCCTCACAGCTCACAATTCAGCCTACTCTTCCAGATCGGATTAGGGACGGCCAGGCTGCAGATGAGCAGTTACAACAGTGGAGACAGGGAGACCAGGCTAGAGGACGAGGTTTTTACACAGTCGAGGATGGGATTACTCGTTTTAGGGGTCGCATGTGGGTACCCAATACTGAGCAGTTGAGCGCTGAGATCTTATCAGAGGCCCATGCATCGACGTATTCCATTCACCCAGGGAGTACAAAGATGTACAGAGATTTGCAGACGCTTTACTAGTGGCCAGGGATGAAGAGGGATATTGGACGGTTTGTGTCAGAGTGTTTGACCTGTCAGCGGGTCAAGGTAGAGCACCAGAGACCAGCAGGGTTACTACAGCCACTCCCTATCCCTGAGTGGAAATGGGAGAACATCATGATGGATTTTGTGGTTGGATTACCCAGGAGTCCCAGAGGCTTTTCGGAGATTTGGGGATTGTGGATCGTCTCACCAAGTCCGTACACTTTCTACGGGTGAAGACCACTTTCACATTGACTCAGTATGCAGAGCTATACATTAGAGAGATTTTCAGGCTGCATGGAATACCAGTCTCCATTGTATCAGATCGGAATTCCAGGTTTACGTCTGCATTTTGGAGGAGCTTTCATGCTGCATTGGGGACCAAGCTATCTTTCAGTACGGCTTTTCACCCGCAGACAGACGGTCAGTCGGAGAGAGTCATCCAGATTCTAGAGGATTTACTGAGAGCCTGCGTGATAGATTTCCAGGTACGTGGGATTCTAGGTTGCCCTTGGTAGAGTTCACGTACAATAACAGTTTTCTGGCATCGATTGGAATGGCTCCTTATGAGGCTTTTTACGGGAGGAGGTGTAGGTCTCCCGTGCATTGGGATGAGGTTGGCGAGAGGATTTTGACTGGACCAGAGATGGTGCAGCAGATAGCAGATATTGTGACCAGGATACAAGATCGGATGAGGACAGCTCAGAGTCGTCAAAAGAGTTATGCCGATCGTAGGCGACGAGATCTGGAGTTGGCAGTAGGGGACCATGTTTTTGTGAGTATATCGCCTATGAAGGGCGTGATGCGCTTCGGCCGGAGAGGCAATCTCAGTACGAGATTCATTGGACCGTTTGAGATCTTGGAGAGGGTCGGTACGTTAGCATATCACGTAGCATTACCACCCAGTCTGTCAGCAGCGCATAACGTGTTCCATATTTCGATGTTGCGGAAGTACGTCCCGAACCCATCTCATGTGTTGGATTTTGAGCCGCTTCAGTTGGCACCAGATTTATCTTTCGAGGAGCGACCAGTTCAGATTTTAGCGCAAGAGGAGCGCAGGCTTAGAGCGCGGAGGATTCCGATGGTCAAGGTCTGGTGGCAGAAACACTCGACAGATGAGGCTACCTGGGTGACCGAGGCCGATATGCGGATGCGCTATCCAGAGCTTTTCGGTACGTAACTTAATTTCAGGGACGAAATTTCTATAAGGGGGGGAGAGTTGTAACGCCCAGAAATCCTAATTACGTTTAATTGAATGCATGACTAGGGAGAAAACCTTATTATAGTATGATTTGCATGTCATGAATGTGATTATGTGATGATTATATGCTTTACCTTGTGCATGTTGCTTTACGGTATGGTTTGAGTCCGGTAAGCGTGGACGAGTCCGGAGACGACCAAATCGAAAATATTTTAATGTTTTAGCCCCTAGACATATTTTAAAGCAAAATATTTTTATTTTGTGCACCATTTCCAAAAAATAAGATTTAATGCACGGTTATCGAGGGGGACCCGTTTTTCGCCTATACGGGCCATTTTTATGACTTTTACTACACTTTTAAATTTGAGAGCCATATATTACGAAACTTTAAGGCTTGAAGGCTGAACTTTAAATATTTTTAAGCCTTTTTAATTAGAGGAGGGTTACTATTGGAATAGGCCTTTTGTTTCCTTAATAAAACAAGGTGGAGGGGTTCTTTTGTACACTTTTCATTCACCCTTCTCCACTATTTCGAAAATTTACCCTAGCCCCTCCTCTCATCAGCCCACTCCAGCCTTCTTCTTCCCCTAGGTGGCCGAAAATTTTCAAGCTTTGATTGGAACTCTAAGATGTGGTCTTCTCAATTGTCCTCCGCTCCGGTATCGCGTATCTTCGCTTCTTTTTTCGATCAAGGCATGTTCTATTCTTTCTTTTCTCACCATTTAGATCATAATACACTGATTTTACAAATATTATGCATGGCCTTTTCATGGATGTTTCAGATCTTCACGCATATGATCATGTTCATATATTTCTTCATGTGCATCTCACGGTTTTTGAAGTTTCTTGCATGGTTTCGGTCAAGGGATGGCTGCAGGGATCATGGTTAGATATTCGGTGGTTCATGGTGGTCCTAGGAAGGGCTAGAGATGGTCCATAGATGAGGATTTAGAGGATGCATCGTGGGTCGCGACATGCGTCGAGTGGGTCGCGACATGCGTCGAGTGGGTCGCGACATGCGTCGTGGGTCGCGACATGCGTCGAGTGGGTCGCGACATGCGTCGCGGTGTGCGTGAGTAGTGCGTGTAGGGTTTGATGAATTTGGCTCGGTTCAATTGGACCGGTTCGGGCTGGTTCAGTTGGACCGGGGGGGTTCGATCGAGTCTCGAGTAAATATTTTAAATCCGGTCCGAGTAATTTTATTTTTGGGCCGGGTAGTTTTATTTTATTTTTAAAGTACGAGTCATTTTTATCGGGTCAAGTCAACTTTTTAAGTCAAAAATTTAATCTTGGTCAAAATGATTTCGGGTCAATGATTTTAAGTTAAAAATTGTTTTAAGTTGCTGGATTTTTTTAGTAAATGGGATTTTAATCAAATTGTTGGATTTTGGGCCATTAATTATTCTAATGAGTTTTAAGCCTGGTTTGACGATGTTTGGCCGAGTCCTTCAAATGATTTTAACCAAGATCTTGTTAAAGTCACATGATTTTATGAAACACGTGCATCATGAAAGTTTAAGTTATGTTAAGGCATGAATGAAAAATATTTTGAGGGATTGAAGTGTTGTGGGGCAAAGTAATTATGGGAGTTAGCCGGGTAGCCAGGCCCGGGGATCCCCTGTTAATGTATGAGCCTATGGATCCATGTGTGATATCATGGTGAAGTGGCAGCCTATGGATCCTCATGTGATATCAGGGTGAAGTGGAAACTTATAGGTGTGACATATAGGGATCCTCGTGTGATATCGGGGTGAACCACACCGTCACGTACGTTGGTTTACAGATTGATCAATCTAATTAATGGCTTTCACTTCATGGATACGACTCATATGTTCTTTTATGTTATGTTATGTTTATGCCATGCCTTAATGTATATGTTATATGATGAAGTATGTACGACTACAGTACGATTTAATGGTTAAGATCTTTTAAGCACGCATGTCATGAAATTATGTTCCTATGCTTATGTGCTTGTATGTGGTTTTATTATACATACTTTGTTATTAGTGATAGAGAATGCTGAACCTTTAGGCTCACTAGGTTTAAATGGTGCAGGAGAGCATGATGTTGATGATATTACTCCGACCGGCGGTGAGGACGTCTGATGCTCCGCCGCGGCTGTTACCCCGTGACCACTCAGTTATTTTATGCCTTTGCTTTTAGACATGTTTTCCGCAAACAGTTTTGAATACTCTGATTTTATGTTAGCCCGTGTGATGTGGATTGAGATATTTTGCAGTTGATCTTAAACGGATGATGAGATGTTATTTTTAATTCTTTAAGCTATGGTTCTTATTTATAGCTTTTACTAAATGTTTATTCCACATCTGCTTTAAAAAAAAATAATTTAGAGGTTTAGTACGTTTCAACAAGTATCCGTTGATGAGGATTGATGACTTGTTCGATCAGTTGCAAGGATCGGCCATGTACTCGAAGATTGATTTGTGCTCTGGCTATCATCAGTTGCGGATTAGAGACGCTGATGTAGCGAACACAACTTTCCGAACGAGATACGGGCATTATGAGTTTCTTGTGATTCCGTTTGGATTGACGAATGCTCCTGCTGTTTTCATGGATTTGATGAATCACGTCTTTAGCGAGTACGTTGATTGATTCGTGATTGTCTTCATAGATGACATCTTGGTGTATTCGAGGAGTTTCAGAGAGCATAAAGAGCACTTGAGGCTAGTGTTGCAGAGACTGAGAGACTCACAACTGTATGCCAAGTTCAGAAAGTGTGAATTTTTGCTAGACAGAGTTATCTTCTTGGGTCATGTGATTTCAGCGCAAGGAATTTCTATGGATCCTAGTAAGGTCGAAGCAGTTCTTAACTGGGAGCGACCTAGGAATGTTTCTGAGATCCGTAGTTTCTTGGTATTGGCTGGCTATTATAGGCGTTTCATTGAGAAGTTCTCTCCGATATCCAGGCTGATGACTCATTTGACCCAGAAGGATAGGAAATTTGTTTGGACTGATGAGTGTGAGTCGAGTTTTCAGATGCTGAAGGAGAAGTTGACTACTGCTCCTGTTTTGGCCTTGCCTTCGGGTTCTGGAGGTTTTGTGGTGTGTTCCGATGCTTCTCTGAGTGGTTTAGGGTGTGTTTTGATGCAGAACGGGTACGTTATTACGTATGCGTCTCGACAGTTGAAGCCACATGAGACGAGATACCCCGTTCATGATCTAGAGTTGGCTGCGATTGTGTTTGCCTTGAAGATATGGCGACACTATCTGTATGGTGAGGAGTTTGTGGTATACACCGACCACAAGAGGTTGAAGTATATCTTCACCCAGTTAGATTTGAATATGAGGCAATGTCATTGGATGGAGTTGCTTAAGGATTTTAATTGCGAGATTCAGTATCAGCCTGGGCGGATGAATTTAGTAGCTGATGCTTTGAGTAGGAAAGCACAGCCTGCGATGCTAACATCCTTGAGTATCTCGAGAGTCCATGAACAGTTGAGTACTTCTGGTTGGCGATTCCAGCCGAGTGATCAGTACTTCATAGTTTCTTCGATTCAGGTTGAACAACAGATTGTGAGTGACATCAGAGAGGCGCAGAGGACTGATCCGTATATCCATGAGTTGAGGATTAAGGCCCAGAATGGTCTGTCTGAAGATTTTTCTGTTGCTTCGGACGGATGTTTGAGATTTCGTGGTATATTGGTGGTTCCGAACTTGAATGATTTGAAAGAGACTATTCTGAATGAAGCGCATTGTAGTCTATATAGCATACATCCGGGGGAGAAGAGATGTACCATGCTTTGAAGTCTCACTACTGGTGGGAAGGCATGAAGAGAGACATTTCTGGTTTTGTTGCTCGATGTTTGAATTGCCAGCAGGTCAAGGCCGAGAGAATGAGACCTGGTGGATTGTTGCAGAGTTTGGAAGTGCCTCAATGGAATTGGGAGCACGTCGCCATGGATGTTGTGACTCATTTTCCTCGATCGAGTAGGAGATGCGATGCGATTTGGGTTGTGATTGATAGACTCTCGAAGTCAGCCCATTTCATTCCCTAGGATGTGAGGTGCTCGATGAAGAAAATGGCAAAGTTGTATGTCGACCATGTGGTTAGATTTCTTGGAGTGCCTGTTTCGATAATGTCAGATAGATATCTGAGATTCACCTCTCGACATTGGAAGAGTTTGCAACCAGCGATGGGTTCGAGATTGGTGATGAGCATTGCTTATCACCCCCAGACAGATGGCCAATCTGAGAGGACCATTCAGACTTTAGAAGATATGCTGCATGCAGTTGTGATGGATTTCAGTGGTGGCTGGCAGGATGCTTTGTCCTTATTTGAGTTTTCTTACAACAACAGCTACCAAGTGACCATTGGAATGGTTCCATTTGAAGCTCTATATGGTCGAAAGTGTAGATCACCGATCTGTTGGGAAGAAGTTGGTGAGAGACAGCTTTCTACTCCTGAGTTTGTGCAGCATATGAAAAATCAGGTTGAATTGATTCGGAGTAGAATGAAAGCTGCACAAGATAGGTATGCTAGCTATGCTAATAAGCGACGCAGACCGTTGGAATTTGAGGTTGGCGATCGTGTATTTCTCAAGATTTCTCCTTTCAAGAGTGTTATGAGATTCAGATATAAGGGTAAATTAGCTCCTAGATTCGTTGGTCCCTTTGAGATTGTTGAGCGGATTGGACAGTTGGCTTATAGATTGAAGCTGCCTGATTAGTTAGCAGCGATGCATGACTTTTTTCATGTATCAATGTTGAGAAAATATGAGCCAGATCCATCCCATGTGCTGAGGACTGATGAAGTAGAGCTAGAACAGACCCTGAGCTATGTTGAATATCCAATGCAGATTCTGGACAGGAAGGAGAAACAACTGAAGAATAAGGTTATACCATTGGTGATGGTCCAATAGAGCAAGCATGGACGTGAAGAAGCTACCTGGGAAGTTGAGGAAAAGATGAGACAGGAGTGGCCTCATCCGTTTGAGCTATAGCAGCAGCGTTTCAGGTAACTTCAAGTTTGATTGATATTTGTGATTTGAGTGATTTTGCTGCTGAATTTAGATTCTGTTTAGTAATGAGATTTACTAGGCAGTATGGCATGAGTATATTAGGAATGGTGTCTAGTATACTGTGCCGTGAATAAGCTATCTTGATGTTGTGATTTTGATTTGATGACTTAACTGATTTCGAGGACGAAATCGATTTCTAGTGGGGGAGAGTGTGAGGACTAGAAATCTGTTAAGTATGATTTAATGGTTAATCAGCTTTGGATTATGATTTCACGGAAATTGTGATTTCTGGGTGCTCGGATTTAGACGTAGAGTGATCAGCAGTGAGAGGTTGGTTATCAAGTGAGATCTGCGTCGAATTTGGAGTCCAGCAGTTGTATTTTCCAATCGGGAAATGATTCCAGTAGTAATTCAGACGTGAGGATTATTGCTGGGAAAAAGCTAGGCCAGAAGCGACTTTCCGCGAGAAATTTGCGGGCATTTATATGTTGCCTAACGTGTTTTCAGTATCGGGTTTTGATACGTCGTCATATGGATTAGTTGGAACGACATCGTTTTGGATTAGAGAAGAAGGCAGCAGTGAGTTGTGTGAGCATTCAGATGTTGGTATTCAGCAGTAGCACGAACAGATGTCAACGCTAGTCAACTCAGCAGTGAGAGTGTAGCGAGAAGCCTGTTAGCGTTAGCACGCGGGCGTGAGAAGTTGTCGCGTGTTAGTCAACAGCTGAGTTGACCTTTGGTTGTTAGCGCTATTCAGATGTTGCTAGCGAGAGATCTGTTTCAGCAGTAGAAGATATGCTACGTCATTTTTATTAGTTGGTGCGACATTGTTTGCTATATGAGTTAGTAGAGTGTTTAGATGTTTGTATTGTATCAGCAGTGAGCGAGAGCTGGAGTCAGCTTTGAGAGGACTTTTGCCTTAGTATAAGAAGAGATCTGAATTGCTTAGAACAGCAGTGATTCGAGGATTTATATACCAAGTGCTGCTCAACACTTAGCGTATTTTTGAACCCGATATTTCTCATCGTTTTCTCCAGTAAACCCTCGATAGTTACTGTTCGTTAGAACACTTCTCCGGTAAATTACCGTCAATATCCGTCGTTGTTTGGAGCGAGACTGGTGGCGTTGAGCTCGTATTGAGTAGCTCTATCGATTGATACCAGTTAGGTGGCCTGAGTTGACGCTGGAGAGGAACGCGAAGTAGCAGTGTTGATCGAACGTGTTAAGATAAAATTTATTAGTTTTGGTGATAACAAATAAGACAAGTTACTACTGGACAATCTGCCGATGCAGTCAACAACTTTGCATATTCAGATGTCAGAGGATTTATATACCAAGTGCTGCTCAACACTTAGCGTATTTTGAACCCGATATTTCTCATCGTTTTCTCCAGTAAACCCTCGATAGTTACTGTTCATTCGAACACTTCTCCGGTAAATTGACCGTCGATTTCCGCCGTTGTTTGGAGCGAGACTGGTGGCGTTGAGCTCGTCTTGAGTAGCTCTATCGATTGATACCAGTTAGGTGGCCTGAGTCGACGCTGGAGAGGAACGCGAAGTAGCAGTGTTGATCGAACGTGTTAAGATAAAATTTATTAGTTTTGGTGATAACAAAATAAGACAAGTTACTACTGGACAATCTGCCGATGCAGTCAACAACTTTGCATATTCAGATGTCAGTTTTTTGAGTAGAAGAAGTCAGAAAATTGGTGTGAATATTTCAGTTGTTAGATATCAGATCTTGGTATTCGGGAATATTTCAGCAGTTGAGTTGAAGAACTCAGTTGATGGGCTTCTATTTCAGAGGTTGTAGATATACAGTTATCAGTTTCTGGTATCGGGTTCTTATTTCAGTCGTGAAGAACAATTCAGTTGTTGATCTAGGGTGACGCTATCAGTCTTTGGTATTCATTCAGCCGTTGTGTTCTTATGTCAGAAGTATATTGATTCAGCAGTTGGATTTTCACTTCAATAGTCAACATAATTCAGCAGTTGGATATTTACGTCAGAAGCAAGAATTTCAGCAGTTGGGTACTTATTTCAGTAGTAAGTATTTTCAGCAGTTAACTACAGTTATTTCGATTCAGTCGTTGCAACCAATCGTTATATCACAATTTGCAAAAAGGGAGATATTTCAGGCGTTGGATATCTAATCAGCAGTTGGTATAATCAGTCGTTGGTTGTTATGATCAGCAGTTGTATTCTACGTCAGTAGTGAGCATATTCAGTCGTTAGCGTGTTTGTTAATGAATAGAAAAACTACGTCGTTTGGATTAGTTGATACGACAGCGTTTGGCTTAGCACTAAATTCAGAAGTTTGTTTATGATTCTATCAGCGATGAACTATTCATCATCTTCATGGAAGGAAAAGCTGAATCAACAATAATAGACTTCAGGCGCAAACGATGAATCGATTAAACAAGATCATATATTCAAATTATCAATGGTGAAGATTGAATCGTACAATTGTCTGGAATTAAGGAGACAACGTTGGTACTATTTTGGGTAAATAGTACACATTTACAGAGAACGTTTTACGGTGATTGCAAAAATATGGAAAGCGACAATTTGGTTCTGACGGCGTGCAATTTACCATGTAGTGGAGCAGAAAAGACGGTTGCATGATTATCAGTATTTTTCAAAAGGGATTTTGTTTCCTTAGTCGAATTAATCGACCGTTGTGAGCAAAGGGTATAAATAGCAGGAGTTTGAATTGAAGAAGCTCTCGCTCTCTCACTCACTTACTTTCGACTACTTGCTGTCACTCTGCCATTATCTTGTCTAAAATATTCTCGAGCTTTATCTCCATTGAAGTTATCTCTCAAAAGCTCGCAAACTCGAAGAACACTCAACCAGCGCTTATTGTTCTATCTTCGAGTTCATCTTATGGTTCATCTTTGTTGAATCGAGTTTCTACGTTTAGAAACCAGAAGATTTACAGACTTCAATAGTTGTATACATCATTGTAAAATCCAATTGAGTCTGTAACAAACGTGCTCCTTAAGCCGTTTGAAAAATATTAGTTACTTGTATTCAGCAGCTGCGACTGCTTTGTTGTTGGTGTTGCTAGGAGTTCACCTTGAGCGAGGCTCGATGATTGGGTGTTTGCAGAAGCTCTGTAACCATCAAACCTTCTAGTGGATACTTCCTGAAAAGGAAGAAGGGGAGACATAGGATATTGATATCCGAACTTCCAGAAACAAACTCTTGTCCCTTTAACTTTTACTTAACGCATTTATTCACTGTTTTACTGTTAACTGATTAATTGGCTTCTTTCCGCACAATACTTGTTAGCCAAGAAATCATCATTTAAACTGAGATCCTTAAATCTGGTAACTCGAATTTAAGTTAAGCGAGGCACTTGTAAAACTGTTTTTTAAAAGGTTTCGAAAATTTGAAAATACCAAGAGTTCATTCAACCCCCCCCTTCAGAACTCTTGCAACTGTTTTTCGAACCACGTTGATCCTATCAGAACGTTTTTGCGAAGCTAGACCCGAGAGTTCTTCCGCACTCTTGAGCTTCTGGAATATAGCTCCAGGGAAGTCCCTACTGTGTTGAACGTGACCAGGGAGGTAGCGATTTTAAGCAGGCTATAATTTTTGTGCCTGGTGAGATCTGTTGAGGTAGCTTACTGAGAATTGAAGGTACGAGTTGAGCTTTTGTTAACAGCTTAGACATAGCGTGCTAGTATTTGAGGCATGAAATCTGTGCTATGTGAATTTTTGTGTTTACGTGAACAACTTGATTGAATTGATATGTCCTGTTTATGTATTATATGCGTGATGAAATCAGATTTGACGAGTTGAGCTTTTGTTAACAGCTTAGACATAGCGTGCTAGTATTTGAGGCATGAAATCTGTGCTATGTGAATTTTTGTGTTTACGTGAACAACTTGATTGAATTGATATGTCCTGTTTATGTATTATATGCGTGATGAAATCAGATTTGAATTTCATGGCATTCATGCATAAATATTGAGCCTTTGATCGATTGAGAACCTGAGATAGAGCCACGTTGTGACCGTCCAACAGATGTGTCGTGCCTGAAAGGTACAACGCTATCATCGGAGTGGTGACCGACTGATTGGTTGTGTCTGAATACCACCGAGCTGTGATGGCTGAAGGGCCTGAAGATCACGGACTGATGATTTCCCCGATTGATACACATTGCGGGTATAGAGGCTCGATTGAGATTACTGCCAGCTGATTAGCAGGCCTTGATGACCGATGTTCTTTGACAGCCACATGCATTCATGACTTATAATACTGCATGTTTATGATTCGCTGTTATATTAGTGCTCATTCGTACTGAGGCTTGACCTCGTATTCTTTTCCTGATTTTGTGTTGTTTGGGTCTGCGTTGCCCAATTGCAGGATCTTCAGGTAACCAAGCTGGACAGACTGGAAACACAGCTGGTCGATCCCCATTTCCTTGAAGCCCTAGTTATTTTCTTATGTATTGATCCAGGGGATGCCCTGAGGTTATATGTATTCTGGAGGATCGTAGTTGATTTGATTTGTGATTACCTGTTGTTGTATAAGTTTGGATCTAAATCGTATTTTGATTATAACTATTTTGAAGATATGAATTGTTGAGTTAAGCGTGCAAGGGTGAGAGCAGTACTGGGATGGGTGACCTCATGGGAAGTTCTCGTACGTCAAGCTGCTGACGTTGTGCCGCTTGATCTGGTTGGCCATGTGGGCTGTAAAAGTGTGATGCCAGATCTTAACGGGTAATACTATCTCTGCTGGGGATAGGTCCGGTGGTAGGGGAAGGGTAAGACTGATCTCTAAGGGAATTGAGACAGCACCAGCAGTTAGACACGCACATCCCCTGACTCATGGGCCTAACAGCCCAACCCTAACGCACATAATAGGTGCACTCTGCGCTACCACATTATAAGGAAATAAAGTTGCGCCTTGGCTAACAGCTATAGCTTTTGGCCTAGTGGTAAGCGCTTGATCCTAACAATTGGTATCAGAGCAAGGTCAGGGGTTCGAGTCTCCCAAGAAGCATTTTCTATACTTCTTGGGGGGGGGATTGTTGTGTTAAGCGTGCAAGGGTGAGAGCAGTACTGGGATGGGTGACCTCCTGGGAAGTTCTCGTACGTCAAGCTGCTGACGTTGTGCCGCTTGATCTGGTTGGCCATGTGGGCTGTAAAAGTGTGATGCCAGATCTTAACGGGTAATACTATCTCTGCTGGGGATAGGTCCGGTGGTAGGGGAAGGGTAAGACTGATCTCTACGGGAATTGAGACAGCACCAGCAGTTAGACACGCACATCCCCTGACTCATGGGCCTAACAGCCCAACCCTAACGCACATAATAGGTGCACTCTGCGCTACCACATTATAAGGAAATAAAGTTGCGCCTTGGCTAACAGCTATAGCTTTTGGCCTAGTGGTAAGCGCTTGATCCTAACATGAATTGGTTCACTCCCAACTTTATTTCGAAAATTTTTAGCCTTATCTTATGCTTCCGCGTTTATGTGCTTAACTGTGCTATTAATCCTTGTTAATTAGCACGGGGCCTGACACTATCACCCTGCCATCTTGCATGAGTACACACCCTAGTCCTCCTTTATATGCAACGCTGTAGATAGTAAAGCTTTTGTCCCCCTTGGGTATCGTTAGAACAAGGGCAGACGCAAGCTTTGTCTTCAGAGTTTCGAAACTTCTAACTTCTGTCACTGTCTTAGGTATAGGCCAATCCCAAGAAGCTTCTAACTTCTGTCACGGTCTTAGGTATAGGCCAATCCATGATGGCTTCTACCTTCTTTGGATCCACCAATACTCCTTATTCGAAAATTATATGGCCTAAGAATGCCACAATCTTCAGCCAGAATTCGCACTTCTTGAACTTGGCGTACAGTTGTCTATCCCTCAGGGTTTGAAGGGTAATTCTAAGGTGTTCCTTGTGATCTTCTTCACTTGATCAATACACGAGTATATCGTCTATGAACACCACCACAAATTTGTCGACGAATGGTTTGAATACCCGATTCATGAGGTCCATGACGGCCACTGGTGCATTGGTTAGACCAAATGGCATCACCGTGAATTTTTAATGGCCATATCTTGTTCTAAATGCAATTTTAGGAACATCCTCAACCTTGATCTTTAGTTGGTGATAACCCGACCTCAAATCTAACTTGGAGATGGTTGTAGCTCCTTTGAGTTTATCAAAGAGGTAGTCAATTCTTGGAAGAGGAAACTTATTCTTGATTGTGATCTTGTTGAACTCTTTGTAGTCGATGCACAATCTCATAGTTCCATCCTTCTTCTTGACGAATAACACTGGAGCTCCCCAAGGTGACAAAATGGGTCTTATCTGCTTTTGGTCTAGCAGTTCTTGTAGTTGATCCTTGAGATCCTTGAGTTATGCAAGTGCCATTCGGTATGGTGCCTTGGAGATTTGGGCCGTCCTTGGCACTAGGTTGATTTCGAACTCAATTTCTCTATCAACAGCTTTTCCAAGTAAGTCATCTGGAAACATCTGCGAACTCTTGTACCACTAGGATGTCTTCTATTTTGAGTTCGTTTCCTTCTTTTACTTCGTGGATCATTGCCAAGAAAACTTCTGCTCCTAACTTCATGTCTGTCCATGCCTGGGAAGCAGAAAGTAGGGACTTTTGCTCCTTGTTCTTACCATAATATATCAGCTCTTCTTGATCAGGGGTTTGGAGTTTCACACTCTTACCTCGACAATCTACCAGTTCATGGTTCTTATAGCCAATCCATCCCTAAGATGGCATCGAACTCTACCATGTTGAGTTGTACCAAGTTTGTATAGAATGAATAGTCTTTTATGGATATCTCGTATTTTCGATGGATCTTATGTGTTTCAATGGTATTGTTGGTAGGAGTTGCTACTCTATACGGTTCACATAAAATTACAGGCTCTAGCCCTAACTTTTTAGCAAATGTCCTAGATATGAATGAATGGGTAGCACCACAATCAAACAACACATAAATAGGCAGCTTGTTGATAAAAATTGTACCTGCCACCACGTCGCTGGCGTCTTCAGCCTCTTCCTGTGTCATTGCAAACACACGAGCATTGGGTTTATCCTCATTGGGCCTTGGCTTGTTCTGAGCCGCATTGCTCGTCCCAGGATTTGGACCTTGGTTTTCCGGACAATCCGCAATTGGGTGGCCCAAATTTCTATGCTTGAGACAATCTCCACTATGACGGTGACCGCAAGAGGTGAAAGGTGCTAAGTTTGGTATAGTGTCTTGCCCTTGGTTGCTGAGGTTTGGCCGCTTAGTCCTAGGCCCACCGTGTGAAGTCTGAGCATTGAGCTGGCGTTTGTTTTTTTTGTTAGCTTCCCGCCTCTTTATATCAGTCTCTGCTCGGATTGCAGATCCCATTAAGTCCTCAAAGCTTGTGGCTTGATAGACGCAAGGGCTGACTGGATACGGCTATTCAGACCAATCTTGAATCGGTGCATATTTAGAGTATTATCCGCCATGATCGTTGGGACATAGGTGCCCAATGAGTTTAACTTGGATGTATACTCTACTACCGACATGTCTGTAGTCTGGGTGAAAGTTTCAAACTCGTTGAGCCGTTGCATTATGACTTCCGTTGTAAAGTATTGTTTCAAGAATGCTTCCCGAAATCTTTGCCACGTGATTTGTCCATTTGCAGTCATGGTTGACTCTACTGCTTTCCATTATTTTCAAGCTTTGCCGTCGAGGAGTGGTGTTACCACATCTACTTTGAAAGCGTCTGGGACTTCCAGTAGTCGAAGTTGCGTTTCAATATTCTTCATCCAAGTCTGGGCAACTTCGGAGTCATTATTCCCATCGAAGGTGGGGGCCTTGTTCTTGCGAAGGGACTCATAGTAGTACTTAGTCCCACGAGGTGGAGGGGTAGTAGGAGGAGCTTGGTTATTGTTGGTATTGACCAACCCTTAGAGAGTCGTGGCAACTATGGTAGCTATTGCCATCAGGTCTTCTCTGGTAAGACCACCTCTTGAATTGGAGGATCCTTCACCTCCATTGTTACTGTCGTTTATTCGGTTTCCTACCATATTCTGCCATTGAAAAGCTTTTAATAAGTATGGTTGCGCATAAATGCAAAATAATAGAGAACACTTTAACACGAAGGGATAAGCAAAATTTTGGATAGAAGAATGAACAATGTTTATTTAAAAGGTAAAACATATTCTATTCATCAACAATATCTCTGTCGCCTATACGAATATCCTCAAGCCCTTATTCTTCCCGTTTTTCCTCCCATTCATCATCGAATGGAGCAGGAGCACCGTTGTCTTCTTGCAGACCTTGGATTTTTTGGAGTAGGCTAGCTTTATCCTCAACCAGGGCCTTTATGATAAGGTGTTGCTCTTGGATCGTATCTCCGGCCTCTTGGATGTGAGCTTGAAACTTATGATGGCACTCCATATGGCTTTCTCTAGCCTGTTGCTTCTTTTCCTTCATCCTTTTAATTTTCTTTGACATACAAAGGCCTATATCAGTAAGTCCGGCAATGGTTTTCCTTCATCCTTTTAATTTTCTTTGACATACAAAGGCCTATATCAGTAAGTCCGGCAATGGTCTTGTGCGAGGATTCTAACGCTACTTGGTTAGTATTATGCTCTTTCATAGCCTCAACCAGCTGAGAGATACGGCGATCGATGTCTGTATGCAAAGGGTCACCGTATTTCGTAGACTATGGTTATCCCATCTTTGGATTTTTATGTCTCTTTCCAGGCTGGATACCTTAGTTTCCAATCCTTCCTTGGCAGCAGCTGACTCTCGTCTCTCGGTTGCCAGTTTGGCTCTAAGACGTCTAATCATGTGGCTTTGGTTGTCGAGGGCAATCTGCTTCATACGAAGGGCAGAAGCAGCACGGGTACGGGGGACAAAGGGGGCAATTTCCAAAAATCGGAGAAAAATTTCCAAAAATAGAAAGTTGTGGGATTATTCCATAAACCGTGAGTTCTATCATAGGGATTAAGGAACAGTTGACGGAACTGAAATCGGAGTTTCGTTCAAGAAGTTATCGAATTTTCAAATCTTTCCATAAACGGCAAAAACGCGATTCGGAGGCCTAAACAAAGAAATTTGACCAAAAAACGGCCTATGTCACGACATAGTCGTGCGTATTGATCATTGGCCTGTTTCGGAGGGGGTAGCACTGGTCTCATGTGAAAATCTGCAAGTTCATCCCGAACCTTGCCAAATCTCATACTTGGTTTTCCCAACTGGATTTTGAACCTGGTGAGCTCTGATACCACTAAAATGTCACGCCCCGAGACCGAGACTACATCTATAATATTAAACAATTATAAATTTCAAAACAGATATAGCATGAATATCATTATGTATTTCAAACGAATATATATAGCAAAATCCCACATACCGTCTCCTGAAGTTTCTGTGGTTCAAGGTGGCAGAGAATGTATTCAGCTCAGGCCAAATATGGTGTAAGAAATCTGGTGAACTCGTACAGTACTGGGATACAGCTTATGCAGGGTTTCAACTGAAAGCTTACTGGTATTTTACTAAAAATTTCGGGATGAATGTGGGTCATCTAATGTTGCAGCAAGGTGTATATATAGGTGTAGAAATGGGAGTAAAAAGGTCAGCCGTTACAAACTTGAATTCCAGATTTAATGGTCATAAATTTGGCTGTCACAAAAGTAACGATTTAGGCATTGAATTGGGTGGTTTAATTGTCCATTAATCTCCCTAAATTGACAGTTACGACTGCTGTTGGCTGGCTATCCAAACGAATTCTGATCTGTACGCGAGTAGCAACTTGCTGAAATTCGTGAGTTGAGTCGACTTGGTCAAAGTTGAGTTGACCGTCCAAAGCTGAGTTGACCAGTCCAAAGCTGAGTTGCCAGTCCCCAGATCTGAGTTGACTGTTTGACCATTCCAGATATGAGTTGACTGTTGACCGTCCCAGATCTGAGTTGACTGTTGACCGTTCCAAATCTGAATTGAGCGTTGACCGTCCCAAATATGAGTTTTTATTTATTTTTTCTTTTGTTGTATTTTCGAGAGCTGAATTTTGGTTTTTCAAAGTTGGAGAGTTCTGTGAGGTTGTAATCATATTTTGGGAGTTGAGAAATGCAGGTTGGTGACTTAGACTCTAGCGTTGGTTGATGGTAATCAAGGCTGGTTGTCAAATCTGGTTATCGAAAGCCATTCTAGGTGCGTTAGTTGAATATCCTACGCGGGTATCGAAGTGACGTCGCTTGGGAGAAACCAGATTTAAGTTGCGCTAGTGGCTGTTAATGCACGGACCGGCCTGGTTCGTGGTTTTAGTGTGGACCGGTTCGGGTTGTCTACACCGGAAGGCAGTGCGATGCCGTTTTGGTTATCAATGAACGCTGGTCAGTGCTGGTGTGAGATCTGATCGTCCAGATCTGGATTGCGATGCGACGCCGTTTAGCGATAGCAGATTTGGTGTTAGCGGGATGACGTGTCCAGTTGGGAGAGTGGACTTCTGTGCAAAGTCGTTTGGAGGAATCCCAAATCTGTTTTGGTGTAGAGTTCAGATCTGGAGTAGTACTCAGATCTGAGTGGGTATCAGCTTTGAGCCAGTGTTGTCGGTGGTTAATGTTCATCAGATTTGGGAGACTTAAGTTGTATTTATAGAGTACTTTGACTGTGGTCTCGTAATTATTTCCCGACACTTAGAAAATATATCTTCTCCTGACATCGAACTCTTTTCTGTCGCGATACCCTAGTTACTGTTCACCGAACCTTATCTTCTTCGACTGCCAATGGTAGACAACTCCGATTGGAGCAAGAGTGGTAGCGCTGGATTCCTCTCGCTAAGGCGTCTCTTCTTATACCTCTTTCAAAGACTTGGGTTAGCTCGAAGAGGATCGCGAAAGGAGCTACCTTGTGTAGTCTGTTAGCATTTCCAGCAGATTTTTTTTCTGTTCAGGTAATGCTTTGAGTAAGTGTGGGATTCTACCTTGTGCTTCGTTTAGAGCTAGTTGTTGTGCTAGAAGGGTAGGATAGAGCTGGTGGCTCCCAGTTCGTAGTTCCATGCTAATGTCCCTGAGTATTGTCGTCGTTGTTGACTTAGCAGGTTTCAGATCTGAGTGCTCGGAACTTTTATTGTGGTAATTGTAGCTCAAAAACTGAAGGTACGAATGTGACCGATTACAGCTTTGAGATGGACTTCTGTATAAATGATTGTGTGCTTTTATGTTGAGCAGTATGCTATTATTCCTGCGCCGTTTCTTGCATATGTTTGTGTATGTTATCTTGCAAGCTGTTATAATGTGTTGGATCTGTTTTATAGATCAGAATCTAAGTTTTGATTAACACAAAATCTGTTATTATTTGACTAACGGCTTCGTGATATGTGTAGTGCAAGGAAACAGGGAGATATCCAAACTGGAACAGTGATGACGCCCAAGCAGTCGAGTTGAAGATACCTTTGCTGGTACAGTAAGGGGACGGCCGAGCTGGAACAAAACTGTCTTACCAAGTTGTTGAAGACTTCAAGCTGGTCAACCAGATTGGTAAATAAGAAGAGTAGTTCTAGCGCAGAATCAAGTGCAGAGTTGAAGTGCAGAGGATGAAACGCAGAATTACTCAAGTGCAGATAAAGTGTAGCGCACAAGGGCAGTGATTGAGTGTGAAGCCAACACAATTTCGGCGGCCTAAACGAAGGAGCTCATTTAGGCCTATCCACTGAGAAGCTGAGCAGAAAAAAGCAATCAGCTCAGTGGCTCTCAGCAAAGAAGTAACAGTGGCAGGCTTATGATGGAGAAGTCAGTCCGGAAAAGAGAAAACCCGATCAGGGTTCTGGCTCAGCTGGATTATTATGAGATGGATGCTGAGGCAAGAGTCGGAAAGCATGAAGAAGGTCGACGCTTGTAATGACGCAAAGACGGAAAGACCCTCATAAGAAGCAACCAGCTGGAAGAGACAACCAGCTGAGAGACCAGCTCATAGAAGCGACCTGCTGATTATGATTAACAAGGTGGCTTCAAGCAGCTCAAGAGCATACAAGAAGAGAGCAGCTAGAGACCAGCTCGTATAGCAATAGCAGATGCCATCAAATATACGAGCCTGTAATCCAAGTTGGTTAAGGTTAAACCAGCTCAGTCAACAAAGCAGAAGTCGTCTAAGTTCAAGAGCAGAAATTAGACAAAACAACAAGCAAAGCGATTTGAATACAAGGCATTACGCAGACTACTCTTCATTATTCAAATCGATTTGCTGTGATGTCTTCTCAAAGTACAATGCCCACGTGCTAAAATCCAAATAGCCTGTAGGAGTTTAAATGCAAAGGACACAAAGTACAACCATGCCAGAACCTTTTCAGAAGAATTATCAACGGCTGGAATGATGTGTCCAACGGGCAAAATATGCACAAGGCTATTTATATGAAGAATACAATGAGCAGTAAATAGGAGAGTAAGGCGCATAAACCAGAAGAAGCATGCACAAAATGGACAGAGTATAATTGTGCGATGTCAAAACAGAAAATCAAGAAACGCACAACACTAAACCTGGGAAGACAATGAAAAACCAGCTTGAACTAGGAGAACTTCCCAGGGTGTGTAAGATTAAATAATTGAGAGACCATGCTTACACTGTAAATCTTGCACACACACATTCAGTCACATTCGAGAGTTGAGCGAGATAGATCAGAGTGAATGTGATTCAATACTCTCCATTGTAGTCTTTGGACAGAGACGTTAAACAAGTCTAGTTGTCTTTCGCACTCATACGTTAAACAAGTGTATGTAGTCTTTCGCACTGAGACAGTAAAGAAGTGTCGCCTTTCTCACTGAGGCAGTAAAGAAGTGAGTTAGACACACGCAGCTTGCGGGCTGGTGTGCGTGGTGTGGCTAGGAGTTTTTGCGGCTGTGGGTCGTAGGAGTGGGTTGCAGTGAGGTTCGTTGTAATCAAATTCTTCTAGTGGATCCTTCCAGTTGCGGAAGAAGGGGAGACGTAGGAGATTGAGCTCTGAAATTCCATAAACAAATCAGCGTATCTTTCTTTACTGTTTAGTATTTGAATATTCACGCATTGCATATTTTTCAAACGCATAAAACTGTATAATCGAGCTTCAAACTTTAGAGTGCAGTTTGATTTATATCCGCATGATTATTGTTCATTACTCAATCTGTATATCAGTGCAAAAGTATTCAAGAACACTGAGCTACTGCAGCTCAAGATTAGTTATCCAGATCGTTCGGCTGTGTTTCGAGCTGGTTTCAGCATCCAGCTAGAACAAGAATGTTTAGAGCTTGCTTTGTATCAAGCTGGTTACAACAACCAGCTGGAACCATTTTGGTTATCGCAACCCGGCTTCAATGCCTTGCTAAATCATGCGTTTTATCATTCGATCTGGTTACACCATCTAAAGTGCCGATTATTGTCAAAATAAGAAGTATATAGAGGGTAAATCGATCCTAAAATTATGCATACACGCATGTCATGTTCTTCTACTAATTCCTTTGCGAGCCTTTGTTAACAGCCTGCTCTGAGAACCTCTGATCTGTTGTTGTCTACTTTGAGCTAATCGTTGTTGACAAGATGCGTGTGATTGAGTGTTTGGGTAGTTCCCAATTCTCTCACATGCGATATGACCTTTCAGTTCTAGACGATGCTGGTATTTCGTGTGATTGAGCGCATGTGCAGCTCCCATTTCTCTCACATGAGTTGCGGCCATCCCTGATCCGTTTGCGTTTGATACCATGTGTGATAGAGCGCGTGGGTAGCTCCCATTTAGAGCGCGTGGGTAGCTCCCATTATTTAACACATCTGGTGACCATTCATGTTCTGTTTACCAGCTGTGTACAGTTCTCTTGTATCCTTTGATTTTCATGTTCTCATGCATAGCATCGTATTTATAACTTTCTCTATCTATTTGCTGTTTTATGTTGCTCTCCGTACTGGGGTTTGACCCCTGTCCCTCTAGGGCTGGATTGTTTTGTTTGTCTGTGAGTCGTTCAGGTTATCCAGGTTTCTCAGCTGGGCGTGGAGATGTTCCAGCTGGTGGTGCCCCGGGAGGTGGATAGAGTGTCCTAGTTATATATATTATATATATATATATTAGGTAGTAGAGTCATCGTCGGGGAATGCCCCGAGGATGTAATGTTCTATTGCTGATTTGATAGTTTTGTTGATTGGGAGATATTCGATGTTCGTATAGTCGTTTGCTTGTTTTCTGGTTATTGGTTTATGTAAAACCAATATTTTGAGTATCGATGTATTTTTGAATTATGTTTTCTAAGTCAGGCCAAAGCGAAAAATTTTAACCACTTTTAAATGCTTTCGCTATTGTTTATTACTTGGTTAATCTCTGTGTTGTGCACCGGGCCTGACATTTTTTGTATCAGAGCTTAAACTGGGATAAGCTCGAATTCTTTTGATCACACTTGAGTGTAGGCACTTTGTTTCTTGTTGCATGTGCGTGACTATGCGATATACTTGTTGTGATTTCTTACTATATTAGTGATTTTCTAGATGCCGCCTAGACATAGGGGTGGAGCTACTAGGCAGATTCCGGCAGAATCTGAGGGTCAGAATGAGAAGATTCAGCGCAGTGCTCCTGTCCCTAGGCGTGCTAGGCAGGTTGACGATGAGGTTGATGTGTTGGCAACCCGTGTGGATGAGATGGAACTAATCATGGAGAGGTTTCAGCATATGAATCCTCACTTTCGATGGTGACGAGAGTAGTTGCGATGCTGAGTCCTGGCTATAGCATATTACCGGGTTGTTTGATAGAGTGTGCTATGATGATGAGCGCAGACTGAGTTTGGCGACCTTCCACCTGAGAAATAATGCAGAGCGATGGTGGAGAGGTTCTTCACGTACGCTCGAGGATACTGGTGCGGAGATTACTTGGGACAGTTTCTGTATTGCGTTCCGTCAGGAGTATGTTCCGTAGTCTTACGTGAATGCCCGGGAGCGAGAGTTTGATAACTTGGTTCGGGGAACCATGTCGGTGGGTGAGTATGCTCGAAGGTTTTCTTCTCTTCTTGCCTATGTTCCTCATATGTCTGTCCGTGAGAGGGCGAAGAGGAACCGTTTCTTGGAAGGGCTAAACGAGGATCTGTATTCTTTGGTGTTGGCGAGTTCACCTACCAATTATGCGGACGCGGTGGACAAGGCAATGCACATTGAGGAAGGGTTGTGAAACCGTAGGTCTCGAGTTCAGCCACAAGCAGCCCAAGGTTTACGTCCCAATGTACTAGGGGCGCAACCTCCCCAATTTCCCCAGTCGTCCCAGCAGCCCTAACAGTCGGCACAATAGTCTGGGCGCCATAGGTTTAGGCCTCGTGGCCATCAGTTCAAGAAGAAGTAGGGTTCTAGTTCTTCTGGCTCAGGCAGTTCGAGAAGGATTAGTAGTCCTAGGGCCACCTTTTGTGGTAAATGTGGAGTCAGACACCACAGGGTTCTAGTTCTTCTGGCTCCAGGGTCGTGCTGGTGGTCCATCTCGAGGTCATTCTTTCCCTGTTCAGCAGCAGAGGGTGGGGGAAGCTCAGCATAGGCCTTTCCAGCAGCCTGGTCCTTCGTGATTCGGAGAGTCTTCCCAGTCCCAGTTCTTAGGACCTCAGCATGCCCAGGTGAATGCCATGACTAGGGAGTAAGCGGATGGCACGCCAGGAGGAGTGATCGCAGGTACTTGCTCTGTTTTTGATTTTCCAGCACGTGTATTGTTTGATACTGGAACATCACATTCTTTTGTAACTGATGCATTTGTGTTTGAGTATGGTTTGCGTACCACTTCTTTATGTGATGTTGTTTCTATTGCGACTCCTGCCTGCGCGAGCCTGTACTCCCAAGAGATTTTGTTGAATGACATTCTTAGGTTTGGTGAGGACGTGTTGGTAGCGAACCTGATTCTGATTATGATGTGGGCTTTTGATTGCATAGTGGGAATGGACGTGTTGTCTAGTTCTAGGGCCACTGTGGATTTTTTCCATGGTGTTGTGTTTTTCGGCCCCAGTTTGGCGAGAAGTGGAACTTCTACGACCACGAATGGACGTGTTGTCTAGTTCTAGGGCCACTGTGGATTTTTTCCATGGTGTTGTGTTTTTCGGCCCCAGTTTGGCGAGAAGTGGAACTTCTACGACCACGATTCCCAATCGAAGATTCCGTTGATCTCAGCCATGGAAACGTTTGGCCTGTTGTCGTTGGACAATATCAGGTTTATGATTTATGCGTTGGATGCATCCTCGAAGTCGCATGTGGAGCTTAGTGACATCCCCGTTGCTCGAGATTTCCCTGACGTGTTTCCATAGGAGATTCCTGGTTTTCCTCCGAGGAGGGAGATTGACTTCAGCATTGAGTTGGTAACTGGTACGGCTCCTATCTCACGTACTCCGTATCGTTTAGCACCAGCCGAGTTGAGGGAGCTTAAGTTAGAACTTAGCGACTTGTTTGAGAAGGGTTTTATTCGACCGAGCATGTCACCGTGGGGAGCTCCTATCTTGTTTGTGAAGAAGAATGATGGATCGATGAGGATGTTTATTGACTTTCGACAACTGAATAAGCATACCGTGAAGAATAAGTACCCTTTACCGAGGATTGATGATTTGTTTGATTAGCTTCAGGGTTCAGCTGTGTTTTCCAAGATCGATCTGCATTCAGAGTATCACCAGTTGCGTATTCGAGAGGAGGATGTTGTGAAAACTGCGTGTCGTATGAGGTATGGGAATTATGAGTTTTTGTTTAAGCCTTTTTGTTTGACGAATTCCCCTGTAGTTTTGATGGATCTGATGAATCGAGTCTTCAGAGAGTACATCGATCAGTTTTTTATTGTGTTCATTGATGATATTTTGGTGTACTTCAAGACTCTGATGCATCACAAAGAGCATTTGAGGCTGGTTCTCCAAATCCTTCGAGACTCGCAGCTGTATCCTAAGTTCTCCAAATGCAATTTTTGGTTGGACAGAGTAGTGTTTCTGGGTCATGTCATTTTGGCCGATGGGTTGCATGTTGATCCCAGTAAGTTAGAGGCTGTTGTGAACTGGGAACGTCCCAAGAATGTTTCAGAGATTCATATCTTTTTGGGATTGGCTAGCTACTATCGCCGCTTCATTGAGGGATTCTCTAGTATATTTAAGCCCATGACGCAGTTGACCCAGAAAGACAAGAGATTTGTTTGGACGGAGCAATGTGAGAACATCTTTCGATTGCGCAAAGAGAAGCTAACTTCAGCACCTGTGTTGGCTTTGCCTTCATGGTTGCGGTGGTGTTGTGGTTTGTTCAGATGCTTCGATGAATGGATTGGGTTGTGTGTTGATGTAGACTGGTCGAGTCATTGCGTATGCTTCTCGTCAATTGAAACCGCATGAGACGCAATACCCAGTTCATGATTTGGAGTTGGCAGCAGTGATCTTTGCCTTGAAGATTTGGCGCCACTATCTGTTTGGCGAGCAGTTTGTGGTGTATACAGACCACAAGAGCGTCCAGTATCTTTTCCCTCAGTAAGATTTGAACATAAGACAGTGTAGATGGATGGAGCTGCTTAAGGATTTTGATTGTGAGATCCAATATCAACCTGGGAAAAATTTAATGTAGTTGTTGATGCATTGAGCAGAAAAGCTCAAGCGTCTACGCTTGCTTCGCTGCAAATTTCAAAAGTTCATGAGCATCTAAGCACTACTGGTTGGCGTTTCTACCCAGGTGATGATTATGTTGTGGTATCTTCTTTACAAGTGGAACCAAAGATTGTTTCGAGTATTCGAGCAGCTCAGAGAATAGATCCATATATCCATGAGCTGAAGTTTAAAGCTAGAGCTGGACAGCTGGAAGATTATTCTATCTCATCTGATGGTTGTTGGAGATTTCGTGGCAGGTTGGTAGTGCCAAATCTGATTGATTTGAAGGAGTAGATCTTGAAAGAAGCACAATGTAGTAGACATAGTGTCCATCTTGGTGCAAGGAAGATGTACCATGCCTTGAAGTCATACTATTGGTGGGCAGGTTTGAAGAGCGAGTTACTGGTTTCGTTGCTCTTTGTCTGAATTGCCAACAAGTTAAGGTAGAAAGGATGAGACCTGGTGGTCTATTGCAAAGTTTAGATGTAACGACCGGACTTTTCTCAAAGAAAATTTAGAAATTTGGGGTTCGAATTGAAAGACCCAAAAATTTTCAATCTAAATAAACCTAAAAGTCGTTACTAAATTCTGGACTAAATTGCGAATAAACACAATTCGTTGCTGCTGAAATGCGGAACAATTGAAACAATGAGGTGAGCGGAAGTAAAATAAGCTGATAAACACTTTTCATAGCAAACGGAAGAAATCAGCAGGAAAGGTATATAAAACATGGAACTGAATCCTCTGCTGATCTTATAACATACGCTGAATAGATATACCAGCTGCTGAAAATACGAAGGACTAGCATATCTCTTGACACCACAAGTTTGTACAGATTTCTACAAAATAAGAAACTGGAAATCTGCTAACATACATAACTATAACTAAAGTTCTGTACATCAAAACAAAAGCTGAAAAGAACAAATGAAGATGTCCACGATAAACACATCCTCCCATTCCTGATCATCTCCCTCCAGCTCCTACTGCTGATTACCTGCACTCAATGAAAACTAGTGAGCCAAAGGCTCAGCAGGTAAATCTGGAACAGCAAAATCATGCAATAGAACTGATACTGAAACTGAAACTAAAAGCTGAATACATAATCTGAAAATCTGCGTACGCTTTGAAATGAACAAGCGCACTAACATATATCTATATCTGAGAACAAGTTCATACAGATTTCTACAAAATGAGAAACTAGAAACCTGCTAACATACAAAACCAAACTAAAGTTCTGTACATCAAAATCAAAAGCTGAAAAGAACAATGGAAGATGTCCACGATAAACACATCCTCCCTTTCTGATCATCTCCCTCCAGCTCCTACTGCTGATTACCTGCACTCAATGAAAACTAGTGAGCCAAAGGCTCAGCAGGTAAATCTGGAATAGCTAAATCATGCAATAGAACTGAAACTTGAAACTGGAACTGAAAGCTGAATACATAATCTGAAAATCTGCGTACGCTTTGAAATGAACAAGCGCACTAACATATATCTATATCTGAGGATTCTGAAAGAAACTGAAAGCATAAAACATAATCAAATTCTGAAAACATTTCTTTAAACATATTCTGGAGCTGTGACTAAAATCACATTTTTTCGCTCTTCTGAAATTATGACAACCCTTTAAACGTTTTGGCCCAATTCGCTTGATCAAACTCCTGATATCAGTCTCTAGCACTATGGCTCATGGTGAAGGGATATATAGATCCGTCGAACTATACACCTGATCCTTCCTCTGTTGAAAGGGCATACGGTTCGTCAGCCGCACACTCACCCTTCTTCTGTGGACCCTCTTAGTTGTCATAACTTAAAACATTTTCTAATACATTGTTCTGCTCTTTCTTTTCTTTCTAAAAATCTGTTTTCTTTCTCTCTGTACGTTTACTGGTTTTATCTCGTCTAATGATGTTCTGGAGCTGTAAATGATTTCTCTATAAAGCTTGCGAAAAGGAAAACTGAATAAAGACACTACTTGAATCTGTCAATTGAATCGAATATAATCTTTGAAATGATTCGGAATTGAATAAGGAATCAAATTCTGAAATTTCGTTATCTGCTGAAGAAAAAGAAGAATGAACAGTAACCAACTGAGATGAACAGTACCAGTCGCAAGACTAATACCAGCTAAATGAACAGTACTTAGAAACAAGTAAAGCAACTGCTGAAATAATGAAATGAAATACATCTGCCGAAATTTACGAAAGCAAAGCATCTGCTGAATTTCTAGTAGTTGATGAACAAACTACCAGCTGATAGCAAATTACCAGCTCTCCTACTTAACATATAGATAACCATGAAATACGAAGGTTACCT